>JAVSCE010004870.1:0-304823 GCA_032199065.1 Smutsia gigantea | reverse complement strand
TTTCCAGCTTTCAAAATACCATAGTGCATTCCATAGTTTAAATGAATTAAAATATTTTAAAATAACAAAAACAGCAATCAGTGCTTTCCCACCTCCTAGCATTTAAAAAGCGAAGGGGTGTGCAACATTTCCAGTGGTTGAGATGTGAAGTTTCATGTTGTTACAGTGAAAGGAAATTTTAGCAATAGAATTCTAAGTTCTGAAGTCTTTCTGTGGTCTTTCAAATTAGGTTTGGGTGGAGGGAATGTTATTATCTGCTGAGCACTGTTGTGGTTGTTTCATAATTGAATGGAAAGCGTCTTTGGGACTCTTAGAACATAGCCCTGGAGTTCATTCATGGTGAAGAGCAGGGAATAGGAAGCTTCAGTCTCTAGGATTCTCGCTGTGGTTGACCATGATATTGGGTTTTTTTGGGTTTTTTTGATTACACTAGAGGTACGATTTCCTGATCTTCCTATAGCAGCTAGAATATGATCCTGGGCAATATGTTACTGTACACATTATCTTCTTCAATTTCCTTTATGTCATCACATTGTTTAAAAATTACATGAATTATAATTTTATATTTTGACTTTTCTTCCAAAGGGTTAACACTGGGCTAAGAAATAGGAGGGAGAGGCAGGCATCTGGGAGCTAACGCCCAATTGGCAGTCTTTTGTAATATATAATTTGCCTAAAATTGCGCACTGAGCACAAGCTTTTGTTTTGTAATTGATTTACGGTTTGAGCCACTTTTACCTCATCCCCTACTGTCCTGTGTACGGTGCCAGCAAGTACATTACAGTGAGCGATGATGAATTACTGTGCACTTGTGATGCTAATGCGTCAAGAGTAAAAACTGCATACTGCACAGAGCCTGTGCATTAACAGTGGTGCACAGACGTGTAGCAGAACTCCATTTGTGTCTCAGAAATAACCATTTGTTCATTTGATCACTTACTGCGATCTGTCTATCAGACTGTAATTGAAACCGAAGATTAAAATTATACTGTTACAGCTTTTAATTTCTTAATTGAAGCAAAGTTTGTAAGTGCCTGGAAGGTCTGAGGTCGGGGGGCATTGTGAAGGAGAATATGAAATGCATAAAATTTTCTCATAAGTGTGAAGTTTTGGGTATTTTTACCAAATGTTCTTCTGTCCCCCCCCAAAAGTGGTAACATCTAAATATGCCAATCTCTGTTTTATCTTTGTCTTAATTTGTTTGTGAAATTTATAATTTCACAAATCCATTTTTCTTGATTTTCGGGACTTGAGCTGCGTTTTACTATACGTGATTCATTCGCACAGAACAAGGTGATTCCCATCCAAATGATTTAAGTCTGAGATGAATGAAAGAACTTTCCGTTTATTAGAATGCCTTTAATTGTTCCTTTTATTGAAGTGAGAAGAAATTGAAATCTGCTCGTAAGGCATGTGCAGTGCAGCACGGCAGAGACCCGAGGGTAGGCCCGGAGGGACCTCCAGCCTCGGAGACTCCAGGGCTCTGTTGGGGTCAAATCACTCATCGCATGGGTGTGCCTACCTTCTGTAATGTCGGTCCACCTTAAATTTTATTTTTGTGCCGTGTCTGTGGGTTCTAGTATCGAAATATGAAGAAGCAGATTTATGGCGGCTGCTGGGCACAACAAATTAAGTTGACAGTGATGTATGAGAGCTTAATAGCATGATGACCCCTCGGTTGCTCATTGGGATGCCTCCTGCTTCATTTGGCTCTTGTTAGGACCTGGTAGGCAGCGAAATAATGAAATTCTGCTGACTGACTTCTGTACTTCGTTTCTGTCTTTTTCACTCCGCTTTCCAAAACTTCTAATTCCCAGACCCATCCTCATGCCAACAAACTGCCCTTGAAGGATTCTTTCACTTACGAGGACTACAGGTTGGTGTGTGTATGTGTTGGGGGTGGATTGTGCATGTGGTGTGTGTGTTTTGTGGGGGTGGGGAGGGGGGTTTGGAAGTGAGAAATACCTTAGTAAGTAGTGACCTGCTGTGACCATTTAAAGCCTTTCAGAAGTTATAATGGACAGCTGGGATAAATATCAGCATTTCAATAGCCATGTTGAACTCACCCTTTACCTGTAGTGGTCGGGGATTAGTTGAGGTAGCCAAGTGATACTACAGATTAGCATTAGTTGTGGGGTGGTCTTGAGGATGTTTTTTTCTTTTTAAATAGACTATTTTAGTGTAATATGGGGACTTTTTTTTTTAACAAAGATTTAATTCACTGCACAACGTAAGGAAAATAGCATGGCACATTTTGTAGAGTTCTTAGAGGATTTCTGATCAAAAAGGAGTTATATTGTTCACTTTTCACTGAGGCTTAAAATAGGTGCAGAGTCAGCATTTGGGTAGAAGAAGGAGAAGGGGGAAGGGGTCTGTGCAAAGGGGAGACCCTGTTTATGGCCCCCCTGGCCAGGCCCTCCTTCTTCCTGGACATCCTCCCACCACGCTCCCCCCAGGGTTCCCTCGGGCTCCCCTTCCCCTCCATTTCCCCGCCCCTTCCCCCCCTCTAGATGTATAATGTTAAATGCCAGGGAAGGGGGTCAGCCCTAGCCTTGCTACTAAGAAAGGGTTTTGATAGTTGGTGAGAAGTGAGACCTCAGTTTCTGGTTGAGTTATTACTGTGACAGCTTCTAAGCGTTCACACCGTGGTCACCTCTGTTCTGATCGTTACAGGTGGGCAGTCTCTTCTGTTATGACCCGACAAAACCAAATTCCCACGGAGGACGGCTCCCGGGTAACCCTGGCGCTGATTCCATTATGGGACATGTGCAACCACACCAATGGCCTGGTAACGACCTCCCCTGCTTGTCTTTAGTCCGGGAAGCTGTGATGGTCAGACTTTAAAGGGGACATTCCACTCACAAATCATTCTCCCCTTGCTGCCTCCCTCCAAAGGGAACGAACAAGACCAAATGGGGCCATCCCTCCCTGCCTCCCACAAATGGAAACTGGTATTTTTCTCTCGCTGTGTTTATTTAATCCTGCAAACGGGGACTTGAATCTTATACCACTTTCTAAAACCACAGTGAACTGCATTTATTTGCTAAGCCATAATTCTAGCCGAAACATTCATTTTCTTATCTTATTGAACCACAGACTGAACCAAAGCTTCTTTTTAAAAATACTGATTTATTGAAAAAAACCTTTGTTTTCTTGTTTTTCCTTTTATGTTCCTTGGTTTCGTTTTTTGCTGGCTGTATTTCCAGTTATGCATGTTTCTCTGATTCTTTCCTGTTTCCTCTCCCCCTACCTGGTACTCTGACACAACCTTGGCCTGCTCATCAACCTGCTTTTGTTCAGGGGCTGATACTGGTTTCCCTGGTGTGGGCTGGGAAGAGGGTGCACTGAGGTGTTTGTCTCTTGGCCTTGAACACAGGAGTTGTTTGGCATCATCAGACACGGGAAGTACTGGGTAGGAGACATCAAGGAAACAGGGAAACTTCATGATCGTTGATTACCATGTATAATGAGAATGGGCAAGGAGGAAGCTGAGGAGCTGCGCTGTTTCTCAGCATTCTTTGGGTTCCAGACGACAGTGGAGGTTGACACACTCTCTGGGAGATGGTTGTCTGAGAAGATTTCCCGATATTAGTAGATAGAAATATGATCAACTTCAGGATATTTTGAATTTTTAAATGTTATACAAGTTTACTGATTTGGTTAGTTTTCTGTGTTCACCTTTTCTCAGTATCAGCTTTCTTTGTTGTTATTAGCAGTATTATAAATAGACTAAAACAGTGCTGTAAATGAGTATTTCACATGTACTTCCACAAAATGGCCAGAACACATGTAATGTGTGCCAGACACTTAAGGTAGAATATTCTAGTGTGAATTTGGGAAGGCCTAGCAATATGTACCCTCCTTAATTGTAAAGAAAGAATAGTTCCACTTTTATAATTATATTTTTGTCTTAATTTAGATATGCTTAATTTAATTAGCCATATTAAGCAATAGTGACTATTTTGTCACTCATTCTCATTAATGAATAAAATTTTACATTCTTGTTCTTTATTTTTTTTTTCCTTCAGAGCCATTTTAAACTGATCATAAGATTGAACTCTTAAAATTATTCAGGTAGCTTTTAATATTTGACTATAGTATTTTTCTTTTTCTTTTATTGGATTAGACATTGGTTCCCAAACCTCATTGATCATTAGAGTTTATTCTTTTATTTCTAAAATTAAAAAGAAATACATACTTTATTGTAAACAAATAGAACCAACCAAACAATACAGAAACCCCTGCAGTGAACTTGGAGCTTCCCTGGCTCAGAAGCCCCTGGGTCCATCCTTGGCACTTCCGGGTAACTGGTCGATGTCTGTGTGGGAACCCCCTCCTTGCTGTTCTTTGCACCCTCACAAACCCACACACCTGGCTTTTGTGTTGCTTTTATGTAAATGGGATTAAACTATTCACTTCTTTCCCTCTAGAAGTAAAAAAAAAACAAGTATCTCAAAAATAATGAATTGATGACAACTAGTAATGCTGTATTTTTTCTAGTACTATTTATGAAGTCTTTAACCTACCACAGTCCTGGCAGAAACATTGCTAACCTTGAGGTTTACACCAGACATTAGTGCTTTTTCTTGAAGTGGTTATTTCCCTACATACTTAACTCTGTACCTTCACTGAACTGTTTCCCATTGTAATTATAAGACTTCATGGGAGATACCGTCTGGTAGGTAGAATTTAAGGATCTGTTTTAACACTATCAAGTTGTATAGTATGTGTATTAACAGTTAATCTTTTAAAAAATAAAGCCCTTGAAGTTAAGGATTGGCTTTTCAGACAGTAGGTTTTCTTTTTTGTGTGTGTCTATCCTGACAATCGTTGTCTGTCTATTCTGACTGTCACTGAGGGAGTAGGCAGAAGTTTGTAACCCAGGAACACTGTGTGTTCCTAACAGTGTCCCAAAAACCTGGTTATGGGAGTAGAGATGGGAGAGTCAAGTGTGTGACAGAAATCCCACACCTCCCACACCAGTAGTGACAAGGAAGTACAGAAGGAAATAAAGGCTGGGTGAGCACCTAGGCCAAGAGATTCTGGCAAATGTGAACTTGGAGAAACAAATTTAAATAAGCTTATAAGCTGTACTGTGAAGCTGTAAGAAACAATATATCTTTAAATTCTGTGTACCTCATTCTGGGGCTCTTTCTCAAGTATTTGTGTCTTGAGTATCAAAAAAAATCTAAAACATTTAGGTTTTCATGAGGCTTCCAGACTCAAAGTAAAAGTCGAGGTTTTTACAGTTAGCAAGCAAAGCCCCTGCTCAGCCCGTGCCCACTGTACCCCGGACACATACAGGCCTGGTTGGTTCCTCAGCCACCAGAACACACCCACACCAGGGCCTCTGCACTGGCTGTGCCCTCTGTCTGAAACACAGCTCCTTAGATGTCTGTGTGACTGCTTACAGACCTCCTCAAACAAGGCGTCCTGAGCACCTGATATGAGATCACCACAGCTCCCTTCCGCACCCTCCCTTCCTGTCCTGTTGTATTTGCCCCCACTGTCTGTGTCCTGTATTTCTACCTATTTATTTTTTGTATTGATGGGCCTTCCCTTATCCCTCCTGTGTACCTGTCAGGTCCCCAGGCAAATGCACCATCGAATGCCAGACTTTCAGGGCAATTCCTATTCCATATCTTATTATCAAGGTCATGTTTTGGGGTCAGAAAAGTGATTTTTATGTTGGGCAGGGACTTCATGGATCTGATTTTATCAGGTGTTTAAATTGTTCTGTGAATGGAATCCCTGGCTTCATTTATTTCTCATTGCTTTTGTATTTCTCATTAGTCCTTGCAAATCAGAAGTAGGAAGGGTTTCTGGATATATGGTTGATAAACCAATGGTACTGGGAGTACTGTGTTTAAAGATTAGCATCACATGGCCTTCCATCCCTAAATGCCGTTTCCTGGAGTCAGAAGTAATCTCGTGCTCCAAGCTGTTGGTGCCTCTCTTAGCAGGTAGCACTTGCAGCTGTCTTGGCATTTTGATTCTCTCAGAAAAAATGAGGTCAGAGGGTTTAATGAGCACTTACAGTTTACACAGTTTGAGAGACTGGAGACTGCTCTGAGAGACAGACCGTTCTGAGAAGGAGTTTGTAATATGAATTGGGGGCCCTTTTCTTTGCTCTGGGGGTTCATGCATCAACTAAATATTCTCAAAGGCAATGTTAGGTGTTAGGTACAGTGTACTAAGCACCAGGGGCACAGTCAAAAGGGTGCTCCAGGGCTGACAGTGGGGCAGGTACACAGAGAAATACCTGGGTGTTGGGTGGGAGGGACGTCAGGGGATCCGGGGGTGGAGAGGTGGGTGGGTGAGGGGAGGCATCCCCAAAGAAGCCAGGCCTCAGGCAAAACAGGGGCGGAAGGTCTTCCCAGGCGTGAGGGAGCCTGCCTGGCAGGCAAGTGGCTTGTAGAAGCCAGAGGAAGGGGGAGGCCCCTTTGCAAAGATCCCCTTGGTCTTGTTCAAGAACTGGGATTTTTTTTTTTTCCAAAGGCACTGAAGGGTTTTAAACAGGAGGTCAGTGTTGTAATTTTGCTATGGGTACAGGAGAGATGGTACTGGAATTTGAGACCAGTTGGAAGGTTTTTGCAAATCACAAGGAAGCAAGAAAGAGTAAGGACCTCAGCCATGCAGGGCACTGACAGGGAAGGAAATAATGCAAAGGATAATTCAGCAGATAAAATACTGACCAGGTGTGGTGCCAAGAGTTTCTTTGTGCTTGTGTGCCGAGACCATGATGTTGCCTGGCTCCCACCAGGACAGGAGAGATGAGGACGAGCCATGGGTTTTCATGTAGTTAGTGGATTTTCTGTATTTATTTATAATGTGCTCAGAAACTCTCACAATATAGCTCTCAGCAGAAAGAAAGTGAATAGGTACTTCATTCCACAGCTCAGCTAGTAGAGTGGAGGACTGTAGATATAGTCAGTAGTTCTGTAACATCTTTCTGTGTTGACAGATACTAGCTACACTAGTTGGGGCGAGCATTTAATAATGTAGATAACTGTCGAGTCACTATGTTGTATACTTGAAACCAATATAATAATGTATATCAGCTATACCTCAATAAAGAAAAAAAACCTACAGATAATAAAATCCGTAACAGCTATAAAAACAAAAAATGAATAGGATACAGCTAAGTTATTTTTCCTTGCCTTATCTGAAAGTTTTAGTTTCTCTAATTTCAGAGTGAAATATGTACATAATTCAGAAACAGAGCTTTTCCCCTGGTTCTTTATCCAATAGGAGACCAACTTCTGTGGCTTAGTGCCAAACACTAGGTAAAGATGATGTTTGCAAGCCACTTAGAGTTTTTCTGGAGGTGGAGATACTCCTTCAGTCTGTGGGCTCAAAGGCAGTAACTGTATAATAAATGATTATGTTCGGTTGAGATCAGCAAATGATTGTCTGTACAATATATTTTCCTAAGAGTACGTCCTTTACTTCAGGTATGGAATCTCCCATAGGAATTCCTGGTGTCAGCAGAATTAATTAAAATAACCAAGCCGTTCTTTGTTGGTTTTATAAAGCTCGTCGATGCACCCTCTTCAGTACCTTTGGAGATCTTTTATCCTCTCATCCTCAAAAAAGCCTCCTGCGTGTCGATCTCTTAGGCTTGTTATCATTCCATCCTCTCTCCCTGACTAGATCACCACTGGTTACAACCTGGAGGATGACCGCTGTGAGTGTGTGGCTCTACAGGATTTCCGGGCTGGAGAGCAGGTTGGTTTCATCTCATGTGGTATCTTACAGGCTAGCCAGGGGGCACTGAATTCATGTCATGTTGATAACATTAAAAAGGTATTTAAATTGGGCAAACAAGTTGGGGATTTATATTGAGGATTGTTTTGGGGCCTAAAGTTGTAATAAACATATTTTGCTTCAAACGGAACTTTGGTCTACAAAGAAAAAAGATTTAAATGCAGTTATTTGTACAATTGGCCGAATATTTGTAATGCTGTCAACTGAAAATACTTTGTTGTGACAACAGAACAAATTTTTCAATTGCATAAACTGCACTGTTTTCATTTCTTTTTCTGTTGATTAGAACCTTATTTATAAAGAGGCAATTTATTTAAGTGGCAAGAACATAAGGGAATTGGGAGCCAGAGGTCTGTCTTCTTGTATTTTGACTTTAATCTGTGAATTTTTATCTAATAATTTGGGCAGGGTTAAGCCTTTCAGTAAGTTTGAAAATATGCATCTACGAATACCTGCAGTCTATGTATCAGCCTTATGGCCAAGCAATAATACAAGAAAGAGAAGTCACATAAACCATCGGTGTTGCAATTGGGACAGAATGAAAAATAGTAGTCTGACAAAGTACTGATCTGTTCCTTCTGCAGAAAGTTGGTAACCCTCTTGCCAAGGGCAGAATTGCCACAGGGTCTAGAAATGAGACAGACCTTGCTTTAACTCCTGTTGCAGAAGAGACTCTGTTGTATTAAAAGGAGAGGAAGAACGTGGTGAATTGTGAAGTACAGGTGTAAAGTAATGGTTTTGCTGTCCCTCAGAAGGAGAAGAGGATTATGGGAGAGGCTGGGTACCCTCTGGGCCCTGGGCTGCTCCTCTGTGTGCTAGTCAGGCCTTTACGGTGGCTGGGTGGATGCTCCTCTCCATCAGACAGCTTGGCAAGTTGGGAAGCTGCACGTATTGCTGAATCTTCACCCTGCCTACAGGAGATACTCAAAATAGGTGTATGTGGTCTCGTTAGTGTGAAGTTGCACTATTTGAGAACTGATCCTTTGCCCTGCTCTGTATTGAGAATGGATGTTAAGTTTCTTTTATATCCCTTTATTTTTTCTTTACTGCATCTCAGATTTACATTTTTTATGGCACTCGGTCAAATGCAGAGTTTGTGATCCACAGTGGTTTTTTCTTTGACAATAATTCACACGACAGAGTGAAAATAAAGCTTGGAGTGAGTAAAAGTGACAGACTCTACGCCATGAAGGCCGAGGTCTTGGCTCGCGCTGGCATCCCCACGTACGTAGAAAAATTGGTCAGCTCTTTCCTGTGGTACCTGAAATATTTCCAGTTGCATAGTGTCTAATTGGTGTGTTAATAAAATTTCTTCGCAGTAGTTTGTCCCCTTGTCCCTGTTACATATTTGAAGTGTTGAGATGCATGGTGATTTACCAGCATTTTCATATAAACATAATATGTAATTGGGAGCATTCACAGCCAGGTCTAGAGAATATGGCCACAAATCCTCATAAAATTAAGTAATTATTTTGGTAGCATTCATTTTCTCCACCTTGAAAAGGTGACTGACCTGGATCAGTTTGTTTCATTTAATTCTTAGCCACCTTTAGTTGCTGTAATGAAGTCATGTTCCTCAGTGATTTCAAGAATTTCTGGTTAAATTCTTTAAGGTTTTCTTGCATTTGTGGTGCAAAATGATAAAGAAGATAAGAATTATGATTTATTAGTTCTCCAGGGAATGGAGGAGCCATGTTTAGTGAAAATGGATTAACCAGACCTTTTTTATTGAACTTGGCAATATTTGATTAATGATAAAAATGTGAACTCAAGGTATTGTTAACATTGTTTAAGCACCGTGGGTATGCTTAATTCTCTTAATTCTCTGTGTGCACCTGAATGTAAGGCTGTTAGGCCGTGAGAACTTCTGGCAGAGGTGGCTACTGCCATCCTCAGAGGTCAGCCTATGCCTGCCTTCTGCATTTGGCACGGGCTGAAGACTCTGCTTTTGTGGTTCAGATGAGGAACTGGGATGACTCATGCCCGGTTCAGTGCTCCCTGAGGACGGGTGCATGGATTGTGGGTTTAGGGCTTCCGTGTGGGAGCCCGTGGGTGCCCACACAGGGTGACTGACCTGGCCTCCCGCTTGTGTCAGTTCCAGTGTGTTCGCGCTGCATTCCACCGAGCCGCCCGTCTCTGCCCAGCTCCTGGCTTTTCTCCGAGTATTCTGCATGACGGAAGGTAAATCATTTTATTAAAAAAAAGTTGACTTAAAAAAATTTTTTTTCCTATTATTAATATACAATTACATGAACAACATTATGGTTACTAGAATCCCCTATTATCAAGTCCCCACCACATACCCCATTGCAGTCACTGTCTGTCAACGTAGAAGGATGTTATAGAATCACTCCTTGCCTTCTCTGTGCTATACTGCCTTCCCCGTATCGCCCTATCCCACTCCCACCCCCGCTACTTTATGTGTGCTAATTGTAATAGCCCTTTTTCCCCCTTATCCCTCCCTTCCCACCCATCCTCCCAGTCCCGTTCCCTTTGGTAACTGTTAGTCCATTCTTGGATTCTGTGAGTCTGCTGCTGTTTTCTTCCTTCAGTTTTTTCTTTGTTCTTATATTCCACATATGAGTGAAATCATTTGGTACTTGTCTTTTTCCACCTGGCTTATTTCACTGAGCATAATATCCTCTAGCTCCATCCATGTTGTTGCAAATGGTAGAATTTGCTTTCTTCTTATGGCTGAATAATATTCCATTGTGTATATATACCACATCTTCTTTATCCATTCATCTACTGATGGACACTTAGGTTGCTTCCATTTCTTGGCTATTGTAAATAGTGCTGCAATAAACATAGGGGTGCATCTGTCTTTTTCAAACTGGGCTGCTGCATTCTTTTTTTTTTTTTTTTAATATAATTTATTTTATTATCATTAATTTACAATTACATGTGCAATATTACGATTATTAAACTACCCCTTCATCAGGTCCCCCCCACCAACCCCATTACAGTCACTGTCCATCAGCGTAGTGAGATGCTATAGAATCACTACTTGTCTTCTCTGAGTTGTACAGCCCTCCCCGTGCCCCCCCAACATTACATCTGCTAATCGTAATGCCCCTTTTTCCCTCTTATCCCTCCCTTCCCACCCATTTTCCCCAGTCCCTTTCCCTTTGGTAACTATTAGTCCGTTCTTGGGTTCTGTGAGTCTGCTGCTGTTTTGTTCCTTCAGTTTTTTTCTTTGTTCTTATACTCCACATATGAGTGAAATCATTTGATACTTGTCTTTTTCGGCTTGGCTTATTTCACTGAGCATAATACCCTCTAGCTCCATCCATGTTGTTGCAAATGGTAGGATTTGTTTTCTTCTTATGGCTGAATAATATTCCATTGTGTATATGTACCACATCTTCTTTATCCATTCATCTACTGATGGACACTTAGGTTGCTTCCATTTCTTGGCTATTGTAAATAGTGCCACGATAAACATAGGGGTGCATCTGTCTTTTTCAAACTGGGCTGCTGCATTCTTAGGGTAAATTCCTAGGAGTGGAATTCCTGGGTCAAAAACGTTGACTTTTTTAAAATTCATGAAGTGTAAATAAAGCATTAGGGTTTCGGATTAAGGATAAAATTGCTTGAAACTAAAGCCCTTTCTGGGGGGAGGTAAGATGCCAGTATTGGAGAAGGAAGTGGATTAAATGTTTTATTAAATCCTTGATGTGTTGTCAGTATTCTCTTATAATAAAACAAAAAATTCCCTACTGCAGTGGAAGAAAATTTAAAATGCCTTGGATTGTCTTAAATGTATCAAAATTATGTATTTGCAGATGGGAGTGTTTGATGTGCTTATTAGCCAAGACTGACAGAGCCTTATTTCACCCACAGCACACTCCTGTCTAATTCATCTAGGGCCAGTGTTCCCTCACACTGAAGCCATGTGGGCAGCAGTGGGCCACAGGACTTCATTTGTTAACCAACTCTGTTTCTGAATCTGAAGTTGCCAGCAGGCCTTGTAGCATCTGGTCTGAGTAGATAATACTGCAAACAGAATCCATTTAAAGTGTAAAATGTTCTTGTCTGTAGCCTCTAATCAGGCACAGAAAGAGTTAAATAATGTGTATTGCTTAAGCCATTTTGCTGTAAACTCAGCATCACTCGAGAGATCTTTTGGCGACTGTGTACTTAGTGTTCATTAATCCAACTTAGTGAACACCAGGTAAGGGTTGACTCTGGGCTTTTCATGTACTGTAATACCGGGTTACAAAACCGAAGGTCACAGATCATACCCTGAAGGAATTTATAATTAAGAAAGAGGATGGTGATGACAGTGCCTGTGATTTGTGAGCACCCACTGTGTGCCAGGCACCATGCTAAATGTGGTGCACGCTTTGTTAGTCCTCACCAGCCTTGCAAGAGAGAGGGATTCCCACTGTGCTGAGGTAGAAAGAAACTCCAGTTCAGGGAGGATGAGTGATCTGGTGACTCAGTTAGCAGGGGTGAGCCTGACTTGGAACCCAGAGCCCACTCCCCAGACAGCCACTTGGCTGCTTCACAAATAATTTAATCCATGTCACAGATCCTGGCACTCTAGGGGTCAGGAGGAACCAGCGATTGACACGGGGCCAGGCTGAGGAGCGAGGGCTCTGGCCCGCTTCTGGGGTGAACAGGCACACGTTCCCACGGAGGCCGGGAGAAGGTGAGACCCCCCTCAGAGAGCAGGGCTGACTCGGGAGTGCAGGGACTCTGTCAGCTAGAGGAAAGCAGGGAGGGAGACCCACTCCTGAAGCCTTTGGGTCACTTCCCCAGTGTCCCAGGGCAGGCCTCCTGGTGACACTACCTCATGGCCTCGTGCTGGCTCTGGTTCTCCCTTTGTGCAGTGAGTCCGGAGAGAAGGCGCCACTTCTGCCTCCTGTTGTCCACTGCTGGAGGCAAAAGTTGGGTGTGCTGAGGAAGAAAACAAGATAGTAACCTTAATATTGGGGTCTCCTAAAAAGAAATGCTACCACTGTGGAACGTTTTTAAATCTTCATTACTTTATAGAAAGAATATGAACTGAAGGACCAACACCTGAAAATTCTGAATTTTGCCATGATCCTTTGCTAACAAATGCAGCTTAAGACATTTCTATTTTGAACATTAGATTAACTTCTGTTTTCTTTTTTAAAGAAAAGCTGCTGGAATCATTTTAGGCCCGTTGATTCTCTTTAGTTTCTCTTTAGTCATAGAAAGACAATTTGGCATGTCAAGACAGTCCATGTGTCCTTTAAATTACTCTAACTAATACTAATAAAAGTTTGGTTTGCTGGCAGCTCCCGTTTGCATTGTAAATAGTGACAGCTGTGGGGGATTTTGCTCTGAAAGAGATACTGTCTCATAATTACATAAGAAGCATGGGTTATTTCTTGAACATGAATAGGATCGGTATGTTTTGGTCTCTTGAAGATAATGTGCCAGGAGATAGAATGCTCAGAGCAGTAGCTGAATTCTTTCCTCTTCTTAAATATATTTGAAGGTAATTGAGATGTTCACTTGTGTTTATTTGTAAATTCCTACTTAAATTCCTGACCAGTGAGGGAATAAAACACATTTTTCATTAATTAAGATTTTTATAGTCCATTTTCTTGTTTCTTTCAGTTTGTGGCTTACTTGTTAAAAGACAAGATAAATAGCTTTGTCTGGTCAACTACTGGAATAAGCGCCAGTCTGATTTAAATTGAGAAGGATTGTTGGATCATTGGGCTGTGGTTCACTTTTACTGTTTACATTGCTCACCTAAATGTCTTTTGACCCAGTTGTGACTGAGTTTATGCTTTCAAGAAGGGAATTGTTAGAATGAGGGTATGTCGCTGCAGATTGTCTTTTAAAGGTATGTTGTGAGCCCATCTAAAGGCTCTCAGTGTCCCTCATAGGAACAGGGAGAAATGGAGTACTCTGCCAGGGCTTGATCTGGATTCCAAATCGAAGATGTCACCTCTTTTTCCTTCTTGAAACTTAGCTCTGACTCTCCTCTGGAGTGTCAAGAAATGGCCTGGCTGATTGAACAGGGAGAGCTTTTACCCACAAGAAGATGATGTTAGAGATGGTATTTTCTAAGGTGGATTTCTTATTAAAATGAGAAGTAATGCTGTCCCCCTAACAGATGGCTGTTTGCATTTCTTGTAGAAGAACTGAAGGAGCATTTGCTAGGAGATAATGCTATCGATAGAATCTTCACCTTGGGTAACTCTGAATATCCTGTCAGCTGGGACAATGAAGTCAGACTTTGGACATTTCTTGAAGATCGAGCCTTGCTTCTTCTAAAAACATATAAAACAACTATTGAGGTAATTAGATGGCTTAAATGAGTTTTGTCATGTTTTAAAGACTTTTAGTAAGAGATTTCTTCCCTAAATTTAAATTACTATAATTCTTCGGCAAACCATTGGGTATTTGACATTTTCCATTCAACTTATTAATATCTTTCCATTCAACATGTTTGCACTTACCAAGGATCACATTGAGACATTTGTGCTTTCAGAGTTTACCATCGCACCAGTAACTTCAGGCACTCCTTCATTCACTCATTCAGGCGGGCGCTGAGCCCTCGGGCTCCATTGCCTTACTCGACAGAACAGTCCTGAGAGTAAGTGGAGTCCTCTGTCAGAGGCGTTAGAGCGTCGTTTGGTTTAGTCTTATCTTGTGTTATGATGGTTTCATCAAGTACACTTCTAAAGTGAACATTTTTATAGATGTATATAGTCCTGCAACCACTCAACAGTCAAGTTCTAGAGCCTTCTATCACACCCCCCAGATTTCCTTTATGTCCCCATCCTCGGCACCAACTGATCTGCCTTCTGTCACTGTGTTTTTGCTGATTTAGGTGTCTTGTAATTAGTTTTGCTGTATTTCATTTTTCAGGAAGACAAGTCCTTCTTGAAAAACCGTGACCTTTCTGTTCGTGCAACCATGGCCATCAAGTTGCGCTTAGGTGAGAAAGAGATTTTGGAAAAAGCAGTGAAGAGTGCAGCCGTGAACCGGGAATACTACCGCAAACAAATGGAGGTGAAGGCCCTGCTCCCCAGGTACGAGGAGAGTAGCCCTGGGCCGCTGGAGATCGGCGCGGCTGGGGCCCGGCTGCCCCTGGTGCTGAGGAACCTGGAGGAGGAGGCCGGCGGGCAGGAGGCCCTCAGCCTCTCGGAGGCCGCCAGCAGGGTGAAGGCCATGGAGAACGGGCTCGTCAATGGCGAAAACTCTATCCCCAGCGGGGCCAGGTCAGGAAAGGAAAATGTAAATCAAGAGGAAAGTAAAAGAGCGACTGAAGACGCCAAAGAATCTTCTTCAGACAGCACTGGGGACGTTAAAGGGTAGCTCCGAGGGGCGACGGCTGCTGGGGAATTCAGTTTAGTGAACGTCTGTGAACAGTCCATTTACATTGCTGTGTTTCCTTGTTCACATGTTTCTTTCCACAGAGAGGAAAATATGTTTTTGCTGCTTTATATGAAAATTATTTTTTAAGTTATTTAAAAATCTAGCTTCCCTTTGGATTGAGATTGCATCTTGTTCCCGGGCCAAACAGACCAGCTCTCAAACCACGGCGACGAAGGGGAAGAGGCGCTTGGGAAGATTCTGCGGACCCGTGGTGGGCACATGTATTTTCTTCCTGGGGAAGAATTCAGTTCTTCTGTCAGCTGTGCTTTTGTGGGCCTGTCATCTTGACAAGCAGAATCAGCCTGCTCTGCCTCCTGCCAACAGGGCTTGGTGGTGGTACGCTGGACGCCAGCGTGAAGGTGGGACAGTGTGGCACGGTGGAAATCAGGCTGCAGGTTAGGAAACTTGAGAGTCTGGGCAAAACCTTTTTATCCCCCCTAAAAAAATAACACCCCAGTACCAAAAGAACAGGTAAGGTGGCAACCTTATTTTTAATAGTTTTAAATGTTGATGATAATCCTAATTATATAAATGTACACACACACAGATCTAGTGATTTCTAAAGATTTGTTTACTTTGTGTGTTTTGTTTCACTGTGTTAAGAACTTGTCCTTTCTCCTCAAATCAAATACAGGACACGCATCATCCTCCTAATTTTAAATGTTGACTCTGATTTTAAAGTGGTGCATTTGATTTCCAGCGTTGGTGACGGAGAGATTACAAACACGGTGGCCACAGCTTCCCGTAGTCGTGTCAGTGTGAGGCGGCTCCCTGGCTCTTCTGGTTTTCACAACAAGCTAGAGATTTTCAAAGCTACACTTTTGAGTAAAAATCCTTATTAAAAGGAAAACATGATTAATGTTTTTGTCTGTTCCTTTTCTTCAGAGTGGGACAGGCCCTTTGCATGAAGCCCTTCCTATGCAGCCCATCTTACTTACCTCCTGGGCAGTGTTTGAACTGGCCCATGCTGTGTGTCGGGCTGGCCCTGGAAACTTGCAGATGCATGAAAGGCCTCTAGTCAGCTCCCTCACCAGGCCATGCGGTGCTCCCCGGAGAGGGCCTGGTGGCAGCAGGGACACAAAAGAGCACTTGCGTGTCAGGGGAAGTAAAGGCTTGGGATGGGCATCTGGGGTGGGGATGGGATCTATCTTCTGAAAGCCACCAGTTTCCAGGTTATGTATTTCCAGTTTTCTTCACTTACAAAGTTTCACATTGTCTGTGATGTCCTAACTATTAAAAGTACATCACTTATTTTGAAAAACGCTACGTAAATTATTCACCTAACCATTTTGGTAAGCATTGCTTGCTGCCTGTAGGTAATCTTAAGGATGTTGTCAGTGTTTCTCCTTGGCAAAGACACAGATCAGCAGATACATTGCTTGCTTCTTTACTGAGGACCCCTGGCTTTAGAGAGCTGGGTGGGTCAGGTCCACCCGCTGCATTGATGCCAGTGGCAGCTTTGATCTGACCGTGAGGTTGGCAACATGTACTGGTGTTGGTGGCAACATGTAGCTTCCCTGCATGGCTGATGTGTTACACGATTTGAACTTCTTAGTAAGAGCGTGCCTATGGCTGCCAATGCCATCAGCCTTATGCCTGACATCCTCTACCAAAAATACGAAGTTGTCTGTAAAACTCCTATATGAATTCCCAGAAGGCAAGAAGGACTGTGACATTGAAGGACTTTTCTGCTTGGCGCAGACATCCCGGAGACCAGGACTTTCATGCCTGACTCGCCTGTAGATGTTCCCTCATCGGATGGACAGTTTTCAAGCCCAGCTATTAGGTGTGTTCTTTGAAATTATATATACAGCCCAGATATAAAACAGCATTACCAGGTGCAGTGGTGCTCAAAATATTCCTTGGAAAAGATTCGGGTCCAGAAGGCCCTGTAGGGCACCGGGGCACAAGGTCTTGTCTCATGGCGCCGCTAACGGGCGTGGCAGCGTCCCCTTCTGAGCCTGTCTCTACATTTACTTGAAAGGTGAAAGGTGGTGCTGAATTTTTTTTTTAACCTGGAGACTGTCCTGCCCGTTCGTTCTTCATTGACAGGGTCTGCTCGTTAAGGCTATTAGGCCACAAATTGATGATGTAAGTTAGGCTCCTAATTGAGGGCACTCTGTGTTTGTGACATAAAAGTGACACTCATAAGAACAGAATTTTCTCAGTGTCGGAAGACAGGTATCTGTGAACAGCATAACTTTCCTCTGGGGCCGAATGGCCCCGGAACAGCTGTTTGAGGTCAGCAGGACCCCAGCACACGTTGGCCACCCTCTTCGCCCCATGATGTCTGGGCAGATCAGTGCTGGTGTGCTGACGCTTGGCATAAACACTTGCCACAACTTAAGCATTTGAAAATTGAGGGAAAGTGATGAAATTGGCATTGAAGAACTCTCATTGCCATCTGTCATGAAAATAGACCTTTTCCTCAAATCATTTTAAAGTTCACTTTCTTCTTAATGCTTTTGGATATGAGGCTGTTCAGGCTAGTCATTGGGAAAATGCCAGTTTCTGCTTCTGTTTCGTTAGCTCTGTGTGTTATTTGTGTAAACAGTTAGCAATTAGATTTCACCAGCCTAGAAAAACCACCCAATCTTGCCACACAAACTGGCAATTGATAGGTGACTTCCCATAGTTTTTAGAATAGGCTCACTAGAAGATGTATTTAATTTTTTTTTTTTGAGAGATGGGGTGAGGCATTAAAAATATCCCCTCCCATTAAAAATATAACACCAGGGTTATGCTATAGTAAACCCTCATTTAAAAATGAGAGAATTAATTTTCTGTAAATCATTGCTTATTATATTTTTTAGTGGTTCATGACGTTCATGTTGGAGTGAAAGAATTTTTAAAAACCAATCCAAAGAGAGTACTTATGACTTGCGCTCAGAGCTAAAAATAAGCACTGGCTACAGAAAATAGGGAATCAGTGTAGTTGCTTTGAGGGAGTGAGTTCCTGAGTGCCCCGATGGTAAGGTTTCGGCTGCAGCCATGGTTATGGTGAGAGGCTGTTTGCGGCATCTATTGGGCCATGTTTATATTATTGGCTGGTCAAATGAACGTGTTTAATGGGCTATGACTTATCACCTGGCCCAAGAATTTGGCTCACTTGTATTTAAATGTCGATTTCAGGTCGGTATAGAGTGGAATCAGTAACCTCATTAGGGCTTACCCTACTGTTGTAACCAGCTGCATCTTATACAGTGTTTTCCTAAAATTCTGTGTATGCGTTGAGTTTGAGGAGCTCGAATTGTATTTAAATGCACTGTGGGTGAATTTGTTATGTAAATGAAGCTTCAGGGCTGGTGGGCATGCTGGGCAATGGAGGAAGCCTGGGGACATGATTCCTGTCTGCCTGTATTTGAGGAACTGTTTGGTGAAGGAGGACTGGGACCTCTCGGGAACCTGCAGAAGGCATAGCCACAGCCCGGGGGTCAGGAGACGGGTCTCAGCCGAGTGAAGGAGTGTCCACACTCACTGCTGGGGTGGATATGGGCAGGCTGCCAGCCATCAGAAGGGGTGACTGACAGGAAGAGGATGTTTTAAATGTCTGGGTACTCTGATTTTATTAATCATTTTGTAGAGGACAGGGGAGGCTGCCCATGGTGGCTGGGAGTGCAGGTTCAGAACACACACGGGTTCCAGTGACAGCCTGCCCTCCTGCTAGCCCTGGGACCTGGGGATGGGGACAGGCCTGGGATGTTTTGCTACCTTCCTTTTAGGGTGTCTTGTGCTTCCTGCCTCTGGAGGCTGCTGGGATGACCAAGCGAGGTAATGCATATAAAAGCTTCTGGCAGAGTGTCTGCTATGTGCTGAGCATTCAGTACGTGTTGGTTGTTACGGTATTCTTACTCTGAGATGATCCTGGGAGGTGGAAAATGTTAGTGGGACTCGGGGCAGCAAAGTCACCCTGTTCTGCAGGTGGCAGCCTGGACATCTCTGTGGATGAGGGAACTTCAGGCCTAGACTTAGCAACAGTTACGTTCTGGTGCTGCCAGGTTCTGTGACTGATTCATAGAGTCCTAGGAAATCCTTGCTGCCCTTGAGGTGGTGAGGCAGCCATTTGAACAAATCACCCAGGCAGGTGTTTCAAGAGAGGGGGTAGACCCTGCACTTTGCCAGGAAGTTCAGGTCTCTCACAGAAATCCTGGCTGGAGGCTGGATGCTGAGCCTGGGCAGGGGCCTGGATGCCTGTGAGGAGCACTGGGATGTTCCCTGCCTTGTAATGAGTAAGCTTACTTAGGTGGAAAAACACAGCGATCACCAGCTCCTTTAAACACAAATCCACCATTGGTGTTTTGTTCAGAAACAAGATGAAAAGGCAGAGAAGCCTGAGTTTGTGAGTCCTTGGTGTGGTTTGTGGAGTTGGCCAATTTAGCGCACATCATCACACCCATCAGCTCCAACCCCAAGTCTTTGCTAACAGTCTAACAGTCTCTTTAGCCTCATGGGGAGCCACTCGTGGCCCAGCTCTAGCACACCTGTGTGACTGTGTGTGTCCGTCCTTCTATCCATTTCATGCACATAAACATACATGTGTACGTATGCACAAATAGATGTGGGTATGTGTGTATGTATAATACTCTCTTGGAGCTTGTGCTCTTCAGCTTCGGCACCAGGCAACAGGGAAGTTCCCTAGCGTGGTACAGGCCTAGAGCTGCGGCCAGGGATGGTTTCCTCATGGATGGGACAGTCACCCCCACGGTAGGAGGGCCTACCTCTAGCACCAGGTGGCCATTAAAAACTCACTCATTCCACTGCTTTTGTGTTCCTGCTTGTGCCCTGACTCTTCAAGAGCATTCTGGTTGAAAAGGGGCAAGTTGTGAAGCTGCGTGAGCGGCAGGACCAGATAAGAGCCACAGGATTGGGGGAGTTTCGAATGACCGGAGTAGCCAGTATTCCATTCCTGAGTCACTCAGTCATTGCACGACCTGCCACCTGTTAGTCACCCGGAGAGGTTGGAAAGGCAGTTGGCTAGCCATGCACAAGAGGGCCAGGAAGGGGGTGGCCCAGCGCCAGCCGTGAAGCACTGGTCCTGTCAGTCACGTACTGGCCTGGAGTTGTGTCCAGGTACCTCCTGCAGGGACAGAGCCCCCACAGCTGCCCTCAGGGCACTGTCTCCATGCAGTGGCACATCAGCCTTGGAGCCACTGCTCATTTTAAGGGTCCGCGTAGCTGGGGTGTAAGGATTGTACCCAAGGGGCTCTGCCTTCTTGGTGCAGCCCCCCACCACCTGGGCTCACCCAAGTCTTTCCAGGCATGTTTCCAATAAGGTTTACTCCACTGGCCACCCAGCTTAGCTATGGGGCACCTGAGGTCCTGCGTCAGATGCTAAAAGCTGGTAAGTCTGCACTGGCCGCTGTGACTCCGTGTCTTCCCCTAACTTATTATTTATCTTCTGTGAGAAGGAATCGTGTCAAAGTAGTCCACTGTGATGTGACTTGCACCCCGGCGCATTCCTTTCCATCTTAACAAAGCATGGTTTGGAGGAGCTGCCTTTAGGGTGCAGGCTCTGCCGCAATTCCCCGAAAGCCGCTGGTGTGCGCCTCCAGGTGGTGGGAGGTTTGTCCCCTGCCCACCTTCCCTTCTTTCTGTATAGTGGGTCCCGGGACCCCCAGGGGCTCCCCATGTCCATACTCTCCACCTTCGATTCATGCCAAACTTGCTTTTCCTAAAAGGAGCTGATGAGCAGACTCACTGCAGCATAACTAGCAAGACTCAGAGGCCCGTCAGGAGTTTGCCTTCAAGCCTATTATAAGACTTCAGCCCTGAGAAGAATCTGCCTGCCCAGACAGCATGGGCATCGAAGTCAGGCTGCCCTAATGCAGAGCCCTCACCCACTCTGCTCCCTGGTGTGGGCTTAGCCCTCGGCAGGTGTCCTAATGCTCGGGGCCTCGGCTTTCGTATCTGCAAAATGGAATAACCACACAACCCTCAACGATACGTCAGTCTAGCATCGTGCCAGGGTCATAGGACATATTCAATAAATGGCTCCCAGTGTTACGGGATAGGTAAGGCAGTGAGCCTGTGAACTAAACTAATGGTAGAAGTCAAGCTTTGCATCCTGGAAGAGAGAGGTCTCGCATGGACAGTGAAATCTGCCATCGGCCCCGTGGTTCCAGCTTGCAGGCCTTAGTTTGACGTGTCACTGTCACATTCACCATCGCCACCCACACTTAGCAGGTATCTTAGACTGAAGATGTTTCATTTACTTATTTTTTACATATATATATATTTTTTGTTTGTTTTTGCTATTATTAATATACAATTACATGAGCAACATTATGGTTACTAGACTCCCCCTATTATCAAGTCCCCATCACATACCCCATTGCAGTCTCTGTCCATCAGCGTAGAAGGATGTTAAAGAATCACTCCTTGTCTTCTCTGTGTTATACTGCCTTCCCCGTATCCCCCCACCCCACCCCCACACCCGCTACATTATGTGTGCTAATTGTAATAGCCCTTTTTCCCCCTTATCTCTCCCTTCCCACCCATCTTCCCCAGTCTCTTTTCTCTTTCGTAACTGTTAAGTCCATTCTTGGGTTCTGTGAGTCTGCTGCTGTTGTGTTCCTTCAGTTTTTGCTTTGCTTTTATATGAGTGAAATCATTTGGTACTTGTCTTTCTCCGCCTGGCTTATTTCACTGAGCATAATACACTCTAGCTCCATCCATGTTGTTGTAAATGGTAGGATTTGTTTTCTTCTTATGGCTGAATAATATTCCATTGTGTATGTATACCACATCTTCTTTATCCATTCATCTACTGATGGACACTTAGGTTGCTTCCATTTCTTGGCTATTGTAAATAGTGCTGTGATAAACATAGGGGTGCATATATCTTTTTCAAACTGGGCTGCTGCATTCTTAGGGTAAATTCCTAGGAGT
Organism: Smutsia gigantea; assembly: GCA_032199065.1. Taxonomy (NCBI): domain Eukaryota; kingdom Metazoa; phylum Chordata; class Mammalia; order Pholidota; family Manidae; genus Smutsia; species Smutsia gigantea. Next base: position 282,803 of record JAVSCE010004870.1, on the reverse strand, counting down.
GGAATTCCTGGGTCAAATGGTATTTCTATTTTGAGTTTTTTGAGGAACCTCCATACTGCTTTCCATAATGGTTGAACTAATTTGCATTCCCACCAGCAGTGTAGGAGGGTTCCCTTTTCTCCACATCCTCGCCAACATTTGTTGTTGTTTGTCTTTTGGATGGCGGCCATCCTTACTGGTGTGAGGTGATACCTCATTGTGGTTTTAATTTGCATTTCTCTGATGACTAGTGATGTGGAGCATCTTTTCATTTGCCTTTTGGCCATCTGAATTTCTTTGGAGAGTGTCTATTCATATCCTCTGCCCATTTTTTAATCGGGTTATTTGTTCTTTGTTTGTTGAGGTGCGTGAGCTCTTTATATAATTTGGATGTCAACCCCTTATCAGATACGTCATTTATGAATATATTCTCCCATACTGTAGGAAGTCTTTTTGTTCTACTGATGGTGTCCTTGGCTGTACAGAAGCTTTTTAGTTTGATATTACATATATATTTTTAAGTATGAAGAACCATCCTGTAGCAGGCACCTCTGAATTTCTTGGCTCTAATTTTTCAAGTAAATCTAACAGGTGACTCAAAACAAACTCGTCTCTGAACACGGGTGCAGATGACAAGTGCCGGCACTGCCAGAGACAGTGGTGGTAACCGCGCCACCTCCAAAGGCCTCGTTTTGGAAGTAATACTCCAGCTGGCACCAGATCATGCTGTCAAGTGAATCCTGACATGCATCTAGAGAAAGTTACTGCTTTTTCATACAAAATGACGAGGAAAGTTATATTTGTTCATTGGCAATTGTCAAAGACTAGCTTTGGGCTTCTGTTAGCTAATGAAGTAGGTGTTGCCCCATTAAGACTGCAGTATAATTACAGTCACAAAAGGCGGTCCGAACCCTCCTTGGATTTTAAAAGGTCCTGACTGGGTGTTTTTGAGATGTGGTCGCAGGAGGAAGGGGCAATAGGAATTCATGCCCTGCCCTCTTGTGTGCTCCTGGACACGTTGGGCACATTCGTCACCCTCCCTCCCTTCTCCCCCTCTGTCCTCCTCCATACTAAGCAGGAGCCCTAACAGAGGCATGGGCTCTAACAAAGGTGGCGTTTTACGTAAAGACTGCACAATATGATTTTTGCTAGCCTGGGGCGCTGAGCATGTTTGGAGGTGGAGAGCAGCCCGGTCGTGTGCATTTTTGCTGCATGTTGAGATGCTTGGGGGGACTGGTGACTCCCATGCCAAGGACGTGAACAAAAGCTACCATCTTAGCAAAGCCCGTTTGATAGGTGGGCCTGGCTACCCTGTGCAAGTCGGCTGGGCTGGGTACTCAGTATTGCCAGAAGCCAAGTGACACGTGGCCCACAGCTCTTTGTGGTGACATAAGAGCTCTCCCTTCCTTTGGCTACTCACCTTACACCATTCAACATAAGTTGGCCCGAGGAAGGGAAGAGGGGTAAGAAAGGGCATCTGCAGGACCCTAGTTTCCAGCAGAGGAGAGACGTGGGTTATTCCCACTCTGTCTGCTCTGAGGCTCCAAGCAGTGAAAGTCAAGACTCAAGGTACAGGTCCTTCCCCACTATGCCCACGTGCTTGTGATCTGCTGTTACTTGCTTACCTGCATGGCAGAGGTGGACAGCAGAAGCCCTGTCCCATGGATGACAAAGCCTGGGTCCACTCGCCGTGCTGAGCTGGTAGGAAAGTGAGACGTGGCGATGGGGGTCTCATGCCAGTTTTTCCTACTGTGCTTCCAGTCTGTGACGGCCACTGGCTCACCCGACAGTGAGTGTCTGATGTATGCGGCACTGTCCTTGGCTCAGGGTACCAAACGTGGCAGGGGGAGTTGTGGGCTGGGAACCTGCTGAGGAACAGGACCACACCCAGTGCATCCCTGGCAGCTGCAGAGGGCCTGCTGGGGAGGCTGCTCAGACTAGGTCTTCTCGGACATTCCTTTTTTCTGTTCCCAACAGAAAGGGACTGGCCAGGGCCTCTCATTCCCTAGTATGTGAAGTCATAGATTATCTGTGTGTTCTTTCTAACCTTTACCCTCCTCCCTTGGTTAAGGTGCATTTCTTATTTCTTATAAGGTGCACCATATATATATATATGGTGCACCAAATAATAGACGATTTAAGTCTCTGATTTCTTTTCACAATTTAAATGCTTTGAAAAGATGCCTCAGGGAACCAGGATCATCTTCATGTTTGTAGATACTATGTTTCCAGGTTTTCCAACATTCTGGGATCTTCCAAATCCCCAGCAAAGGGGTACATCACAGGAGGAAAGTACACGAGGGGACCACAGCCTCACAGGTGGGGGGGCGGGGTACTCCTTAAATGACAGAGCAGTCCCTGTGTCCTCTGCTGAAACCGAGACCTGTGCTGAGAATGGTGTATGAGAGCATGAATGGGGGACTGGGTCCCATTTCCACACACTGGTCCCCAAATGGTGGCATTCAAAACCCCCTGCCCATTTGGGGTGGACTTGACTGTCTGCCAGTAATACGAAAAATCACAGGACCACAGCTTCTCCAGTCTACCTAAGATGGACAATTCACAGGGAAATGAGAGGGTCCCAGGTTTCTGCTTCCTCTTGGCTCCCATGGCAAGTTCTGTGTTTGCTGCCCCAGTGGCCTTAGGTCAAGGTGCTGAGGCTCTCCATCCATGAACATTTCAGGGTCCGGAAATCCAAATGAACAAGTAACTCTCTGAAACAAATACAAAATGACTCCCACAGGCATCAAGTCATTTTCCAGGTTATCTTTAAGGAAGCCAGAATTTCCAGCAGCAATTAAACTGCATGATTGGATACAGGGAAATTTTTATAATTGCTCACAGGTAGCAATTTATTAGGGTAGATGTTACTTACGACATGTGTCAAAAAGGTCAAAGTTTATACTTCTTTGGACATTAACCTAATCTTTGAAACTCTAAAAGTTACACTTTTTGGTCATTAATTTTTTTACAAGCAGAGATTTTGACAATTAACCCAGTTAATAAAGGTCAAATTTCAATTTTTTTCCAATTTCTGGAGCACTTAACTTATTCCTTTTTGAAAATGGGAAGATAGGGTATGATAAATAGTTATTAAATGAATACAAGGATGTAGTTCTGCTGTCAGGGTGATGATTATAAAACAGCTGATACTGGAAGAATAGAATTGCTGTGTATCTGATGGGAAGGAAAGTAGATTACAAGCTGAGGAAATAGAAAAATTAAGCCCAAATAATGTGTGCAGTTAGTAGGATAATATGAGTATATGCGCTTGTTAAATCATCTCAGGATTCTAGTCATTCAATTATGTAGACTTCAGGCTTCAACTATTGAATCTACACATTTTAAAATAAGTAATTTCTGCAAACTTGCACAAAGTACAACATGAGTTAAGAACCAGAGTGTCACCTGCTTGGCAGCATCCCTCAAATGAACCCACAGATGACAGGCAGAAGGAGCAATCAAGGTGGCTGAGTGGCCGTAACCAGAGGCTGAGGGTGCCAGCTGATGGTGGGGAGTGCTCCAGCCCCTTCCTCCACTTTGCTGCATAGCCCCCCAGGTTGGACCACACAGGTATGTGGGTGAGGAAGGAGGTTTTTGCCTGTTCACAGCCTGGGCATCAGCAAAGTCCACCAAGAAAAGCCATACCTCCTTTTCCACCCGCATTAACACCAAACCTGCACGCCTCTCCTCCAGTCCGGGGTCCCAACTCCCCACAGGCCTTCGTGGGAGCCCCTACCTGGGCAATCCCCGGCCTGCTCCGATTGCGTCCCCTGGTGGCAGTGCCGGCTGTGACTGGCCCGCCAGGATGCTGCGCCAGGAAACGAGGTACGATCTTGCGGTCCACGTCCCATTCCCGTCGAGAGCAGGTATGTTACCAGGTCTAGACAAGAGCCTGATCCAGAAGGTGGGCTTTGTTTGCACGGGGCATGCTCGGGGCTCGTTGTGGTTGCCGTGTTGTATGAATAAGGGCTTCTCAACGCAGATGAGCACAGCGTTCTAGAGCCGATAAGTAACAACCATATTTCCATTGCATCCCTTTATCCAACCCAGCCTCTTTCGCCCCTTAGGCTCCAGGCCCTCATGTCGTTCCCACCCATTCTTTATGCTTAGCTCTAAAACTGAGGCCGCCTTCGCGGCGCTCTGGCCACAATTTCACTTTGCAGTTGATATCTGAGGCCCTATTTACATGTCTGTCTGTCTGCTGTAACTTGCAGGTGCCCAGAATAATGCCAAAGAAAAAAGGAGTTCAAGCCATTTAGCTCAGCAAGAGGGCTTGGAATTATGAACAACAAAAAAATAGTCTTTTAAAAAATACGTAATTTGGGAAATTATTAGAATGGTGACTTTGACTATAATGCTTTACTCTAACACTTCCACCAAGGTTATGCCTAAGAACAATGTGGGTAGATGTCTCGATGGACAGAAGCTCAGAGGGTGATTACATAGTTTTAAGAAGGACAGATCACGTTCCTAAAGATTTGTAGTTGGGAGACAATTTGACTTGACTTGGTTTACAAAACCCCAGTTAGCACCAGGTCCTCAGAAACTGTGTGGAGTGAGGGCCACCTGCATGCAGATGCCACGGAGGGAAAGTGGGAGCGCAGAGCAGCATGTGCCCAAAACGAAGTACCCTGCAGGCTGTACACCATGTTAAATCTGAGCACACCTGACGCCAGGAGCCCTCTCTGGGGCTTGGTGCTAAAATAGGCCGTTGTGGCTTACAAGAAACCATAGAAAGGCTACTCTGGCCTTCATTTGTCTTCCTTTTGACCTCTGCCCTGCTCGGGGACTTGCCCACTTGGCATCTTCCCTGCACCCTCCTTCCTCTGCCCTCCTGCTCCCCCTCCTCTCCCTCCCTCCCCATCACTGGGGCCGCTGCTCTCTGCTGCCCCATCTCTCTGCTCCCTTTTCCACAATAGGTTGCTTCAGAGATTTTACTGTATCTACAATTTGCTCAGTATTTACAGGGGGCCAGACCCCCAAACTGGGTGGGATCAGGACTTCTCTGGGCACATTCTGGGGACAAGTGCTCACACATAGGCCGCCCAGAGGAGGCGGCAAGGGAGCCTGGCCCCAGCACAACAGCAGCAGTTTTCCCAGTGGACGGGGGTGGGTTGGGTGGGTGGTGCCTGGCTCTTCTGAGGCTGGAGCCAGGTGCTGGGCTGAGGAGGACCCCTCAGAAGGGGACTGTGGCCTGTCACAGAGCCTCCCATGGCAGGCAAAAGAAGCTTGCTTTTCTCTAGGGAGGCCCTCTGAATTTTGGCGAGGTCCCTATGGGGCCCTACATGGTGTAGCAGGGCACTGGGCAGGAGGGGAAGGTGCCCAGGCATCTGCAGCAGTGGCCCTGAGGGAAGTGAGCAGGCCCAGCCTGCCAACAACCTTAGACCTGAGGAGGAAGAGCAGATCTGAGAGGAGCCTCTGCTTGATTGGTGAGTGCAAGACCCCTGGCCGCAGCCTGGGGCTGAAGGTGTCGTCATCCAAGTGACCCCCAGGATGGGGGCAGGTTCCTGGGGGGGCGAGGAAGCCCACCTACCTCTGCAGAGCCAGCAGGCTGCAGCGTCAAGCGTGAGGTTTAGAGGAGGGTAGACTGGGCCCAACTCTTCCACCACTGCCTCTTTGATGGTGGCAGGTTATTCACCAATGTCAGGTTCCCATCTGTGAGATGGGTGAGTGGCGCCATAACATGGAACGGCCCCAGCACCACACACACACACACACACACACACACACACTCACTCATGCACGCGTGCTCGGCCACCGGCCTCTCCTCCCTCCAGGTGTGCTCGGCAAGGGCAGGGACCCGCACAGTTGTACCTCACATGAAATAATCTGATGTCTTCGTGAAGCATGGGTGTTTGCCTCGATTCTGGCACATCTACCCAAAGCTGAAGTGTTTAGGGGCCACCCGTGCAAGTCCCTTTGCAATCCTTCCAGTCTCCATGACAAACCAGCCCCATCTTGTTTCCAGCAAAGCCTCACATCCTCTGCCTGCTCCCTCTTGCCCCAGGGTCCACGGTGAAGGACTGTGCCAGGTGTGGGGAAGGTTTTCTAACTGCCCCTAAAAGCCCAGGGGCAAGACACGATGGATGGATTTGACCAGATAACTTTTTTTTTAATTGCATGGAAAAAAAAAACCCTGCCATAATAAAGTCAAAAGACGTTTTCTCCCTACAAATTGGGAGAAAATGTTTACAGCAATCACCATGGACAAAACACTGTATCTCTACTATAAAAAGAACTCTTAAGAATTAAGAGACAGAAGGACCGAAAACTTGCAAGAGAAATGGGAAGAAGACACAGACAGACAATTCACACACATAAAGGCCTCAAACATAAAAAGTGCCCCAGGCTTGCTCATCATTGAGAAATACGGTTTAAAGCGACACCGAAGTACCGTTTCTCCCCAACAGATGAACAAAAATTAAACCGAGCACACATTCTGTTGGCAAGGTTGTGAGGAAATAGGCCCCGCATGCAATACGGCATGGCCCTCTCGTGCAAATTCGTGCAAGCCTTTCGAAGGGAAACTTGGCAACACCAAACAGAACTACACACATGCTCACCTCTTCATGCGGTGATCCCACACCAAGGAATCTATCCTGAAGGTACACTGACAGCAGTGCCATAGTAGGTGCGCATGGTCACTCATCACAGCGCTGTTTGCAAAATATTGGGAACCCCTCAAAAGGTCATCAGTAGGAGAGGAGTTGAATAAACCCTGGTTCCCCCACATGATGGAGTACTGCGTGGCTGTAGAGAAGAGGATGAAGGCTGCTGTGACCTGGTAATGGACATAGGATTCAGCAAAAATAGCGAAGTAAGAGAGTGTTTCTACAGCTTGTTATCCTACTTATGATAAAGGAGGGGATACACAGGTATTTGCTCATCTGTGCAGAAACAAGATTTGCATGGTCTCAGAGTACCTGCCTCAAGAATTGATTAATTACCAAGGAAAGATAGGAACTTTACAGCGGGGAATCCCAGCAGACTGAGTACCAAGGACCATGTCAACAGTGATAAGACACGGACACCATGAATCCCCAAACGAGACACTGAGCAGGACAGTGTTGCCTCTGTGAGATTCTTGTCAAAATGCACAAACTCGGTCCACTGCTGATGAAACATCAGACAAATCTGTAGCAGTACAGAGGGTCCAAGTGGTGCTTTTTGGTTTTCCAAATGAGATGCTGAGAGCCTGGTAGACCACACAAGGAAAAGGACAGGGTTTTTCAGGCATGTTTTCAAGCTCAGCCAATAGCAGCTCCTGCTGGGGCTTCTCTGCAGGGGAGTGGGTAACGAGCACTGAGCACTTACCTGTCCCGTGGGCCTTGCAGGCGCTAACACCCCCCCCCCACCCCAGCCAGCCAGGAAGGGAGGGGCATGGGGCCCGCCCCACAGGCTTCCCGCAGAGCCCCAGTCCTGCCTCCCCTTCTGCCTGGAATGCCCCAGAATGCCCTTTCTGCCACTGCCTAACAAAACCCTCCTTATTTGACTTTGCACCCTGCCTCTCACCTGGTGACCTTCCCTCTGCCACATCATCCCTCACCTCATGGACCTGAGCCTTACCCCCCTCGGCTGGGCCAAGCGTGCCCCCCACTATCATCCAGACCTGGGTGCTGCATGGATGCTGGTTTATAGTTTCCCTCTGAGGCCACCTGAGTCCCCCTGGTGACTTGCAGAGACAGGAGGAAGAAATAATGGGATGACTTTTATCCAGTGCTGTCCCATATATTGGGTGTTTACCATGTACCTAGCACCCCACCCTGGAGGCTCCAGTGTTGTCTCATTTGACAGCCGAGGAAGCTGAGGCCCAGTGAGGTTAGTGCATGTGTGTGCACATGTGAGTGTGTGTGTAAATGTGCATGCATGCATGTGTGACCATGGCCTGGTCAGGCTGGCTGCAGAGGCTGGGCCCTTGCCCTCACAGTGACACTGTCAGCTGTGATGACCCCCTTTTTTCAGACCAGGACCGGTCCCAGAGAGCCTGTAACCCACCAAGAGCACAGCCCAGGGAGGTCTGGGGGCTTCCCGCTAAACCGCCTGCCCTCGGCTCAAACAGCTGGTGGCTTAGGAGTGGCCCTTCCGACCTCGCATCGGAGTGACCAAGTCACATCTTGCCATGACAATCAAAACTTTTCCTGCAGAATGGAGCCCGGATGGCAACTCCCCCAGGTTAGTAGGTCCTTCCCGCTGCCTCTCCCCCTGGCCTTCCCAGGGGGCTTAAAAATTTGTTTTTGTCTGCCTCCACGAAAAACAGGACAGCCCCAAGGTCAGAGATTCCTCAGATTCAGCTTTGGGACACCCGTATTTCTGAACCCTGGGTCATAAAGACATCTGCCGGTGCCCCTCCCTGAAGGACGTTCATTTCTCCAAGCAGGGGGATGTAAAGACCCAATGGGCCTTAGGTATGCCTTCGCCATCTCCCTGGATTCTCCACTGGAAACCACTTCTTGTTTCTCCATGAGAGTGCACAGACCCCCCCACCCCCACGCCCTTGGCCATGCATGCTCCGTCTCTGTGCCCAGAAGGTAGACTTTATTACCCTCATACCTAGAGGAGGAAACCTGAGGCCCACAGAGGGCAAACTTGTTCCCTCCCAGTTAATGGGAAGATGAAGCTATGCCTTGTGACTCTGGCGCGTCCTCCTTCCCCGACGCTGTCACTGGTGAGAAGAACACCTTCCAGGGCCAGGCATTTGCCTGAGAAATTCTACCCTGAGGATGCCGCTTCTCACCTCTCTTTCCTCTTAGTTAAAAGCAAACTGAACTATTTTTCACTACCCACTCTGCATCCAGCTATATTATTCTCTTCCTTGACTGTATTCTATTATGTGGTATTTCTTTCCCACCAGCTATTTATCTTGCAAAAAATAGTCGTAATCCTAAAGAAGCTTTCTCTCCATTAGGAGGGAGGCTCAGTGGTGATCACCGCAATGCGTGCACGGACTGACACAGATGGTGTGCGCAGATAGCTCAGGACCCCAGACAACAGGATGGACACCTTTTTGTGAAAATAAACAGGCTTAAGGAGCACAGAGTGGGCGGATGGTGGGATTTCCTCGGCCTTCGCGAGCAGCCCTGCAGAGGGAGCGTGTGTGAGGCCGGGTCATGTAGGAAACTTTGCGCCCCTTACCTCGACAGGGTGCAATCCGTTCTGATGTTCCACATGGCCCCCAGCCAGGTGGGCTTGCGGGAGTGGGGTGTTGTGCACTTTGTGGATGAGGAAACCAAGGCTCCGAGAGAAAAGCCAGTGCTGGACTTGGGATCCCGTGAGCTGGGGCTGGGTGCATCTGCTCCCTGGCCTGTGCGGCTCCTGCGTTGCTTGGGCCCTGCGTCAGGGAGGAGAGGGGCTACAGCTCTGCAGGGAGAATCACGCAGCAAACCAGAAAGCAGGTAAGATGACTTCAGAGGATGAAGGGAGCGTCCAGGGAAAGAAGACAGGGCAGGCTGGTAGGTGTCTGGAGAGGGGCAGCTTCAGGGAGGTGATGCGTGCTGAGCTGTGATCGGGCAGCTGCCCCGAGTGCCCTAGGCTGGAAAGGAGCCTGGGGGCCTGGCGAGGGCAACGAGAGGCCAGTGGCTGGGTGGGGAGAGCAAGCGGACTGGGTGCCCAAACGCTAGCCTGGCTGTGAGCAGGGCGGCTCCAGTGTGGGCTGGGCTGCAGGGAGGTGATAGCTGTTTCCGGGGTAAGGAGGAGGGTGGGGGGCACGGAGGCAGAGCCGCAGGTAGAACCATGCGGGCAGGGAGCCCCTGGAGCCAAGGGTGCGGGTCTGGAGACACCAGACTCCTGGTTTTGCAGCATTCGGTCCCAAACAGTACTTTGGACCAGGCTGCCTCAGCTTACGAGCCGAGGGTGACATATGCGGAGGGGCTCCAGTCTGACGGGCCAGTTCCTGCTCTGCTATCTCGTGGACAGTTAGGTGCACAAGCCCCTGGCATACATCCATGCCAGCCTAGGCTCCTGCAGCCTCAGGCTTCCAGCCTAGGCTGGCTTTGGGGACAGAGGGCTCTTGAGCCTCCCTAAAGGTCCCCTGGGACCCTCACTAAGAAAGTGCAACCATGCACCACCCTGGTAGGGAATCCTGGGGCCTCTCGCCTGGTCTGCCTGTGCCCTAGCTGTGCTCAGTCCTAGCCCAGGACCAGAGCTTGGCAGGGCAGTGGTGGTACACAGAGGCACAGATGGTCTGCAGAGGATGGCCTGTGTGCAGGTGCCCTGGAGAGGAGGGTCCTGGACCAGGGTGGCCGACACTCAGGCTGAGGGTGGGAGGAAGATCAGCAGGGCTGTGCCTGCAGGCGGGAGAAAAGGGGGCATCTCGGAAGAGCTGCCAGCTGTGGGGAACACTGGTGGCCATTGGGCTAGATAAGTGACCAGTGGATGGGCCAAGTGGCACTGCCGGGGGAGGGAGGCGAGGGGAGTGACGAGGCAGACTCCCCAGGAGGGGCTTGGGACCAGGAGCAGATGTCTGGGAAAAGGGGAAAGGTGGTCCTGTGGGTGGCAGAGCTGGCACGTGGGGGGTGTGTGCCAGGAGGCCCAGTGAGCATGGATTCCAGGTGAGCCCGCTGGTACAGTGGGCAAATGCCAGCCGCAGTTTGGGGTTTAGAGGGTGAGGGGCATCACGTTGGGCCTGGGGCCTTCTCTGGGAGGGGGAGCAGGTGAGCCCCTGAGAGGTGGGGGGTAGGCTGATGAAAAGGCAGGATCTCCGCGCTGAGCCCCAGAGCTGCAAAGTGAGGGTGCGGGGTGGGAGGTGCGGGGTCTGGCAGGTGGGGACAGATGGAAAGGGGCTGGAGCTGCATTTGGAGGGGCAACCAAGGTCAGGGGTGGCGTGGATGTGGGCTTGAGACGAGGCGGGTGAGAAGCAGCGGGTCCCATTGCTGGGAAGCTGAGGTGCTGGGTGAGGACTGGCCCTCCCGGCGGCTGCAGGGGCCCCTGAGAGGCAGAGAGCTGCCTCCCCAGCAGAGTCCGTTCTTTGTTCACCGTGGGCATCATTCGTGGCTTGGCAGGTGAGGCAGATGGCCAGGGATCCTGTGGAGGGAAGCCCCTCCCCTTAACAGGAGGCGGAACTCTGGGACTAGAGCTGGCAATCCCAGCCTTACTGAAGACACTCAGTAATTTCTGGTAACAACCACCCAGAACTGAAGAACAAGCTCTCCTGAAAGGTCATTTATCCGAGAGAAGAAAATTATTCCTTTTCCTGGAGTCTGTCATCTTTGGCTTTAATTAATATCAAATGTGTACACGCTCAGCAGTGCTTCAAATGTCTGGACTTCCTGTGACAGTTTTAATAAAGAAATGCAAATCCTTCTGGGCTAACTGAGGTGCTTCTCAGCCCCTCTGGGCTGCACAGGAGGCCTCGTGGCAGGCAGACGCCGCCCCCAGCCCGCGGCCAGGCCAGGAGCCGGCTCTGGGGAGGATGGCCTTTCTGCAGAAGGGCCCCTGGCTCAGGAGTGCACAGCTCGTTGGCCGTTCTCTGGGGCGGCAATATGGGAAGCAGGCAGGCCTGTGTTCAGGTTACAGCTGCCTGGGCAGGTGAGTTTGCCTCCCCATGCCTCAACTCCTTCATCTATAAAATGGGGCAGAAATAGCACTTATTTGGAAGCTTGCTTTATGGGTTCCGCGAAATCCTTTGTATGGGTTGCTTAGCACAGAGCAGAGACTCAAACTGAGTGTGGCTTGGGCTTGTCACTGATGCCACTCTGCGCAGTGCAAGGCACTGGGATGAAATGGACGCCTGGGCCCGGCCTCAGTCCCTCAGTCCAGTGGTTTTGCTCTTCAAACCCAGGGCAGCCGTTGTCTCCTTCTTTCCCTGGGGATCGCCCAGGCATGCGTTCCACTGTGTCGTGGTTGTTTACGTGTCTGCCTCTCCCATCAGACTGCAGGCAGGACCATGGCTGGTTTAATCCTGGCCCACAGGTGTCTGGCTCAAGGGCTGGCCAAACACAGAGCCCTGGGAGACAGGAACCAGCACGGACTGGTCTAGAAGGAGAGGAAGGGTGCCGCCCGGGGGTCCCACCAAGGACACCGGGAGTTCAGCCTCTCTCCACGTAGCTGCAACAGATTTTCCAGTTGAACTTATTATTGTTTCCATTTTACCAACAAGAAAATTGAAGCTGAGTTACAAGATCTTGCCGCAAATCACAAAGCTGACCTAGTCCTCAAGGAATCGAGAGATGAACACATACCCAGGAGCAGCCCTTCCCTGCTAAGCAGGTTGGCTTTGTGATTCCAACACTCCCCTTTTAAAAAAGATCACCTACAAAGTGCCTACAATGTGCCAGCACCTCGCTGGTGACAGAGACAGACCTGGCCACCCCTTGGGGAGCTCCTGGCTGCTCCACCCCCAGCTACACCCACAAAAGGTCAGGAGGGGCAGGAGAAGCACAGAGAGCTCTCAGCTAGTGTCCTGACAACGCCCTTTATAGCGAAAGGGTCCAGACTCCATCTCACATCTGGGCGTCACACGCCTCAGTTCTGTAGTCCCTTGGCTTTCCTGGCTTGGACACTCGGAGGGTGCCAGCCTGTTATGTGATAGGGTGTCCCTCATTTGGGGTGTGTCTTATTTATTCATGGTTAGATCCAGGTTCTGCATCTTCCTCAGGAGCACAGCAGAAGTGATGCTTTGTTCTGCTCGCTGCGCCCCCTGAGGAGGTACAAGATTTCTGGTCATCCCATGGCCAGTGAGGGTGACTTTGTTCATTTAGGTGTGGAAGATTTGCCAACTGTGGAGTTACTCTGTTTCCCTCTGTAATTAGGAAGTATCTTATGTGTGTGCAAGGGGGGAGTGTTGATTTTGTGTGTGTGATTTGGAAATATCTCATTTCTCATTTTTTATTACCATTATTATGATTGTTTTTTGCCTTCACTTATTTCAATACTCAACTTGTTCCCGACCTGGCCGGTGGGTTAGCCTGTCCAGGTGTTCCTGGTGTCCTCACCGTTTCTTGAGCACTTCCTTATCTTCTGTTGCAACAAGATATTACAGATGGACCTTGTCAATGAATCAGCTGTTTCTCCCAGGAGCCCTGTTCCTGTTTCTGTTTCATGGGCGGTAGAATTAGCAGCCAGGATCTGCACAGTAGGTGTGCTCGTAACTACTGGGGTGTGGGTCTCCCAGGCTGTCTCTGAGCAGAGGGAAACACACACCTGCTGACACACACCTATTTACATCTGTATGTTCTCCATGTATGATTCGCACCTCTGATTCCATTGCGGCACCATGGAGCTTATCCTAGTTTTCTTCCTTTCCATACTCGTAACTCTCTCCTCCAACAGTGAGAATCTAGGCTCCCACTTATCCTCAGGACGTTTGCTGATGGGGTCAGTCCCTCAGTAGGTGACCACTCTCACCCTGCTCTCTCTGCTGACTCCAAACCACAGGCTCAGCTGCCCAGATGCCCTCTCACCCCACTGGGCCCTCGACGGGCCATGATTTTGGCCCTCAGGGTGGAAAATCTCACCCAGCTTAGACCTGTCCAGTTTCCCACTCCCTCACTGGGCTGCTGCCTTCCTCCCCCTGGTGGGGCATCTGCCCTGCTCAGCCTTATTCAGTGGCTTTTGATCTGAGTATTCAAGAAAAAAAGAAGGCAGACAGGCTGCATGTTACATTTAAATAGAGATTGCCAGACTGGTCCCCACAGTAACTTTACCCATTTATAATCTCACCAGCAGTGTATGAGAGAACCTCTTTCCCTACATGCTCTCTAACACTTGCTGTTGAAACATTCACATTTTTGGCCAATCTGATAGGGAAAAAATATGTCAAATTAATTTGCATTTTCCTTTTTTACTAATAAGCTGAGCATCTTCTGACATGTGTCTCAGCCCTTTATAATTTCTGTTCTGCATCTTGTCTATTCATATCTTCTCCCTATTTTCTTGTTAAAGGAATTCTTTATATATTTTGGGCACTAATCCGTAGTTTGTTATATATTTTGTAAATCTATCACTTCTCCTTTAACTTCATATTATCTTTCTTCATACAGACTTTTAAATTCTGTAGTGAAATTTATTAATTTTTCTTTTCTTTAAATCTTGTTTGATTCCTTGAGGTCATAAATATATTCTCTTACGTTTCTTTTATTACTCTTGCAGGTTTTTGAAAAACATCTGTCTTTTTTTTTTTTTTTTTTTAGTAGAGCAAGGTACAGGCTTTTATTTAGAGATAAAGTAAAGGACAGAGCTCCTGGCTTATGCGAGAGCCCCCCCCCAAAATTTGTCTTTATGCCACTAATTTTTGTTAACAGTATGAAGTGGGAATTTTATTTTTTTCAGGTAGTAAAATATTTCAGTATTTATGGAATAATCCACCTTTTCCCCACTGATTTGAAATGCCACCTTTGTTCATATACTAAATCCCAATATATACCTGGGCCTGTTTTTTTTGACCTTCTATTTTTTATTCCAAGGATCTATTTATCTATTCATGTGCTAATATCACATTATATTTATTAAAATTACTTTATAATATGCTTTGACATCTTGTCGGGCAAAATTCCCCTCTTTGTTTTTTCATTTTTCAAGCTGTCTTGGCTATTCTTGAACATTTACTCTTCCCTCTGAATATTAGAATCAGCTTGTCAAATCCCATTAAAATCTTGATCAGGTTTTGATAGGGATTGTGTTGAATTTATAGATTTATTGGGGATATTAAAGCAGAGAAAAATATTAATTCTTTGCACTGTGACATGGCTCAGAGAAAGTGTGCAGTTGTGAATGGGCAGCCCATGCTGTCTGGACCACTGAGGCTAGTTGGTTTGCGTATGTTTTAAATTCTCTACAGACAATGCATCTGAAAGGATCCCTCTTACCACTCCCACACTGGTATGCCCCCATCCCAACCCCACATGGCCCTCTGGTCCTCCTTTCACAGCAAGCCCCTTCCCCCTCATGAGCCACATTCTTTATAAAATGTTTGCTCAGTTAAATAGTGAGGCTAACAAAAGAGCATTTGTGAAAATGCGTGAGGTATAAAGAGTAACCATATAGGAACCCTTGTGTACCCACCGTCTTGCTTAAGAAACAGGATGATATCAACTTTGAAGCCCTCTGTGGACCCTCCCGGGTCCCATCCTCTGCCTGCCTTCCCTCATTCAGCAATCATACACCTTAATTTTTAGTCATTTATCATTCCCTTGCTGTTTTTATCATTGTTTTACCATGTGTGTGTGGCCCTAAGCATAGCAATGTTTACTTTTGCAGTATAATTTTGTACTTATCCTCTGCCCTCTCTTTTTTTGTTCCAAGTGATGTTCCCAAGATCATGCATAGAGCAGTTCATTCTTTTTCACCATGTGTAGCATTCTGTCCTATGAATAGACCACAGTTTGTGGGTTCATTCTTCTACTGATGAAATTTGGGTGGTTTCCTTTTTTTTTCCCCCTTCTATCTTAACAATGCTGCTTGTCCACAGCCAGTCTTCTGGTGCTCATGGGCCAGAACCCTCTAAGGTGTACACCCTGGGGTGGAAAAGCTGGATCGTGAGATATTCATTTCATCAACTTTATTACATAGTGTAAAAAGTGGTTTTGGTAATTTAGACTCCCACCAGTATAAAGTTCCTGTTGTTCTACATCAACATCAATAATTGAAATCATCGGTCTAGAATTTTAAAAAATATTTAATTTTGGCACTCATAGATGAATGATACTATGACCAAGTACAGAAGTCTGAGGTTCCTGCCTTTTACCCCCCTCAATAGACTCTCAAACATTTTCAGATCAACAAGCACACCAAATTTCAGGTAGGATTAGCCTGGTAAAATTCCTAAATTCAGGGATAAGTTTTTTAAAGCTTTCAAAATTCCAGGCAGAGGAATAAGGTTAAACTACTAGGAGTTTAGTCTAGATTAAAATCATACTTCCCTTTGGCACCCTGGAAGTCAGAAGATAAGAGGAATAATGCACTCATCATAACAACTGTAAGATTAGAACCATTATTAGTCCCACTTTACAGATAAGGAAACAGATTGAATAGGTTCTTTAGGGAGACAAATTTAGTAAGTAACTTATAATTCAGATTTATACTGTCTGATTCCAGACAATGATTTTAAATACTATACTCTCCTAAGTAAAATGGAATATAAGAAAACTACTTAAACATGTAAGGGTCACCCAAACTGAACAGCAAACAGAAGTTCTAAGGCCCCTTAGGACCAAGAGATGATGTGTTATTACCATTATTATTCAACATTGTTCTAGCTAATGTAATTTGAAAGAAAATGAACAAAGAAGATTGTCTTTGTTCTAAATGTGAAAAGAAGCAATACAACTGTCTTTATTTGCAGGTTGTATAATTATGTATCTAGAAAATTCAAGCACTTCAATAACAACAAAAAGCTGAGGTGGCTGGATACTAGATAAATAAGCAACAAAAAAAGATTTTCTTTATATTTGCAATAAACAGAAATGGAAATGGAAAAATCATCACATTTGCAATGGGAAAAAAAACTTTAAAAAATATTTTTAAAAATACTTGAAATTTTCCATTCATGGTAGCATCAAAAAGAATAAAATACTTAGGAATAAACTTTAAAAGAGAAGCACAAAACTTACACTGTGAAAACTACAAAACACTATTGAAAGAAATTAAAATCTAAATAAATGGCAAAACATTCTACTTCCATAGATTGTAAGATTTAGTATTGTTAAGATGGCAATGCTTTCTAAATTATCTACAGATTCAACATAATCCCAGCAGAGTCTCAGCTAATTTCTTTGTAGAAATAGCCAAGATAATTTTTAAAGTGCATATAGAATTGCAAGAGATTCAGAATGGCTAAAACAATCTTGAAAGACATTTCTGATTTCTAAGCTTATGACAAAGCAACAGTAATAAAGACTATGTGGTATGGGCATAAGGCTGGACATATAGATCAGTGGAATAGAGTTGAGAATCTAGAAATAAACCCATGTGTCTTTGGTGAGCTGATTAAAAAAAATTTTTTTTTCAAAGGTACCAAGACCATTCAATGGGGGAAAGAACAGTCTTTCCAACAAATGGTGCTGGGTCAACTGGATAGTCACATGCAAAAGAATGAAGTCGGATCTTTACCTCACACCATATACAAAAATTAACTCAAAATGGCCTCATGAACCAAACTAAACTAGACCAAAGTTATCAAACTCTTAGAAGAAAACACAAGGGCAGATGGTAACTGTACTTGTTGTGCTGAGCATTTTGTAATATATATAAACTTTGAAGCATGATGCTGTATACGTGAAACTAATATAACATTATGTCAACTATACTTCAAATAAAAAAAAAAAACCTACAAGGCTAAGTCTTCATGACCTCACTTATGTCAGTGGGTTCTTAGATGTGACACCAAAGGCATACAACAGAAGAGCAACAGAAGAATGGATCAGTCAGACTTCATCAAAACTACTATTTTTTGTTTCAAAAGACATCAATAGAGTTAAAAGACAACCCATCACAGAAGGGGAGAAAATATTTGCAAATCATGTATCTGATAAGAGAATTATATGTAAGATATATAAAGAACTCATGTAACAATAAATAATAAAGAAACAAATTATCCAATTTAAATATGGCCAAAGACATGTAATTGTAGATTAATGATAATAAAATAAATTATATTAAAAATATATGTATATGGCCAAAGGACTTGAATAGACATTTCTCCAAAGAAGATATACAAATGGTTAATAAGCAGCTGAAAAGGTGCTCAACATCATTGGTCATTAGTAAAATGTAAGTCAAACTATGAGACATCACACCCACCAGGATGGCTAGATTAAAAAGTCAGATAATAACAAGTGATGATGAAGGTATCCAGACCTTAGAACCATCATACATAGCTGTTGGGTACGTAAAAAGGTGCAGCCATGTTTAAAAACCGTCTGGCAAATGATTAAAACAAAGTTAGCATATTATTCAGCATGTCTACTACTCAGTATATGCCCAAGAAGAATGAAAATGTTTGTCCACACAAAAACTTGTATACAGATATGTATTTATATGGATGTTCATTGCATCATTATTTATAGCTAGAAGTTAGAAACAATACAAATGCCCATCAACTAATGAACAGATAAACAAACTGTAGTGTAGCCATACAATGGAATATTATACTGTTACGAAAAGGAATGAAACACCGATACATGCTACAGCATGGACAAACCTTGAAAATACTGTGCTAAGTGAAAAGAGCCAGCCACAAAAGACCACATATTATGTGACGCCTTTTATATGAAAGGCACAAAATAGGCAAATCTATAGACATAAAATAAATTAGCGGTGACTGGGGCTGGGATGGATGGGAGAATTAAGGGATGAATGGTAAGTGGGTGAACAGTAGTTAAACAATAGAGATTTCTTTTTGAGATGATAAAAATGTTCTAAAATTGACCTTGATGTCCACTGTACACATCTATGAGTATACTAAAAGCCATTGAATTACATGCTTTAAATGGGTCAGTTGTATGGTATGTGAATTATCTCTCAATAAAGCTGTTTTTGTTAAAAGAATGAGCTGTAACAATATAACTATATATATATGTAATTGAAGTATAGTTGATACACAATTTTATACTGGTTTCAGATATACAACATAGTGGTTAAACAGTTACCCACATTATTACATCTTCATCCCAACCAGTGCAGTTACTGTCTGTCAACATAGAAAGATGTTACTGAACCACTGGCTAAATTCTCCATGCTGTATTTGCATCCCTGTGACCAACTTATATGATAATTGAGATTTCTGTGCCCTTTATCCCCCTCACTCCACTGCCCGCCTCAACCCCGCCCCCATGGCAACCACCAGTCACTTCTCAGTGTCTATGAGTCTGTTGCTGTTTTGTTCATTTTGTTTTGTTTTGTTTTTAGATTCCACAAATAAGTGAAATCATATGGTACTTGTCTTTTTCCACCTGGCTTATTTCAGTGAGCATAATACCCTCTAGGACCATCCGTGTTGTTGTAAGTGGCAGGCTCTCTTTCTTTTTTATGGCTGAATAATATGAGCTGTAACAATATACTGACCTGGAGAGATTTTTTATGATAAATGCTTAAGTGAAAAAAGAAAGTTGCAGAGTGTTATGAGTTGAATTGTGTCCCCTCTGAAGTTCATACATTTAAGTCTTACCCCCCAGTACCTAAGGACAGCCCCTGCTTGGAAATAAAGTCACTGCAGATGTAATTAGTTAAGATGAAGTCACACTGGAGTAAGGTGGTCCCTAACCCAACATGGCTGGAGACCTTGTAAAAAGGAGATGTTTGGACAAAAATATATTCACAGGGGAACACCATGTGTAGACCAGAGTTATATTGTCCAACAAGCTGAGAAATGACTAGAAGTCAGGAAAGAGGCCTGGAACGTATCCTTCTCCAGCACCTTTAGAGGGACACAGCCTGCAGATACCTTCCTCTTGCACATCAAGTGAGATGAGATGACTGTGAGACAATACATTCCTATGGTTTAAGCCACCGAGTCTGTGGTACTTCTCTGCGGCAGCCCGAGCAGACTGGTACAGAGTAACATGGACACAGAAATTAATGTACATTAATTCACTTGGTTATCATTGTTCTTACGGGATTATGCTGGGGTGGGAGAGGCTGTTAGGGTTTTAAGTATGCTTTTATTTGGATTGTTATAATGAGCATATACTAAATTTTTTTTTAATTTAAGAAACAAAGGAGTTTTTAAAGGGAGTCGGGCAGCAAGAGTTGGGGACTCTCTTCATTTTTTCCTTGACCTTCTGCAACTAGACATTTTAGCTGTCTTCGGTAAAGTTCCTCCTTTGCAGCCCCCAAATCTATTGGCCAAACATACTCTGTGAAGCAGTCAGGATGTTTTACAGTCGGAACAGTGGGTGTGACAGAAGCCAGAGGCTGTGAGGACGGGGAGGAGGAGGGTGTGGATGGTGAAGCCACGTCGGGGAGCAGAGGGAGTTAATGCGTGTTGAGATTTCCAGTTGGCACTTTCCTCTTCTCCATCCAGCCTCCTTTCATGCTCCACGGTGGTATCTTCAATGTACAGATCTGGAAACTGAGACTCAGCGAGGCCAAGTGGTTTGTGTAGGGCCCACAGTTAGTGAGTCATGGAGTCGCGACCAGGGGAGTAGCCTAGCTCCTAGCACCTTTCCCTTCCAACTCACAGATGCCTTAAACACCCCGGAGGGTGGGAGTGGGAAGGCGCCCCTGGCGCCTCTCCCCACAACCCCAGCCCCGCATGTTATCAGGCCTGGGCCCTAGCCTAGCAGGAACCCCCTCAGCTCAGCACAGTCATGGGCTGGGAAAAAAATCAGAATCCTACTGCCTTTCTCTCCACACTTTCCCGGCAGCCCCAGGTGGTCTGCTGTGGTGGGGAAGGCCTGCATTATTCAAGCCCATGGAATATTCAGGCTGCTGGGCAGAGGAATGGAGCCTGTCAGGCTGGCTGAGCTGTTACCTCACTAAAGGCCCCCGTGGGCTGGGGAGGCGGCAGGGCTCCGGGAGGCAGCCTGTGCCTAGTGCTGGGACAGATGTACCATCCTGGCCTGACCCAGGCGGGGGTGCCGGCTGCCTCTGCCACCTGATGGATGTCCTCATTTGGGGGAATGTATTATTGAGCACAAGGGCTCTTTCCAACCAGACTCCTGGACAAAGCGGCTCAGCTGTGTTCCTGCTGGTAGAAGCCCTAAAGAATGCGCCTCCAGGGGGAGCCAGCCCTGGGTACCTGGCCTGTGCGGGATCTTCTGGGGTGGCAGACATTCTTCCCTCACTTCCTGCAAGGAGCTGACCCCCAGCAGGAAAACGTGGGATTCTGGACACCCAAGTCTTAGCACTCTGTCAGCCATGCAACTGCAACATGCCAGAACCATGAGGTCGACCACCCTGGATCTCTGTGATGGTTTGGATCCCATGAGGTCAGTGGGAACAGGGTACAAAGCACGAGGTAGAATACTCAAGCCCATGCTTCCAGAATCAGGGGCTCATTGTTCCTGACCCTTTGCTCCCTTGAGCTCCTGGGCGTGGTTCTAGAGAGCCAAAATGCCAAGGTGTGGAGTTCTGGAATCAAACGGCCATTGGCTATAGAGTCCTGGTGGGTGGATCTGGAACCTTGGGGTTTCCTGAACGTCAAGAGTCTGTGGCTCTAGAAGTGTGGAGGTGGTTCTGGAACCAAGTGCTCCCCAGTCTGGACACCTGAGCTCCCAGTCACACTGTGCAGAGCTCACTGGGCAGTCCCTGAGCCTTCTGGGGGCAGGGCCCATCTAAGGAGATGTGGTTTGTGGGGCAGGAGTGAAGACCGGTGTCTGGTTTGCCTTTAAAGGTATGATTAAGGAAGAAACACTGGAAAGATCTTTTCTTTCTAAGGACATGGTTGCTTGCCATCAATCAGGGCTGCCCCTGCTCCCCCTTCCTGTGCTGACTGACGTTGGGGGAGAGACCCTGAGCCCTCTGCTCACTCACCCGCTCCCTCAGGAACTCAGGGGAGCATACTCTCCCTGGGAGGTACCTGTTGCCCATCGTTCCCTCGCCTCCACCTACCCTCTGAACAATTGCAGGTTGGAGGCTTGGAAGGCTCTGAGTTGCTGGAAGTCCACCCTTACTATGATCACCTTTACTTCCTCCTATTTTGCAGATGGGGAATCTGAGGCCCTGACACCCTCTGCGGTCTAGACCAGGGTTTCTCAACCTTAGCACTACTGACATTTTGGGTCGGGTAATCCTCCGTCAGGGGTCTGTCCTGTGCATTGCAGGGCGTTTGTCCACAGCCCTGGCGTCCATCCATTAGATGTCAGTAGCATTCCTCCACTATGACAATGAAAATGTGTCCAGACATTGCTGAATGTCTCCTGTGTGGGATGGGGCGAGGGCAAAATCTCTGCCAGTTGGAAACCATTGGTCAGTGGCATGGACTCTGGAGCCGGGCCTCATGGCTGCCATGTCTTCTTCTTCACTAGCCTTCTTCCCGACTTGAAGATGCCCCATTAGGGTTCCAAGATAACAATCCAGTTATTACCACTTTGCAGAGAAGAAAACAGAGGTACAGAGTTTAAAAAGAGGTTTAAGTTGTTCACGGTCACACAGCAGGTCCGTGGTAGAATTAAGATTCAAACACATACCTCTTGTTGAACTCTTCACCCTGTCTCCTCCATTCTGCTGAGATCCTGAACTTGCTCTGTCATTCAACAAATATTGACTGAGTACGTATGGACCGCACCTTATTCTATATGCTGAGGCAACAGCAGTCAATGAAACACACAGGGACCTTTGCCCTCATAGAGCTGATATTCTAGTGGGGGAAGCTGAAAAACAAACACCCAGCTTGGCATCAGGACTGAGGGCAGATGAGAGGAGCCCATGGCTGCTTGAATGCCTCCTCTTCAGCTGGACTGACTCCAAGCTCTAAATGTCACCACCAGTAATAACACCGGGCATCCCTTTTCCCCTTGCTGCCCCCGGAAATGGGAGCTCAGGGAAAGGTAGCTCCAGGCCTCTCCTCCAACCCCAGATGTTCCGCTTTCCAAAGAGCAAGGCTGAGAAGCCAGGCCAGGACAGCAGCTCTGGGCAGGCCCCCCTGGAGTGCTTTCCTTTTCTCTCACATCCACCCCACTGCGAGGAGGCAGGCGCCCCGTCTGGCTGCGCAGACCCAGACCCCCATAAATTATGCACGTCACTCCCATTTCTAGACCGAGGCACTGGAGAAATTATAACTCCCATTAACTTACACTGCACAGGCGGCCCAGCTGTTTCTCCCGCTCTGGCCTTTCCGGGCTGGAAGGGACCGGCTTGGCTGTGGGAGGGCCGGAAACGCTTAGCTACTCTGGGCCCTAATTCACCTCGCTTCTAATCCTCTGCAGAGAGGAGCCTTCAGTCCACAGAAGAGATGGGGCTGGTGTCCTGCTAGCTGGGCCAATGCTTGAAATGCCAGCTGGAGAGGAAATGGCTTGGAGAGGCCAGACGACGTGTCCCAGGTGCTGCCTGCCCACTGTGTATACAAGGGGCTGGGAGCTTCAGGCCGCCTTCTGGGATGCCCTTCCCTTCCCCTTGTGTCCTTGAGGTCCATGCATGTGGCGGCTGGGCTGCCCTTTTCCAGATGGGGCAGGAGTTGGTCATGAATCAGACCCCGGTGGTGTGTAAGGTGTTCAGAGCAGGACCAGGAGGGACTGTCCAGTCCACTCACCCCATTCTGCGGGTGAAAGAGGAAGTGACTCCCCAGGGTCAGTGCGGGGCAAGGGGCTGCGGCAGCCCAGGTGACCAAGCTCTCCTGGCAGTGGAGCCTCGAACAGGCCTCGCTCGCTGTCCTGAGCGCAGCGCCACGGCATTCCCAGCCTGCAAAGCTGACTGGACAGGGCTTGTGGGCAGAGCCAAAGGCAACCACAGAGGGTGCAACCTGAGCCAATCAGAGCTGCTCACGGGGCACTCTAAATGGGCAGTGATGGCCATGCCCCTGACCTGTGGCAGAGGGCTCTGCGCAGGCGCCCTGCCGGTGCCCTGCGGCTGAATTCCCGGATGGTGCCTGGTGAACCCTCGATGAGTCCCTGGACCTGTCCTCTGGAGGTGGCTAGAGGCCTGCTCGGGGGCAGCCAGCCAGGTGCAGGCTTCCAGAAATGTCACTGTGGATGAATTCCAGGGTCTGCAGACTGTTGAAGTTCTTTACTGCAAGGCCCCGCGATATTGATCCGTATCAATATTTATAAAAGAGGCAGCTGTTTCACACTGATGGTATCTGTCTGCTGGCCCTTAAAGATGTTAATTCATAGGCCCAGGCAAAACCCAAACTTCCCCCCTGGCAGACTGGAAGGCGGCCCAGCCAGGAGCAGAGCCTAGCCCCACCGGTCTCCTGCTCGGCTCTTGCTCCATCCGAGTCACCTGTAGGGCTTCTCTGCCTCCATCTGATCTGTGTTCTGTGAGTGGCGATAATTAGAGTGCCAGCCGCCGTTTATTTAATGCGTACTGGGTGCCTGGCTTGTGCCAGACACTGTATATAATCTCTTTAAATAAGTAAAGCCTTCTTTTCAGGTTTCTTTATCCTCTTCATAGAGTGGGGAAACTGAGGCCCACAGAGATTAAGTAATTTAACTTATATTTCTAGAAAATGGCAGAAATGGAACCTGCACCTCGACTTCTGATTCTAGCATTCTGCTCTCGGTTGTCTGTCTGGCCCTTGAGGTGGGTCTTGAGGGTTAAGTGTGAAAAATGTTCATTCCTTCATGTGTGTACTCATTCATTCATCCAGAATGCTCATCTCACTGTTTTAATAATTTCCTTCCTAGGTTTCATAATCTGTCACTTTCTTATTTATTCACATGCTTTCTTTTCAGTCTGGCTACCCCCAGAGCATGAACTCCATGGTTGCAGGGACGATGTGTTTCATTCACCTCTGGTGCCTGGCCCAGTGCTTGTTCTCAAGAAATGCTGGCTGGATGTTGATGAATTACAGAAAACTGGGAAGCCAAGACGTATTAGTTGCTGAATGAATGTACACCTAGGTGGCCAAGCCTGGGTGAAGACATGGATGAGTGAGCGAACTCACCATGTCCCATCTTTGGGGCTCCGTCTTCTCTGGGAAGTGAGGATAGCAGCATCAATGACTGCTGTCTAACCAGTGGGTAGATGACACATGTGTGGAAGTCATCAGGGCTGCTCACAGATCTTCCAGGTCCTCCTGTGGGCTCACGAGGATTAGTGTTCTGCCCCCTTGAAGTTAGGTGTGGCCACGTGGCTTGCTTAGGCCGTGAACTGGAGGAATGAGTGAGAGGTTCAATCCCGACTCCTTCCCCTGCCCCCAAGATGACAACCATGCATGTGGGCATCAAGATGGACTCTCTGGCTGATCTAGGTCCCTGAAGAACCCTGCTGAGCGACCTGTGTCAGATTTATAGCATGAATGAGAACTAGATGTTGTTGGGTTAAGCCACTGAGAATTTGGGTTGCTAGTGCAGCGCGAGCTTGCCCGCCCTGACCAGTGGAGTACGTGCCCAGCGTGCAGTGCCAAGAGCAGGGCAGGCACTGCACATGAGGCACCAGTCGGATTCTCCTGCTCATCATAGTTCAGTGGGCCTTCTCTTTCCTGGATGCTAGGGACGCTGTCTAGAGACAATGGAGACATTTTTCTCCAGCTCTTTCCCAGTTGGCTCTGCCACAGGAAAGCAGAGAAACCCAGACACGAAGTCACTGCTTGTTTTCAGCGAGAGAGCAAGGAAAAAGCCGCTGCAGTGCTGTGTTTGCCTTATTAAGGCTCATTTTCTCATTACAATTTTCCCTCCTAATTGCTAATTTTTCCAGTTTCTCCAAGAGCCATTTTACTTCCGCCTTGTTCCTTCCCCCCTCCAAGAGCTGGTGCTTCGAGAAACTGCCACAGATGGGCAAAGGAGAAACACACATGCTTGTTTTTAATTTACTTGAAATCCTCTTCTCTCGGTGCTACCGGGACGGGCAGCTGCCAGGCTGTTTTGGCCATGTGGCTGGGGACCCAGGCCTGAGGACCAGCCCCATGGAGGGAGGGACTTGTTCCCAGTCCATAGCTCCATGCCCTTCCTAGGGGCCTTTTCGGCAGCAGGGTGGCCAGCCAGGACTTCTGACTATCACAAGCACCTGTACTCAACAAGCAGCG
The DNA here is from genome assembly GCA_032199065.1 of Smutsia gigantea. NCBI lineage: Eukaryota > Metazoa > Chordata > Mammalia > Pholidota > Manidae > Smutsia > Smutsia gigantea. Next base: position 257,266 of record JAVSCE010004870.1, on the reverse strand, counting down.
AGGACCTTGGACGTGAGTCCTTGGATGTAGCCTTTGGACAGAAGTGCCCCACAGTACCGGCAGCTACGCCTGCAGTGGCTTCCCTGTGCTGGGGAAGGGAGCAGCGGTCATTTTCGGCAAAGTTGCCCAGACAGCAGTGCCCCTTGAGCGGTCTCTCTGTCTGCTCCAGGGGCTCCTTCCACACCCAGGCCTGCCCGTGTCAGCAAGGAGCCCATCACAAGGAGCAGCAACTTTTCTCTGATCTTCTCTGGGCCACTCTTAGTCTGGTGTACCCCCTGCCCACTGGCCATGTGGCTGAAGTGAATTCCTTTCATCCCCAAGGCCTTGGTCCCCACCTTTTGACTGACGGATGTGATCAGGCCCTGCCTACAGGGCTGAGAGTTGTGACTGCAGGCATGGTGCACCCTCAGGTCCGCCAGCCCCTTTAAGGCAGGGAGAGATGCGATGTCACAGGTAGAATCAGACTGTGAGCTGTGCAGGAGGCTGGCTCGGAGTTGTGCCGGCTGGGCGCTGAGTTTGCGCAAGCCGCTTCGTCTCTCTGAGCCTCGGCTTCATCATCTGTCCAAGGAAGGCAATAATCCGTGCCTCACTGACGGGGATCAAAACACATGCGCAAAGCATTTGTAAAGTAATTGCTACTGCTGTTTTTCTTCATCAAATGATTGTTATTGTTATACAGATTTTTTAAAACTAGAGAGCGTCAAACCGGTTACATACCAAAAAGTTCACCTGGTCCAACTTCTGTTTCTTAAAAATTGGGAAACCAAGTCAAGAGAAGCATCATGCCATGCTCGACCTGGGGTCTGTGTTTTACCTTCTGCCTCTTCTCCCCTCCATGGGGAAAAATAAAAGCACCTGCATTTGCAAACAGCTGGACTGACTTGTCAGTTCCCTGTGGGAAAGGATCCATCAGCCCCAATTCCTGAGCTGAATAATGTGTTATCATCAGTCAGGAGCGCCCTGTGCTCCAGCACGGTGACCACATGTCACCAGTTTTTAGTTTGTGAAGTTTCTTTGTACCTATTAGCTCTTTTCATCCCTCACATCCCCTGAGAGGTAGGGATTCACAGTCCCATTTTATAGATTAGAAAATAGAATCTGAAGCTGGTTGCCAGCATGGGTGCCACACGTAGCTATTACAATTTAATAACATTTAAAATGTTCAGTTCCTTGGTTGTATCAGCCACATTTCAGATTATCTTGCCAGTGGATTTCAGCCCTGGGAAAGTTCACTATGGATTCAATGTGACCAAAGAAACTGACAGCAAAACATTCTTGGGGTGAAAGGGTTATACCCAACTTTATTTCCAGGTGGCAGGTCAGTCACTAAAATCCCATTCACTCAAGAGCAAGTCTGCATGCAGCAAGCTGGTCTCTGCCTCTGGGCCCCTCTGTCTGCACAGCCGTCCTCTGGGCCTCTCTGCCCAGTCGTCCCACACAGCCATCCTCTGGGCCTCTGCACAGTCATCCCGCACAGCTGTCCTCTGGGCCTCTGTCACCACTCCAGCCTTTGCTCTGCTCTCCTGCAGCCTTGCAGCTGTGCCACCGTATTGTGCACAGAGCACTGGGTGGAGCTCTTTATATAGAGTCAGCAGCCATGTATTGCCCACAGGTGTGTAGTGAGCTAATCAGCCAGGGCCAGGTGAGAATCCTGGCCACAGGAACTCTCATTTTATCCACACAGATGCACAATAGGCACCTTTGGCTAGTGGCGGGACAGTGCAGTATAAAATATTTTGACATCACAGAAAGTTCTATCAGACAGTGTTGGTGAGAAGTGATTGTTGCAAGGCCACTTGGTCATTACACAGCCAAGTGGGGCCCAGGAATACTGTTTTTCTGACTTCTAGTCCAGAGCTTTCTCCAGGCCCCACCCCCCACCACCGAGAATGGCATTTGGAGTGTGTGGGTGGTGGTGGGGGTAGTCTCAGAAATTATTTGGGCCTGGGGTTTCCCACCATGTATTTTGGGCCCAGAGGACCACCTTGCTGGGGTAGATGAGCAGGCGTGACATCCAGGAATGGTCATCTTTCTCCAACAAGAGCAATTTCTGTTTCCTGTTTTCCATAAAACGAGTAAGAAGTACCCTGTAAACGAATGAAAATGTGGTGGTACGTCACTTTTCTAATGAAACAGCATGTGCTCCCCCATCAACAGGGCGTCTGGGGCCTCCGCTTGGACTGCTCTGCCCTTTCCCCAGAGCTGCTCAAGCCTGGAGCGCAGGCATCCTGGAAGGGGGCCAGCTCACCCTCCTTCCTGGCCCCGTGTGACTGAGTCTGGCCCTGTGCTCCCTCCTGGGGTGCTCTGTGCTGTCCAGAACTGTCCAGTCTGTCTGCTGGAGTATGTGGGCCCCCTGCTGCCCGAGGGAGGAGGCTTGGGCTCCATGTCCCCAGGCTAAGCTTGGGTCACAGGATTTGGGGCCAGCACTTCAGTCCCACAGGCTGCCGTGGTACAGGGGACCTGTGACCAGGGTGCTCCATCAGAATTGGGCTGGGCCAGGGCCCTGCGTCGAGCCACTTCCTTCTCTCAGTGGCCTTGCCCTCCTTTCCTGCCCTTGGAACTCAGTGGCTTTGATTTTCCTCTTTCTGTAAAGGGACACACCTCTGCCCTCAGGACAGGGAGCTGCTAATAATACCCAAAGTGGTTCTTTGTCCCCTCTCACTAGACAGAGGTGGAGTGTGGTTTTAAGTTGGGACCCCTTTCTATGGACTTAGGGGCTTTTATGGAATTTAAGAAAAGGGTTCAACTGCTTAACAAAACAAAATTGAAAGCCACTGGTCTGGTCCATTCCCTTGTTTATGGACAGCCGTGGGAGGCCCAGGGAAGGGGAGGGTCTTGTCCAAAGCCAGTAGTGGCTGAGCGGCCAGCTCCAGGGCCCTGGTCATACCTTTAGATTCTCAGGAAGCTGTTTCCTGGGAGCAGGTGACCTCACCTTCCCTCCCAGCCTTCAGGCCTCCTACTGATTTTCATCCACACTCTGGCACCCTTCCTGAGAACTCATCCCCGGAGACGTGGGGCTAGAGCCCCCTTGTTGGAGGCTTGGCTTGGAAATGCACCACCTAGAGGGGTCACCGGTTCTTTGCAAAGCTGTTATCTGCCCAAATCTGCTCAGACCCAATCCTGCCCTCAGGCCCCAGGTGCGAACTTGGACTCTTCCTCAGTTTCCCCTTCTCATCTTCACCTCCAGCCCATGCCAAGCCCTTAAATGTTTCTCATGCCTCCCCTTTCCTCCATCTTGGCCTCTGATCCTACCATCGCTATTTGGTTTATTTCTATGGCCACCTATCTGATCTCCCTGTCTCTTCCCTTGCTTCCTCCCAGCAGCCAGCAGTGCCCCTGCTAACACCCAGGCAGCACCAAGTCAGTTCTCTGAGGCCAGGGAGTGGGGGTTCAGGTGGTGGGTGTGTGCACAGTTGTAGCATCCTGGGTGACAGGAGTGGCAAATAGATTTTACTCCACATGTCACCTCCAGTCAGCCTGGAACATTGATCCTTAAGAAGGCTTCTGAAGCCATGCCTCACCTTAGAGGGGAGGAATGCTTGGGTCAGTAGGTGCCTGCCAGAGGATTGCAAGGGAAGAGCAGTGGTGTGTGTGTGTGTACGTGTGCACACATGCACACATGCACACTCACATTCTGGCCATTCTTGACTGCAGAGAAACACTTACCCCTTAGCGTGACACATAGGCCTTCTATGATCTGACCCTGCCCACCTCCCTGGCATTATTTCCCACTCTTCCCCTCACCCCACCTTGCGCAGGGCTGCATGCCTATGTTTCTCCTCCCTGTGTCATTGCTTACACTGCTCCTTCTGTTTGGAAGTCCCCCTGTGCCCATGTCCAAAGCCACCCTGTCCTTTCTGTCTCATTCTAGCACTGCCTACCCTAGGCAGCTTTCACACTCCCTGTGGAGCTGGCCTATCCCTTCCTGGGGCACCTGCCACTTGCTGTCTCAGCCCTCCTGTGATCCTTCATGGGCTCTACCTACTACTGTCATCAATAGTGTATCCTCCTCCTCTGGCCAGGGACGGATGCATACAGCATTTGGGACACAGTGACGGCCACAAAGCTGAAGCAAGCTTAGAGAGGAAGAAGCCGCAGCCAGGTCGAGCAGCTGAATTGGGGGAGGGTGAGGAGGGAGGGGGGCCGCAGGAGAGCAGACCTGGCCTCTTCTCCCATCTCCCACCTCTGCTGCATTGACATGCTGGCCTCATTCTCTCCAGAGGTTCACAGCTTATCACCCACCACACGAGGTTCCTCTCTCTCTCTCCCAGGGAAGGGCTTTGATTGCCCTGCCTGGGCCAAATGATGCCCCGGGACCAGTCAGCTGGGGCCAGAAAGTGGGCTGCCGGAGAACATAGCCATAGGGGTGGGGATGGAGGCCGCCCACTCCAGACCCAGGCCAAGCCCCCCCACTTCTGTGTACACATGTGGCTGTGCCCAGCGCAGACCGGGAGCACAGGGTGTGGGGAACGGGGGTGGGAGGGGTTGAGTGGGTAGGTGAGGTCGGCCTTGGGGGTGGTTTCTGAGAGCTGGCTGGGAGACAGGTGGCCCTGGGGGCTTCTTCCCATACACCCTTGCATATAAGCTTCATAAGCATCCTCCCTTGGGACTACAGAGTCTCTATTTATTCAAGGTCACGCAGTTTATAACAAGCCAAGAACTGCTGAGCACTGAGGTGCCTCCCAGGGCGGCACTGTCATTATCTGTCCCTCAGATAGGAAACGTGGGGCTGCAGAGACGCTCAGTGACTTGGCCAAGGGCACGTCGTTAGCTGGTTGATGAACCTGGATTCAAAGCCAGCCCTGTTTGACTCCCTGGCCCGTAGCTCTTAAAGGAGGCAAGACTTTTTTTTTTAACCCTGCAGCTCTCGGACTTTCAAAGGTTTGAAGGGTGTGGGGCTGTGGGAAGGTGAGGTGGGACTTTTCTTCAAGTCCGGGGGTCACACTGGAGTGTTCTCCTTGAAACGCTTGTTTCTATTGCCCTGGAGTTTTCTCTGCCTCCGTATGTTAAAAAGAAAGAAAACAATTTAACGACAACAACACAAAAAAACTTAGATCACTTAAAAAAAAACACACAAAAAAGTCTGACTTATGTGAAATTTAATTTAATTTATTTTTATACCAGCAGCTGTCAGTTCAAAGAACAACAACAAAGTAGCCATCTGTGCTTAATTTCATCAATCTACTGCCGATGGTCACGTGAGCGGGGCTGTTGGCCTGCGGCAGAGCACGTGGCCGGATCGCAGCCCTCTCCCGCGGGGGGCTCTGTCCAGGTGGGGGTCTGCTGGCTCCAGGCCAAGAGCAGGGTGCCCGGTGCCTGGGCACTTGAACCGAGCTTGTTGCCAACGAGGAAAACGCAGCAGTGTTGTTTCAAGACACAGTGGCCCCCGGACTTGTCACATGATTTCGTGGACTCCTCCTGCCCATGGTGAGTGGGCATTTCAGCCCTGCCGAACAGATGGAGAAACTGAGTCTCAGAGGAGTCTCTCGCCCAAGGCCAGGCAGCCCATAAAGAGATTCAGACTCTGGTTTGTTACACTCCCCAAGGTATGTTCTCACGGGTCCAGTGGCCTCCCTGGCTGGAAGCTACTGAAAACCTGCTCCAGGCTAGCGGGTCAGAGGGACAGGGCGCAGGCGAGGAGGGGGGCTCCCAGTCAGCTCCTCCTGACGATGGATGGGCTTTATGGTCAGGGACCACAGTTCTCCTGGTGCCTCTGTCCCCCCGGGGGCCAGGCAGGGCCCCAGCATGGATGGCAGCCCTCAGTCCTCAGGGCTCTGTGAGGACAGTGGGCAGGACCGTGCTTACCATCCCCAGACCTGAGCCCAAGGCATGTCCACGCTGGGGCCAGGGGCTCCAGGTCAAGTGAGGAGTTTGTGGTGGGGGCAGAGTCCGCTCCGGAGCGTTAGAACGTGGTGCCCATCCGAGCCACAAGAAAGTCTGCGCAGAAGAACCCGAGGTGTAGAGCTCAGTCTCAGGATCCCCAAGGGTCGGCCACGCTGCCTTCCTCCTACAGCCCAAGACCTTGAGGCCCGAGACCGAGAGGGGCCTGCGCGGGGGCCTGCAGGGTCAGCGATGGAGCCTGCCTGGGACCGTGCAGCCTCGGCTTCAGCCTCACTGCAAGGCCAGCTTGTCACCTGACACGGTGCCTGTCTTCTCTAAATGGGCTGCGTTTGTGGGGGTTTCCCAGCCCCTATTTCTTTGTGAGTCAAGGAGCAAACCCTGAACTGGACCGGCCTCTTCCGGGGCAAACGGGAAGGGTGTGAAGTGGCAAAACCCTCCTCCTAGCCCCCATAAAGACCCAAACCCTCAAAGCAAAAAAAAAAAAAAAACCTAGTAGGGATTCCTGGGCAAATCACAGCTTTATTTACTGCTGAATTAAGAGAAGTAAGAGTGAGCAAGTCAGAATCATTAAAATACAGATCAAGAAAGTCACATTTTTCAATTCGCCATATTAAAGAGCAGGGGGGAAGCACGCCAACTGGCTTGTCATCTTCTCATTAACTAGCAGATGGCAGCTGCGTCACCACTCTCGGCGGTCTGGATGCCGCTGTCGCCGGCTCCCTCGCTGGGGCCCAGCCGCTCGGGACTGAAGGGGCCCGGGGCGGGGGTTGCGGGGAGCCTGGGGAGCCCCTCCTCCTTCCGCTGCCTCCTCTCTCCAGCCCTGTCCCAGCCCCCAGCCTCAGGGAAGCCTGTCCCCTCCTCGTCCACAGATAGTGCTGAGTGCTGTCCATGCGCCTGGCCTTGTGTGCCTGCACCCACGGAGGTCCCAGCCTGGCGAGGGGGACAGAAAGCGGGTGAGAACCTGCAGTCGGGGTTGTGGGAAGGGATGCCTCACCCAGCCTCGGGGGGAGGGGGGCCAGGCCCACACAGAACATGGGCGGGGGCTTCTCTCTAAGGCCCAGCGAGACAGCCACCTGGGACCCTCTGCTGCCCCAGAGGAATCCCCCAACCTGGAACCTGTTCCTTCCTACCAAATGCCTGCCTCCCTACCCTCAGTATTTCTCTACCCACCCCTTCCTCCAGACCCCAGCACATAGGCATCTCCAGCACCTGCCACCTGCCAGGCCCAGGCTGGGCGAGGAGGAGCAGAAACCTCCCCTCCAGGGGCCGTTGCTGGCCTGTAGTTGGTCATTCACGCATCCCTCTCCTGACCTGCTGGTGCGCGTCATTGTGTGTTGGGGGGCTCGAGTGCAGACCTCCCGGCTGCCAACATCCCCTCACGTGGGTGTTTCAGAGGCTGTTCCCACAGTGCTCTTGGTGGTTGGGGGAAAGCAGTAGCCATGGCTGCAGAGTCACCTGGAAGTTGGGAGGGGTCTGTGATGGGCTGATGACTGTTAATGAGGTCCCTCTCAAGGAGCAGTTTGGGGGCAGAATTTTGACAGGGATTGCATTGAACCTATCGGTGGCTTTGGGTAGTATGGCTGTGTTAGCAATAGTAATTCTGATCTCTGAACACGGAATCTTTCCATTTGTTTGTCACTTTCTTTCATCAAAGTCTTGTCGTTTTCACTGTGCTTCAGTGGAATGGGAAGGATCTTTCACTTCCTTGGTTAAATTTATTCCTAAGTATTTTATTTTTTGATGCCATTGTGAATGGGATAGTTTATTTTTCAGATATTTCGTCCTTGGTGCAAATGCAATTGATTTCTGTAAGTTTCTGAATCTGTTGATTAGTTCGAACAGTTATTTTTAGTGGAGATTTTAGGATTTTCTCTGTATACGAGCATATCATCTCCAAATACAGACCGTTTTACTTCCTCTTTTTCTTTGTCTTGCCTGACTGCTCCAAGCTAAGACTTGGAGAACTGGAGTGGGGAGAGAGTGGGCATCCTGGCATGTTCTTGCTCCCGGAGGGAAAGCTTTCAGCCTTTCACCATTGAGTATGATGTTAGCTGTGGGTCTGTCATAGATGGCCTTTATTACGTTGAGGTATGTTCCTTCTATCCCTGGTTTGGTGAGTGTTTTATCATAAATGGATGTTGCATTTTGTCAAATGCTTTTTCTGCATCTATTGAGATGATTGTATGATTTTTATCTTCCTTTCTGTTAGTATCACATTGATTGATTTGTGCATGTTGATCGGTCCTTGCTTCCCAGAGATCAACCCCACATGGTCGTGGCGTATGAACCTTGTAATGTGTTGCTGAGAATTTGGCCTGTGGGGATTCCAAGCTCATATTCCTGAACTCTCCTCAACATGCCCCAGGCTCAGTTTGAATCCAGGCTCCCAAGGTGAGAGGCCTTGTTTTGACAGAACACAAGGCTTTGCTGTGAGAGTAAATGTCGTAACTCTGGGAATTCAGAAAGAAATTATTACCCATTATGAGTAATGCTGCATGTGTAAAATAGCCAGGCACCACTTACACACCATTGCAGGACCCTTGGGAACCAGTCCAGCCTAACAGAACGAACTTGGGTTTGAGAGTCCCAACTGGGTTTTTTAATTGACCATTCATTCTTTAAGCACTTGAGAAATAATAACTCATCTGATCCTGTATTCAACACCAAGCAACTCCTCTCAGATCACCGGACCTGATTCTAATGCTTGTGTGTGGGGGAGAGGGTCTTCCCATGCACAACACCAGGCAATTCTTGAACACCAGTGGGGGTGTCCAGGATCTCAACTCAGTTCTCATCCTGCCCAGAGACAGCACCAAATTCCCAGGTTAAGGGCTCCATCCTACAAGACTGCCTTCCATCCTCCAACTCCAGACCTGAGTTGAAAGCCCTGGGCTGTTACTGTGCTTCTGACCAACCGGCTACAGACTGCAGGTTCCCACGACCTTGCCCTTAGGTTCCATTAATTTGCTAGAGCGGCTCACAGAACTCAGGAAAACACTTACATTTGCCAGTTGAATAAAGGAGTAAAGGATACAAGTTAACAGCCAGGTGCAGAGATACACCTGTCAGGGTCACAGATAAAGGAGCTTCTATCCTCCTGGAGCTCGGGGCCTGGCTCAGGGACACTTGGAGGCGCTCTGGCTCCCCGAGCGTGGAAGCTCTCTCCTACAGAGAAGCAGGGTGCAAAAGGGAGACTTCCTTTTCTCAGAGCTGTTGGTGAGGGCTCCATTGCAGAGTCAGGATTGACTAAACCATCAGCCACTGGCAGATTCAGCCTCCAGCCCCTGCCCTTGGGTGGGTCTAAGAGTCTCTCATTAATGTGGCAAGACTCCCATGTCACCTTGAAGGCTCTGAAGTCTTTTCAGAATTGTGGATGGAGACCAAATAATGCCTGGGAAATTTATATTTGGTTGTTCTGAATGGCCAAGAATGTATTTCTTATAACTCGGTATTTTGTAGATCCCCAGTTCTAACTCCAAAGCTTGTGTGGAAATGGCTCCTGCGGGATCCCAGCAGTGGGAGCTGGGCAAATCCCTTCCTTCTCTGCCCCTGGCCTCCCTCCCCTGCCACCCGACCCCAGGCAAACAGCGGGAGCAGTCCCTAAGGCCTGGGCTGTACGGAGACTCAGCAACATGGGAGAGGCCTGCCCAGGAGAGGGCCTTGGCCCTGGAAGGGGGACAAGAGCGACCCTGGAGTTTCAGTCATAAGTGCACCAGAGGAGGGATATTCAGAAAGTTGGGGTCACACAGGACCCTTCCAGGAGCCCAGCTCAGGGACATTCGGATCCTGGCAGTGCTGCTTTTCCGTGGTGGCATCTCTGCCCCACAGCAGGCATCTATGGAGGTGTGTGTCTGACACTGGCAGGCATCAGCTGGTAACGGGCAGTCACGTTCCCCACCCCCGCCCACCTGAGAGTTCCGGGCTGACCTGCAACTCCGGGCTGCCTGCCCCGACCTTAACAGGCTCTCTTGTCTGCAGGATAAATTATGAAATTCTTTGCATTTTTGGTGCAGCAACATCTGGTCTTGTTGAACTGCAGCCCCTGATGAATGGGTGTCAAGGCCTTTTTCCTGTCTATCCTCACTGGCTCGTGTTGCCCACCTGTTTGAAATCAATATTCTCTCGGGTAGATTGTGACATACCGCCTGAGCCGTGCCTGGTCCGGCCTCTCCCCAGACAGCTCCTTGGGGCAGGCGCTGTCTCGCAGACGCACCCCTGCTGCCTCACTGGTGCCCTGATCTCCAGACCTCAGCGGGCCGTCCTTGGGGCCCGGCCTTAGCGCACTTTCTCTCTTTACCTGGGTGTCCCCTACCCAGACAGTTCAGCAAGTCCAAAAAACTCATCTCCTCTCTCCAGATCTGCGCCTCTTGGCTTTCTGATCTCTGTGAGTGTCCCCACCACCCATGCACTCATGAGCCAAGAAACCCGCACGCCTACAGGGCCTGACTGTTGGCACAGTTTGTAGAGGTACATCCGGAAACGATCTAGAGCCCTCCCTCTTTTCCTTGCTTGTAAATACCTTTGAGGAGCTCTGATTTCCCTGCCTCCAAGCTCATTTCTCTCCAAGCTCTCTTATCTCAACCACACAAGAATAACTTTTCTATGATACACATCTAATAAAATCATCCCCTCCTGGCACTCTGTGGCCTTAAAGAGGAGGCCTGCATCCTTGGGCCCTGGCACAGGGCCGCCTTGCTTAGGACCTGCCTCCCCCTCGCCGCTGGCTGGCAGCTGGCTGCCCATCTTCCTTTGGGCTCTCAGTTCATAAGGCCCTTTTCACCCTTGTGCATCTGGGAGACTTCAATGCCTTAAAACTTCAGTTCCTTCCAGACTGAATCAGGCTTTCTTCTGTGCCTTATACACCCTTCCGACAATTTCCTATCACCTGTCTGTGGCAGAGAAGGCCAGGTGTTCACCAGCGTCATGCAGCCGGCCTCAGCGTGGAGTCATGGCTGGGAGGGACTTTCCCAGGTCCCTCGGCATCTCAGGGACCTCGTGACTGGTGTTCGCCGGCTGGGCCTGTGGGGAGGGACGTGTGCTACTTCCAGGCAACGTGCCTAAAAGCAGGACTCCTGTCCTCTCTTTTGACCTCTCAAGGGCTTGGCAAGCATAGTGCCCTCAGAGCAATGCCGGAAGATGCTGGACTCTGGGTGGTGGGAGTCTGGGTTCCGAATCAAAACTTAGAGGACAACTGCCCACTACCCAGAAATGCCTGTTTTAGGTTTTTCATAAGTGGAAGAGAAACTTCTATCAGGACATTTTCAAGTTTGTCTATAGCAGCAGCTAACATTACCCTACACCAAGGGTTAGCAAACCATAGCCTGAGGGCCAAATGCGGCCCACTGCCTGTTTTTATAAATAAAGTTTTATTGGTACACACACCCATTCACAAACACAGTGTCTAGGGCTACTCAACAATGGCATAGTTGAGTAGTTGTGACAGAGATCACAAGACCCACAAAGCCGAAAAGAGTTACTCTCCGACGATTTAGAGTTTACCAATTTTCTGTACTTTAATATGCCTTTCTGAATAATTTATTGCTGTTTGATTCCTGTACCACATTAAGCTCTAAAACGTGTGAATCTAATTCATCTACAGAAAGCACCTAGCATGGTGTCGTCGTCAAAAGGTGACTGTTGAATGGATGAATGAATACTGCTGTTTTCCATTGGCACTCTATTAATGACTAACCATAAACTTCTCCCATTCAGACCTTACTAGTCAGAATAGGGACAGGTGCAGATGAGGCCTCATGCACAAGCCTCCTCTGCCTGGGTGCAGAAGGAAACAGTGATGTGGGGGGAATCCTTTTCCATCTTTGCCAGGACCCCTCTGAGCAGCCTGGAGATTGTCGCATGCCCCAGCCTGAGTCCCAGCACGAGGCCAGTAGGGGGACAGCAGTAGTGTTGGGGATGCAGGGTGACCTGAGGAAGCAACGGATGCCCTCCAGGTGTGCTGGGGCCAGGCAGGGGGGTGGGATTAGGTGGTGGGAGGGCTGGATCCAGAGGGGGACAGTGGGCACACCCCATGACTGTCCCGAAGCTTGTGTTCTTGTGCATAAACCCATGTAAGACCCTCTGGAGGACCCCCCAAATCCCTGGGCTCGTGTGTATGTGTGTGCACATGTACTTGTGTGGTGGATATGTGCATTTGTGTGTGTGTGTGTGTGTGTGTGTGTGTGTGTGTGTGTGTGTGGATAGTGGGTGACTTCACCGGGGGGAGGGGCTGTGGGTCTGCATTAGTAGGTGGGAGAAAGAAACAGTGAGCACTGACCCCACATTTGTGCATAAAGCAAATATATTGGTGGAATTCTTATCCCCTTTGAGCTCCAGTTTGAGCTAAGCAGATGGCGGATGTGATGGAGCAAGGGGTCACACTCTCCAGATCCCAGATTCCTGGAGCAGGTTAGAACATGGAGAAAGGCCAGTGGTTCCCGTTTGGCTTAATCTACCCCTGCTTCCACCAGGAGTTCCATGTTTTAGAGAAAGGTGTCTCCTAAACACCATGAAATTTTAAGGGAATATTTGATTTGTTCTCTGGATTTTTAAGCGAAGATATATAAAACTGTTAGTAGCTGCTGGTGTAGCCAGACTGATGAAGGCCACTAAAAGCAAAGTCATGTGCTCTTTGCGTTTGTTCAAGAGGCTGGAGCATGGGCTGAAATTGCATTTCCATTCAGCCCCTTGGAATATGGAATGATTTCCCGGCTCTGTGCCACCTTCACAGGGGTCTTGGTGTTGCTGGGCTGCTTAACGCACAAGGGCTCTGTGCCTAGGGATGAGCTCCAGGGGCATGAGAAGGCAGGAGGAGGGGAGGGATGGCCCATGAGCCCTAGGGGTTGGGGAATGAAAGACTGAGAATAAAGAACAGTATTAGGAGGTTAATGTTTCAGGAATATAATAAAACATTTTTGCCTTTGATGTAGTTAGCTCTCCAGATCCAGTGCATTTTCTAATTGTCACTGCCTGTTTGTGGTCGCTGATTACCCTTGGGAACCTGTGTTCACCTGGAACATGGGACCTGGCTGCTCTGCCTTAGCCTCTGGCCTGGCCCATCAGGGTCTCACAAAGGCTGGACCCCTTCCTTCACTGTCTTCTAGAAAGGCTTTGGTCCAGGCCCTCCCTCCTCCTAGATGCTCCACTTAGACTCTGCTCTGTTCCTGGGACCTCCACTCAATGGCTCTTCCCTTGGATAAGTGGCCTTGGCTTGGCCACCTGAACCGCAGCACACAGAGCCTTTTGTATCTGCCATCTCCCCAAACCTGCTCAGCTCCCATCTTCCCTATTCAGCTCCCATATGAGACCAAGTGGGATCTCTCCCCCAGCTTGGGAAGTGGTGGGAGAAATCCTACCAGTCTTCCTGGAGCTCCACTGGCAAATCTGGGAACCGCACCATCTTACCTAGAACTGGCATAGAACCCCATCCAATTCCATGTGACAGTACCAAGTGTTACAAAACCTTGGCAGAACGGTACAGTATTCTACCAAATCTTGTTTTGCTTTGTACCCCTAGAGGATAGCCCTCAGGGGTTAAAAAATACATTGCCCAAATAGGGTGATGGAGTCAAACAGGACAGATGGCTTAGGATTCACTTCTTTCCAGCTATCTAAAATGGTTTATAACTCAAGCAAGCCAAGATGGACACATAAATGAGCTACAGCCAGGATAAGCAAGACCGATGCCTCCTCTGGGAACATTTATTCATCTGCACGGCACTTAGAGTCAAATAAAACACAAATGTAATAACTTAGTGGGCAGTCCTACATACTACAATATGAACAAATCCTCTCCTACCTCCCCAACTAACTCTGCAGAGTTGCAGAGTGACATTAGCAGGTCACCATGCTCAGTGCAGGACCGGGAGTCCCAGCACATGGGAGTACTTCCTACTTCTCAGGGCGTTTGAGGCTCAGGTGAGACAACGTCTGGTTCACAGAAGAGCCACACGTGAGTGCAAGGGGCCAGGGCACTGATCTCCTATTGCAACAGTGAGGAACAGGCCAGAGAGAAGGGGCTCACCCAGGATCACAAGACTGGAGCCTGCGGCTCTCCATTCTCCATCCAGTCAATTAAAAACAACGTTTAAAAAATGCCCACCTGTGCACTGTCCTTAATGCCTGCCAGGTGGCAAGGCATTCTGCTTTGATCCTAACAATAATCCTATAAGGTAGTCAGGGCAGAGGGTTTCCTTCTCATTTAGCTGATGAGGAAACAGAGGCACAGAGAGGAGAAACGGCACTGGAGGTGGAAATTACGCTCAGTACACGGGTGTCCTGGGTGCCGCCCCTCCCTCCCCTTCCTGGCTCTCCTAGGCTTATGCTGTCCCCACTGACTTCCACAGGGAGCAGGACTCTCAGAGCTGCCCTGGCCCTTTGAGATCCCTTAGGCCAGGCACCCTGTGTTGCAGATGAGGACACGGAGTCTCAGAGACACTATGGGAGCTGTCCGAGATTCCTCAGGGGTCTGGGGTCAGGTCCCTGGGGGCTGGCGCAGTGTTACTATCAGTCCATGTTCAGCTCCATCTCTGGTCCCTTGGGACAGACATGGAGGACTTTGGAACACTTGGTTTGGCCCCTTTTCAGGGCAGATTGACTTGACCTGTGGTCACACATGTCCTACTTTGTCATCCTGCTGCTTGGGAAGCTGGATGGCCATGTCCACATCTCTGCAGATTTCCCCACTTGCTGAATTCCAGCTGGGTTCCAGACTTCGGGACAAGCCTTGTGGTGTGATAGTCATCAGGGAGCCAGCCCCTTGATGGGGCCTCACTTTCTGGGCCCTGGCTTATCTGCTTTCTGAAGAATCACCTCCTCCATCTTCCTGGTCAAATGGTGGCTGGAGTTAATTTCCCCGTGTTCGTAGCTTGGGGCACTCTTCTCATAGTTTTCTCCCTCTCGGGTCATCTCCTGCTAACAGGTTCCATCCTGTGCCTCCACGGCCAAGCCCTTTCCTCTCTGGAGTCATTCCTCATTGGTAAAGGAAGACTGTATATGTGCATGTGTGTGTGTGTGTGTGTGTGCGTGTGTGTGCGCATGCGTGTGACCTTAAGTGCCCTTCCTGCTCCACACTTCATGGCACTGGCTCTTTGTATGCCTAGGATAAAGTGTTACGCTAATGTACTCACACAGGCTCATGTGTTCCAGTTTGCCCCATCACACCCTCCTGCATTTATACCTGAGGATTCCCCAGCAAAAAAGAGACTCGGGCCCCCTGAACAGTCAGACCACACTCCACATTTCCACATGTAACTGATATTTCCTCTTTCAGCAGCTTAGGATACAGATATTAACACACATCCCTTTTACTATTTGCCTTAATCACATTCAGAGCCCCTCATCCGTGTGGGTCCTGGAGTGAAAGGTCATGCTTCCCTTCCTAAGCTCTCCTCCAGTCACAATCCAGAACTCCAGGCTTTGGCCCCTAGGTCACAACAGAAATGTGACTCAGACACCCTCCCTTGAGGTAGGAGATTTTCATAACAGTCTCTAGAGAAGGATGGCCCCAGTGGATTGGCTGGGACTCCTAGTAGGCATTTTAGATACTTCCTTCTGGGCCAGGATGGCTGAATCAGACCACGGTCCATCAACAACCCTCACTCCCACCCCTCAAGAAAGCCAAAGGCACCTGGCAGGATCTCTTGTTCCTCACCATTCTTTCCCCTTCAGGAGTCCCTGGAATCTTCGTCCAGCTGAGTTTAGGGCCATCTCAGTACCTTGATTTTTAGCGCACACAATTGCTACCTATCCAAAAGACTGCTTTCCAGTTTTCCTTGCAGCAAAATGAAAAAATTATGGCTAATAAGAATAAGCAGAGTGTTCTGTGTAATTTTCAAAGTTCACCTTAGAAAGTTAGGAGCATGCCCTTCTTCAATCCTTCCCCTGTCCTGCTGTCTGGGACATGGATGTGATGGCTGGAACTCTAGCAGCCATTTTAGATCATGAGGGTCTCACCTTAGAGATGTTGGATCAGAGTGCTAGAAAGAGCCCAGATTCTTGATGGCCCTGCATCCCTCATGTCAGTCTTGTATTTCTTACTTCTGGGTCTCTTTAATGTGAAAGAGAAATAAATTTCTCCGGTGCCTTAGTCACTGTTATTTTGGGTTTTCTGTCACATGTGTTTGAGCACAATCCTGAATGATACACCAAGCAGGCTTGACTTCTAAACAAAGAGGAACTCTGAGGGTATGTGCAGCCCTCACACGTTCCCTTCCCGGTGGCAGCTACAGAGCCTGTCTTCTGCAAGGGGACACACAGATCCTTGTGTACCTTGCTTAAGAACAGGAGACAATAGCTGCAATCTGTTAGTCCCATCTGTCTTCCATAAGAGGGGAAAATGGTTACATGGTGATGACAGAAATTCTCAGGCCGGGTGGAGGGGATTTTCCCTGAACCTCCCATAAAATTGGGACACTGGGGGTGGAGGGGGACACAAAGAGGTGGAGGAGACACTCATGAAGCCACTCACAAGAGACTTTTATATAGCACTCACAGAGTTTGTAATTTCCAAAGCTCATTTTCATTCATTATAAGCACATTAACCACTGTCCCTCATTTTCCTATCAAGTACTCCCGATGACAATGTAATTACAGTCATTTCACAGTGACACGCTTGAGGCTGTAGGGGTGATGTGGCCGCCTGGATAGCAAATGGTTAAGCAGCCCGCTCGCTCCATTTTGTTCTTGGTGGAGGAAGACCCATCTAGCAATCACATATCCTAGATTTTCTGGAAAAGCTCCAAGTTCATTAAGTGGTGTTGTTTTGTATTTTTTTCTCTCTCTCTCAAAGCCTATTTGCTCTGGACAAATTATACACAATGGATTTTGGTTTGGAAAATATTTGGTCATTGGGAAAACACCTCTTAAAACCATCCTATAATGTGGCAAGTGTTTCTGAGAAGGATGGAGAAAGTTCTGGGGAGTTTAGAGGAAGTTGGAGAAGACTTCGTGGAAGCGGTGGTATTTGGCTAAGGCACAGAAATAATGCTGAACTGGGAGGGAAGGGGTAATTAGGCTGAGGTGATGGTGAAGAGATGGTCAAGGAAGGTAAGAACATTCTGGAAGAGAGAATACACGAGATGCAAAGAACTAGGGGTTCTGTTGAAGCATCCCCGAGCTGTGAGCCGTGTGATAAATCTGGGGTGAGGAGAGCAGAACAGACAAGCCTGGTAGTGGTCCCCATGTCCCCATGAGAGGTGGGTGGCCTCAGCTAGACTGGGGCAGGGGGAAAGGGAGAGAAGCAGGCAGGCTGGCTGGACAGGACAGGACTTCACCACTGGTCAGATGAGGGTGCACATGAGGGAGGGGAGATGGAGGTCCTGCTTCCCAGCCAGCCCCGGCCCTGGGTAGATGCTGGTACCACCACACGAATGGCGGATTCCTTTGTCTCTTACAGTGTGGCATGTGGTCTGCACATACCCATTAGGAATTAATGTTGTTCCCTGCCCCTGTGGATATTCATTAAATATTTGTTTAAAATGAATTTTAGAAGCACAAAGAGAAAGTGTTTTTCTATTCATAAAAGTTGTATTAGAATCAGATTCCCATCCTGATTCTCTTCCAAATAGATGAAAAGTTTAACCAAACATTATCTGTATATATATTTTTTGTTTATGGCTCTTGTTCTCCGCTCAGCTTTGTAGATATGGTTGTGTCTTAACATATGAACAGAAAAGATGAAAAAGAGCTGTCCACCAGCGTATTCACAGTCTCGCCTCTGTGTGATGGGGTTGTAGGTGACGAGGTATTTTTCTTTGTGTTTTGCAAGTTTTCTTTCCTGAGGAGACAGATATTAAAAAGCAGTTACCTAAAAATGAATTTAAAACAGGCTTGCTCCAGACTTCTCCTCTGAATCCTACACACTTGAAGAAACAAACGGTTCTCTTTAGAATTGTGAGGGGAGAAGTTTGTGGGCGGAGTTATGTACCAGCCAAGTGTCTTTCATGAGTGCAGGCTACAGGGAGGTGTCCTTAGAAAGGCAAAGACTAGGAGAAATATGGCTCATTTTACTTTCTCGGAAAATAATTAGACGAAGATGGACAGCTACCCGGGAGATGCATCAGAATGAAGACCTCAGGAATGGAAGCCCCGCAAGCCCACCGAACGTGTCCCCCTTAGGGACAAACTCTGCTTTAAGCAGAGCAGCGCAGCTGAATGAAGAAGGCCCCCAAATTCATGAAAAAAAAAAGACTATAACATTAAAAACTGCCTGAGAAAAGGGCTGGATCTATAACCCTGGACTGAAACAACAAAGACCTGGGGGCAGGGAAGGAGGAAAGCATGAGAAATTATGAAAAATGCATCGCAATCAGGATTGTTCTACTGGTCTTGACTTTGGCAAGTATAGAAATGTAAGCTCGTGTGTGCATTTGATTATTTTGAAGGAGATCACTAATTGAACTAAAATGTTGCCCCCCAATGTGTTGGATGACAAAACCAGGGCAGAAGGGCTTGCACATTGGCATAAGATAGAGGAAGGCACACACACCTGTAGAGTTTGTGCAAAGCTGGACCGCTGCTGGGAGGAGGCTGAAATCCTAAGGGCGTGAGCTCCAGGGAGTATGTGAATCTTTTAAAACAATGTGGCAGGCATCTAACCAACAGCCCTTTGAGGGATAGTAGACATTCAATAAACTTCATACCTTCAGTGTATGAGTCCATAACTTGGCACAAGTGGACACCAGCTTAGGCATGATTACACTCAAGAGAGTGAACAAATCCATCCCCTAGACATTTCCTCTGTAACACCTCCTTCCTCCCTCCTGACCACAGCAGGTAAAAGTGAGCAAAACATTATATAGAAAGCAAGAAAGAGAGAGCAGAGACTCATAAGGGAGCCCAGGAACAGGAAGCATAAAATTAGAAAACAGAAATAAGGCTGGAAATGAGTTAAATAATCTAATGAAAGGCAAGGACTCTCAGAAGAATAATATCAATAAAGTGTCTACCTTTGTACCACCAGGCAAGAATTCACCTTATTTTCAAGCACCCATGGGACGTTGACCAGAGCCCAGGATATGTTAGGTCATAAAAAATTCCCATTGTTTTCCAAAACAACCTAAATTTCACAGATCACATTTTCTGATCAAAATACAATTAAACCATAACTTTTTTAAAAGAAAAGTATTCTTAACTTGGGAACATAGAGGAATAAAATACATTTACAGAATATTTGGAAAGTAATGAAAATAAAAGCACTATACATGATAAGAATAAAGCTATTCTTCAAGGAAGATTCATAGTATTAAATGCAATATTTATCAAAACAGAACACTAAAACGTGTAATGATTTAAGCATTCAACCAATAAATTAGAAAAGGA
Source organism: Smutsia gigantea (assembly GCA_032199065.1). Classification (NCBI taxonomy): domain Eukaryota; kingdom Metazoa; phylum Chordata; class Mammalia; order Pholidota; family Manidae; genus Smutsia; species Smutsia gigantea. The sequence continues at coordinate 238,108 of JAVSCE010004870.1, read as the reverse complement.
GGAAAATGCAACCTCAATATAAAAATCATAAAGCTAAAGTTCATGCAGTGAAAAACAGAGCCAACAAATGTGAGTTTATTTGACATATACAAAAACTTAAAAAATCTGGTGACTTTAATTAAATAAAAAATATAAACTACAATGTGGCAAAGAGGATATAATTGCAGTAAAATAATAATATATATATAATTATGCTAATACCTTGAAAATCTAAAAAGAGAATTATCTAGAACACTATGAATTATCACATGTCTTGAGAAGATATCAAAAACTTCAGTAATTATAAACACTTAGAAATTTTCATAAAAATACCTTCAAAAGAAGGTTGCAGGCTAGGTAGTTTTATATGTAAGCTACTTAGAATATTTAAGGAACAGAGGTATAATTCTTCGGAAGCATAGAAAAGACCAAAAACTACCCAAATAATCTTGCAAAACTAAAATAATCATGTCACCAAACATCAAAGCTAACCTCAAAATAAAATGATTGACCTGTCGTATGAGCACAGATGTGAAAATTCTAAGTAAAATACAAGTCAAATTCAATAGCATGTTAATTATTCATCAAAGTCCAGTAGACTTTGTCCCAGGAATGTAAGAATGGTTTAATGTTAAGGAAAATCTATTAGTATAAGAAACTGCATCTGTAGGTTACATAAGGAAAAAAAATACATAATTATCTCAAAAGATACATGAAAGGCATTTAACCAATGAACATTTATTCCCAATTCTTAAATAACATTATTTAACACAGAATAGCTTTTACTATGTGCTGATTGCCTCACTAAGTACTTGACTTATAAGTGGTTCATATTATTTACTAAACCCCCATACCTACCCCTTGATATGGGTAGCTCACACAGCCAGTCCCCCGCCTCACACACCAAATCCCGTCTCTTCCCCTTTTGAGGGACCTGAGACAACCAGTTAGTCTCCCCCTGCCCATACTTCACCTCCTTTCCTCTCCTACACCCGGCTCCTTAAACCAGCTCAAGATCTTTTAAAAAAATCTCCCTTGACCCCGAGTGACCCTCCAACGAAGACATCTTAAAAGACTGGTCTGTGTTCACTTGGTTTTCCTAGGCTCTGCCCTGAGCCTCCTCCAGGCTGGTTTCTGCCCCTTTTATGCTCCCAAAACTGCTCTCCGAGAGGACAGCCCCAGCTCACTGGCTGCTATCCAACTGCATCACACATGAAATGATGCTCTCAAGCGGTGGGCACTGTCCTGGGAGGCAGGGGAAGCTGCGCTAACAGAGGTGTCCCCTAAATACCATGGTATCCTAAGACGGGAGAGGGTCCCCAGTTCCTACATCTGTCCCATTTGGTGGGTGGCTCTGCTCTTCGTAGTGACTCTGGGATTCAGGTTTGTCCTTTGTCTGCCGTTAGAGAACAATAATCCCTCGTGCACAGACGGTGTTTTCCATTTCACAAAGCACAGGACCCCTATATAGAGCTATTGATTATAGCCCCAGTTTTGTAGATCTCAAAACTGAAGCTCCAAGACCCTTGTCAAGCTGACAAACCTCCTGCAGGAGCAGGAGCCTGGCTGGCCCTGAGTCGCGCTGCGTCAAACAGGGAGGTTGCCTTTCCCAGGTTACAGTCCTGTCTAAGTCTAACCCATGGCCAGAAAGCCTCCTGGCAGGTGCTTTCCTTAGACTGGAGGCTCGGGAAGTGCCCTTGCTTTCTGGAACTCTTTTCTCTTCCTCTCTGGAGTTTTCCAGTGGGCCCGGCAGCCTCCTCCCGTATGCATTCAGGGTCCTGCCAAAAGCTTTTCAAATGTTCCCCAAGAAAAAGCCAGACCTGTTCATTGGGCTCCAGAGCTGGCCAGACACCACCCTCTTATACGCTGCATAGAAATAAAACACGGAGGTGGCGAGCAGCTTGGAGGAGTTGAAATGTCAGCGTGACACCCTGAAATCTCCTTCGAGCATGTAACTCGGAGATGGTAAAGGTTGCCCAGAAAGCAAACTGTTAGCTAGGAACGGAGGGAAGTTCCTCCACTGTGTTTTTGGAGCCAGCAGCTCCAGAAGAAATGACTTTGATGCCAGGAGCCCACCCTGGCGCTCAGGCAAGCCGTGGGCAAGCGCCAGCAGCCCGCCCCACCCACTCGCTGCTCTAGCCATGCCAGGCCTCTTGCTGCTCCCGAAGGCTCTCCAGACCCCTCTCCCCCGGAGGCCCGCACCCCCTGTGCATTCTGTCCGGCCACAGCCTCCAGGCACGCCTGGCTCCCCAGCCCTCGAGCTCCTCCGGGACAGAGGTGCAACTTTTGTTTCTACACCCTGAGGCTTCAATCGGTATTTGCCCATGAACAAATGACCCTTCGCAGAGCTCAGCATTCGGGGTAGAGGCCAAGCCCTAAAGACTTGCCCACCATCTTCTGGCAGCAGGAGGGAAGGCCACCTGTGTGCCAGCACGAGAGACAAGGATACTAGGTGTGAACAAAGGGCCAGCCTGGGAACAGGCCTCCCACCTGCTCCTTTTCCTGGGCCTCAGTTTCCCTGTTTGCAGGATCAGAGGAGGGGATGACCTCTAGGGTCCACCCAGGGTCACCTCAGCTCCCAAATGCAGAGTGATGAATTTCTCTTCTTCTGGTGGTGGTGGTGTGAAGCAGCCTTACTGGGGCTGGTCTTCCAGCTTTGACTTCCCCATGCCTACCACCCGCAGCTCCTTTCAGACCTGCTGAAGGGCCCTGTAAGGGAGGAACCCTAACACTGGAGCCCCCTCCACTTCTCAGGAAGTCACCCTGGAGTAGACACTTATGTGTATGTAGCTCATGCTGGCGTGTGCTTCTGTGTTAGATAACAGAGAAGGAGCGAGGGTGTGTGTGGGTCTGTCTGTGTCATCCCGCAGATTAACTAGAGGCAGATCCCAGTCCAGAGGCGGAGCTCTGGGGTATGGACATAGGGTCAGGGTGGACATCACCCTAAGGAGAGAGTGGGGTGTGTACACGTGCGTGGGTGGGACACCTGGTGTGCATTTGGCTGTTGGATGGGTCTGTGGGTAGGTGAGGGTGTACATGTGTAGATTTGTGGATGTTTGTGAGTGTATGTTTACATGCATTTCTTTATGCACATTTTTGTACAAATGCTTGTGTGTGTGTGTATGTGGATGTGCTGGTCCTACCTTGGGCCTGTTCAGAAGCAAGAGGAGATGTTCTGGCAGGCAGGTGAAGGCTTTTGGTAAGCAGACATCCTGCTGGCATTGCCAATCACCTTTCCATTTTTATCTATTTTTAAGTATTGATCATCACGTCTGAAAATGCTAGAGCGGCAGCTACAATTCTCTGAGTGAGCCAAAGTGCCGTGTGAACTGTGAAAGCTGTCTGCCCCATGTGGGAGGCAGAGATGGTTTCCTATTTTAATCCTCTCTCAGACTCCAAAGGTTAGTGGTTTCTGCAGATCAGACTGCAGGGTCATGCACACGAGCCCCGTGCAAAAGTTCCTGGTGGCTGCTGGCTGGCTGGAGAGTCTCCTTTCCCGAGTGCATGGCGGTCCTGGGAAGGGACTCTCACAACCGGCATCTCCCCCGGCACTAGCATCTCAGAGTGTGAGGCTCTGTAGAGACTCACGTAGTTGAATATTTCCCACCAAGAGCTGGAGACAGACCTTCAGTGACAGACCTTCAGTGACATGGCCAAGGTTACAAAGGAGCAGAAATTGAACCCAGGTCCATCCAGCCCCAAAAAGGGTGCAGAACGAGTGCAGCCTGTGAGTGGGAGCAGGGGGCTGGCCGGCAGCAGGCACGGGAAGGCAGAGAGGGGGTGCTTCCTCTCAGGGGATGGGAGCCATGGATGGTTTTGAGCAGGAGAGGCACGTGGTGTTCGACCCATTTTAGGAAACTTAATCTGACCTCTGGGGCAGGGTAGAGTGTTGGGTGGGAAGGTGACATGGAGCTGGGAGCGCCCCCCAGGCTCTCCGGGAGCCTTCACAGAGGCTAAGGGGGTTGAGGAATGGATTTAGGAAGAGCAAGAAGGTTGTTCTGGCCGGAAGGAACAGCAGCGGCAGAGGCGTGAGATGCGTGACCAGGGGCCCTGGCCGGCGGCGATGGCAGCTGAGGCTGAGAAGCCAGGCAGGCGGGAGGCGGTGCTGGCCTCTCTCCTGAGGGCCCTGAGGAGCTGTCGAGGCCCGGGTGTGTGCCCTAGCATGTCCATATTTTGGAAGGACAACCCCAAAGCAATGGGGGGGATGGATTATTGGGGTGGGCAGTGGGCTCCTTTCTAGAGGGGCTTAAGGCCAGGAGGAGAGAGGAGCAGGTCACCCTTACAATTCAGAGCGCTGGTCCAAGGGTAGGCCTTCTTTTGCTTGTCCCCACTGTCCCCACTCTCAAACTGTCTTTAGACATGCCGGGGGTGAGAGGGGTGACCATAAGGAGAGGCTATAACCCTGCCCTGCAAAGTCCAGGGTGAAATGGGACAGGGGCAATGGGCACCTTGGTCCTCTGAAGGGGACGGGGACCGGGAGTGCCTGGCATGTGAAGTCAGTGGGCACAGACCCAAGCACCGAGTCCTCCTCATGTGGCAAAGGGGTGGAAGGTGCTTTGCCAGGGGCTTGCAGAGAGGCCTCCTGGAGATGAGACTCAGGGTGTGGGTGTCACTGTGTGCAAACCACAGCCTTCCGGCCAGGTGTGATGGCAGGACCACACTGCTTCAGGAGGCCCCTTCGCTCCCATCCACCCCGTCTGGCCCTCCTTCTGTCCCTGTCAGATGGCCTGGAGCATGCCCAGCCTTGTCCCAGGGCTGTCAGGGCATGAATCTTCGTCCTAGTCACCCCCCAGGCAAGTTACCTCTGCAGGCTCAGTCCTGGGCATTTCACCTGACTCCTTTCCTCACCACCTCTCCGGGAGGGCATGGGTGCCCCCGCTTGGTTGATGGGGAGACTGGGACCCCGAGAGGTGAGTCCCTTGTTTAAATAGCATGGCTCGTAAGAGGCAGAGCTGGGACCAACACACGCTTGCCCGACGGAATGGGGAGCATGCTCTGGAGCAGGACGGCCTGGGTGCAGATCCCACCCCTGCCCAGCAAGCCAGCGGATGACCTCTGTGTCCTCATTTCTAAATAGACGGTGGTTCCAGTGCCTGCCTTGCAAGGCTGGTGAGAGAGCACGGAGCGTCCTACTGCCCAGGGGGGCGCGGTGAGCCATGTTACCATCGTCACTAACCGACTCTGAAGCCCGCCTCCTTCCCTCGAGGCAGGAAGCTGGCATTCATCTCGCTGCCACGTCCAATCCCACCGGACTTCTACTGACCTCTGTGTGCTTTCACTAGGGCTGCCGCGACCAAGACCACACACTGGGCTGCTTAAGCAGCAGAAAGTCATATTCCCGCAGTCACAGAGGCTGGGAAGCCCAAGGCCAAGGGGTCAGCTGAGCTGGTTCCTTCTGAGGGCTGGGAGGGAGAACCTGCTCCCAGCTTCTCCCTGAGCTTTTGGGGCATCACTGGCAGTGTTTGGAGGTCCTTGGGCTGTAGACACATCGCCCTGATTTCTGCCGTCATCTTCACATGGCGTGTCCCTGTGTGTGTGTCCACGTTTCTCCTTTTATACAGACATGGCCACATTGGGTTAGGGTCCACATGCATGACCTCACCTTAACTGGACCCTGTCCTCTGTTGGTCACCGCCTGTGTGTCACAGGTAGCTGGGGGTATCACAGATGTCAAGGGCAGGTGCAAGATGGGGTGCTGTGTGCCCTGAAATTGGGCATAGGGTGTTGGGCACAGAGGGGGTGGGGATGCATGGCTGTGCTCAGTCTGAGGCCCAGTGGCTGCAGGCCTGACCCAGAGTAGGTGCTCCCTGCCTCTGGATGGATGAGTGAAGGAGGACTGGTGAGAATCAAGGGTAGGGACGTCGTGTCTCAGAAACACCAAAGCCACTTAAAGAGGCAGGAATTTCTGGCCCCAGGCTCCAGCTTCTTGGGTGTTGAAAGATCAAATTCCTAGAATTCATCTCCTCTGTGTACTGGGGCCACCTCTCTCTCAAGCACAGAGACTCGGGGAGATGCAGGTGGCGTGTTAGGGCTTGACGGAGGGGTTAGCGGGGCTCCACCTGCGGCTTGGATTCCAGACCCCGTCAAAGCCAGCCTGATATATGTGTGGTCTCAGCATAGACTTTCCATCATCCGACTGTCCCTGTCTAAAACCTGGAGGGAGAGTCCCTTTGAAACTGATGTCTGGTTTTCTAGGGCCATTCAATTAATAATGACTGGTATGGGGACTCCCACCACCCTGCCGCTGTAAGAGCCCCCGTGTGGCCTGAAGCAGGGCAGATGGACATGGCTTTCTGGCTGTGGAGATGGTGTCACTGCTTTCTGCACTGTCCAAACTGGTATCTCGGCGGTTTGGGGGGCAAGGGCCCCATGACGTGGCCACAGAGTACTTTTACGATCTTTTCATTTGGCTTGGTGGCCCAAGTGGGGGTCCTCTGCCAGCCACCTCACCCATCTGTGCAACCCTGCTGAGTTGCTTTCCCTCTCTGAGCCTCAGGCTCCCCATCTGTACAACACAGGCTAAGATATTTGGTGAAGGTGATTTATTACAGTTACCCCAGTTTCAATTTTAATGGTTCCTTAGGGCTTGAATGACTTTTATTACCGTCATGGAGGGTCTGAAGACCTTATAAGTTGTTCCTATGGGGAACCTAGGAATAATCTGTCATTTGGGGAAAACCTGCCCCACTGAGATGATGTTGAACTTCACAGCAGGTGGGGGGAGTTGATTATTGACACGTTCACTGCACGTCCAACAAGGATTCACTTCGGATCCAGAGAAGAGCCAGGTGGCTGTCCATCACCATCGCTCTCTACCTGAGACCCTCTTTATCTCTGCCTCCGTCCCTCATTCTTCTGTCTGTTCCTCTAAGCATAACACAAATAAAATGGCAAAATGTAGGCTCTGCGCAGTGTCATGATTAACCAGATCCTTTTGATGTTGGCCGGCATCTTGTCTTGGAAGACCAGACCACTCTCTCCAATATTTTCACCACAAAATTGGCATCACTGGAAGTCAGCATTTGTGAGCATTTCAAGTGTGTGGGTGATTTCATTCTAAGCGCCATCAATGAGCAAACCTTCGCTGTTTGTTGAACAAACGGATGAATGTTTATTCTGGGGCAGATTGACTATTGCTTGAGCCTCTCTATCCTGACACTAGCCAGATTATCTGCTGTAGCAGAAACAGAATCACAGGATTTTGGGTGGGAGAACAAACTAGGTTGACAAGCAGGACTCTGGTGATGAGGAAACAACAGCAAAGGTGAATGGATCCCTGAAGGTCACATAGTGACCTTCCCTGGAAGATGGGGCCCGCTTCCCCCAACTCAGTCTGGGGTACTCATCTCTTATGGCTGGTCAGACACAGGCCGGGTGAACACGTCTGATGGGGGCTGAGGTGTAGGTGCCACCAAACAGAAGTATTGCACTGGGTAGCCATGGCGCTAGCATTTCCATTACAGGCTCTTCATGCGCTGGGCTCAGAGCACCTAGGCTTCACAGACACACTTGGAAGAGTGACCTGGGGCGGCTCAGGCCACATGCCATGGCCCAGGAGCCATGCGGCTTGCTCAGCCAGCGAGGTCTGGTTCAAGAGCTCGGCACTGGGGGACAGATCGCTTAGGTCCAAGCAGAGGAGGGAGTTCCGCCAGGGGAGGCTGAGGTGGGAAGCCGCAGCCCCCAAGCCCGAAGGAAGTGGGGCAGTCAGAATAAAGGAAAACAACGGTGAGGCCAGAACGGGTAAGTCTATCAAATGTATGCAAATATTGCAGGGACATACTTCTACTGAGGCAATTGCTCATCAGTTTCCTGATTTACCTTTGACTGACTGTCCCGTATTTTTATTTGCAGAATCTGGCAACCTACAACCAGAAGAGGTGGGGCGATGGGGCTGCCAGTCTCCTCCGTGGGTCAGCTCCCCGGGAACCATCCCAGAGGCTTCTGACTCGGTCTCTAACGTGGGCAGGGGTGTAGTGCCAAAGTGCGACTCAGCCAGGCCCCATCTACGGGTCCAGGTGAGCAGGTGCCCTCATGCTGAGCTTGCATGTGGTCACTTTGGTGCGGCAACTTCACTGGGCCTTGGGGCGCTCAGACATCTGCTCAAACACTATTTGGGGTGTTCCTCTGAGGGTGTTTCGGGTGAGATGAACATTGAAGTCAGTAGATGGAGAAAACCAGTGCACTCCTGACGTGGGTGGGGTGGGGCATCCCCAGTCAGTCAAAGGCCAGAATAAACCCCAAAAGGCCGACCCTCCTGCAGCAAAGAAGGAATCCCTCTTGCCAGAATGCCTTCTGGCTGGGACATCCCCTTTTTTTCCAGTCTTTGAACTGAAACATCGGCTTTTTCTGGGGCCTCAATCCTGCCAGACCTCCCATGGGAAGCACCCAATGTGCCCCTCGGGGCCTCAGGCCTTTGGATTTGGACGGAGACTACAGCGTGGGCTCTCCCGGATCTCCGGCTTGCTGAATGCTCATCTTAGGGCTTGCCAGCCTCCCTCCTCATGGGAGCCACTTCCTTCGAATCGGTCTCTGTCTGTCTGTCCGTGTGTGTGCCTGTCTGGTCACTGCTGGCTCTGCCCGTCTGGGGATCCCTGGCTAGTGAGGCGGGTCTGGTGACGGGGAACCTGAAGCTCTTGTCGTGGCCGCTCCTCGTGGCTGGTCCCGTGTGCATCAGTGTGCGGAGGGGGCATAGGCGGCCTCTCTGTAGACAGCCAAGGTGCTGGATGGGCCCAGCACACGTCGCCCCAGTAGACGCTTGTCACCTGCTATTGTCATGACCGGGCAGCTGTGGGGCTGTTTTAAGGAGGAAGCAGACCGGTTTTTCAGGAGGGAGATGGGCTCTTTGTCTCATCTGAAATTCCCCGGGATGGCACAAATCTGCTTTTTAAATGCAAGGGAAATGTCATATTTCAGGAAGGAATATGGAGAGGAGGCATTTATTAAGTGTCTCCTATGAGCCAGGCGCCTTATGGGCACCATTTCATCCTGTTTTAATCCTGCCAGACCCTCAGGAACCCAGGACCGGATCATCAGGGTCGTTGGTTTATGCCACTCGCTCCCGATGGATCCAGGGCATGTTTATGTTGCGTGTGTGTAACTAGTTCACCCCACGGACCCACCATCCAACAATAGCACCAGAATTGTCAGTAACTTGCTTCTCCCTAGGGCCCCGGCTCACCCTCTGCCCAGGTGACCACACTTCTGGCTCCAGTGTTTGAAACGAAAAAAGAAAATTACATAATTTTTCACATGTAAGTATTAGAAAAGGTATAGTTTTCAGTTTTACTTGTTGAAACTTCACAGAAAGGTATCTCCTTTCAGGAACCTCCCAGGAACCACGTGCAGTCAGGCTGGCCGTGCCCACTCCACAGACGGGCAAGCAGAGTCCCAGCCCTGCGAGTGGCAGAGCTGGGAATCTGAAGCCTCGCTTGTCCATTGGCTCCAAAGCTGCGCTCCTTCAGCTCCGGGCCGCTGGCTCCCTGAGGGACGGTCAGCTGCTGTGGGCAGGGAAGGGGTCTGCCTTGTCCGACACAGAATCACCAGCGTCCGGTGTGTGTAGGGTGCTTGGTAAATACTTGTTGAGTAAACAAACAGCCTCGTTGTCCATAAGTCTACACAGGTAAAAGGGCATGGCAGGGACATCCTTAGGAACACAGGGGCGGGAGAAGGCTTGAGTGTCCTCGTGGGAGCTCGCATTGTATTTCCCGATTAACCTTTTTGCTTCCTTGCTAGTGAGGAAGAGCAAATATGGTTCCCATTCCACAGCATCAGGGGCCACAGACTGGGCTCGGCTTCAGGACCCAGGTGATAGTTCCATGGTCCAGCTCTCCTTGCTGTAGCAGGAAGTGAAGCCCCCCACGAGGGTCCCCCTTGTGCCTGCCATGCTCCTCTCTGGCTCCAGTCCCCCAGGGGACCTTCAGATACTGCCTTTTGTGGCTTCCAGAGCCAGGGTCACCAACAGGGCTGGACCCCAGGAACCAAGTCACCCCCAGCATCCCCCGGGGTAAGAGCAGGGCTCTGCAGGTCTAGGGCTCAGCCGCGGGCCCTAGGGTGAGTTGGAGGGGCCCAGACTCACCCTCCTAGGGCCTGAGGTCCCTGGCTTCATTCAGCTTTTCCTAGAGTCAGTTCCTTCCCAGGAGGCTTCTCTGTGCTTTAGGCAAATGCAGCCTGTGGAGCCCAGTCCCCCGGCCCTCGACTGCCAATAATAACAATAATAGTAGCTAGTGTTTAATAGCAGCTCTGCGTTAAGCACTTTATGTACATTATTTCATTTAATCCTCACTAGTATCCCCACTTTATGGATGATGACACTGAGGCTCAGAGAAGGTAGGTAACTTGCCATGGGTCACACAGCTTGGACTCAAATTAAGGTCTGGCCCCGCCTGTATTCTGGGTTAATCTTGGAGTGGGGATGGGGCTCAGCTGACGAGGACAAACCAAGGCTCCCATTCACAGCCAGTGTCTCCCCAGGCAGGGCCACTGGGCTTCCGGGTGGCTGTAAACCTGCCTTGTCCCCAGGCCCCCGTCTTGATATCTGGGGAGCCAGCGTGTGGAATTCTGGTAGCGAGACACTGGGCCCTGAGCCTGCCAGTCGAACGTGGACTGACTTCGAAGACCCTGGTGACTCACACACATTCCTTTTCAAGTTCGTTTGCTTCTGCAAGTTTGGGACCTTAAAAGCCAGAACCTTGAATATATAAATCTTGAAGTGATAGGACAAGGATGGGAATTCAGATTTGGTAGAAAACATTGTCATAAGAGCATAACAGCAAAATGTAGGGGAGGGTATAGGGAAATGTGGTGCGTGTGTTCACATGTGATCGTGTATGTACATGCGGTCACAAACAACATGTGTGTCTTGGAGAACATACATGAATACCTGTGTGCACATGCAGCCATGTGTGCACAGGCACGTCCTGCATGTGTGCCCAGGAGGAGTCCCGTGGGACTGTCCTGGACCATCCGAGTGGTCAGCCCTTCCCCCTCTCCGGGCTGAAAGCAGAGGGGCAAAGGGTAAGCTGACGGAGGACCCTCTGGGGGGCGATTCTCTCCTCCTTCCCTTCTGACTCTCCATTTGGAGGGTGGGACAGACATCCCAGACTGCCTAGGCTCTGAATTCAGACTGTGCCACTGTCGCCCGCACTCGGGTCTAAATGTCTATGTCCCCCAAATTCATGTGTTGAAGCTCTGACGCCCAGGGTGGCTGTATTTGGAGACGGGCCTCTAAAGTAGGAATGGCTAAATGAGGTCATAAGAATGGGACCCCGATCTGACAGGATTGGGGTGCTCCTAAGAAGAAACGCCAGAAGTCTCCCCTTCTCGCACCCCCCCCCACGGAGCGAAGGCCACGGGAGCCACAGCAAGTGGGCGGCCACCTCCCAGCCAAGAGAACAGGCCTCGGAATGGGCTTGGACGTCCAGCCTCCAGAACGGGGAGACATCAGCTTCTGGGTGGAAGCTCCCCAGCCGGTGGCATTCTGCTCTGGCAGCTGAGCAGACCGAGACACCACAATAGCTTCTTCTCCTTAATGCCAATGTGCACATTGTCTCATATCTTAATGTCTCTGAGATGTGTTCCGCCCTGGGGTTTGCACCCACCGGGCAGCTGTAGCCCCAAGTAGCTGAGGCAGAGTGGCCGGGCCAGTTCCTGACGTCCTTTGCCACGTGCCCCTCCGGACGCCTGCCAGCCCTTTGCTTTCAGCCGGAGGCCAAGGCGGGCTTGGAGCGTGTGCCCTGGGTTCCCCACTGCCTGGGCCGTCCTGCTGCCCCGGAATCGTCTGCACGCCTGTGTCACCAGGCGAGCAATGCCCAGACTCACAGAGAGAGGCCCGGAGTGGAAACAGGCCTGCCGGCAGTCGGAATCCCCTGAGCCGCCGGATGGCCAAGGACTGGGATTCACAAGTTCCAGCCGAACAGGAGGACAGGAGCAAGAGGAAGAGGCCTCAGGGTTTGGGCTTTATTTTCTAAGACACCTGCCACGTGCCGGGTCCTGGGCTAAGTACTCAGGCGTGTTACCCATGAGCCCTCACTGCACTCTGGGAGGCGGCACCCATTTTACCCTGACTGTACAGATGAGGAACCAAGGCCGAGAGAGGTGAAGTGATCTGCAGCTAAAGGGGAAGAGTCAGGGCACCTCTGACCCCCAAGGCCTGGTGCCCACCGAGCAAATCCCTTGTGGGCAAAACCTCTCTTTGCCTTCAAAGAGATTGAGAAGATAAGAAATTAATAGAGAGGAAGCAAACGGGGAGAACCAGGCAGTCTGATGACGCTCGGCGCTTGCACCTGGGTTGAGGCGTCTGCGGGGAAAGCCGTCCCTAAGGCTGGGCAACTGAAAGGCTTCCTGGAGGAGGAGGCAGTAGAGGGTAAGGAGGGGAAAGGGCCGTGCAGGAGGGGCCTGGCTGGAGTCAGGGGCAGGGAAACAGGAGCAGCATGGTGGGAGGCACGGAATGGGCTCCCATGGCCTCCTCGTGGTCAGGGCCTCCGTCCCCAGTCTGCAGGGAAGAACACTGAGGCCCAGGTGCAGTGGTGACCTCGGAGGCTGAGCTCAGACCTCAGCAGCTCAGTCTGTGGCCTGCTGTCCTCCCTCCAACAGGGTGGCTTTGAGGGCAGGGGCTGGGAGTCAGAGCCCAGGCAGGCAGGAGACCTGAGGGGGGACGGATGCTGCCCGGGCCAAGGGTCAGGCGCCAGTCCTGGGGACGAAGGCCAGGAACACGCCAGGCCAGCGGCAGCCAGGGAGCAGGAAATGGGGGCACCTGGGGGGAGAGCTGCCTTGGGCCAGGGGCGCCCACTTCACAGAGTCCCCAGGATCCAAACTTGTTCCCACAGGAGGATACCTCCTGGGGCCTTGGAAGGACCTGGGAGACACGGAGTCCTGGGGGCGCTGCCAAACCCGGAGCTCACATCTCAGGCGAAACTGCAGGAGGGGGAGGAGAGCGCCCAGCAGGTGGGAAACCCTGCATCCTTACAGCTGGCTTCCAGGTCCTTCCTGTTCTCTGCCGTGCCGGGGGCCTTCCAGAGAGGTGCTGCCACCCGGCTCTGGGTGGCCCCCAGTTTTGGGCACCAGGGTCACACCAGCTGCTTCCCTTGGGCAGTCACAGCAGGTAGGGAGCGTCACAGGAACAGGAGGTGACACAGACAACAGGACCCGAGGGTAAAGGTGCTGACTGCCTAGGGAGATCAAAGAGGGCTTCCAGGAGGAAGGGGCAGTTGAGTAAGCTGGAATTCGGCAGAAGTAGAGGAGGTGGTGGAGGTGTGTTTCCACCTGTGCATGTATTTGAGATTTCAAAACAGGAAGAAATGGAGGCTCAGAGGTGTTGGGTGAGTTTTGCTCAGGATCACACTGGAAGCCATAGTAGGTGAGGCCAGGACTTGAAACCAGGCCACCAGCCAGAGGCCAGGGTCTGTGTCCTGGCACGCAGAGCCACTCTCAGGCCGGAAGAGGCTTCCCCAGTAACCAGGCTAGGACCGCAAGGAGGTTGCTGGGAAGGACGTGTGACTTGCTCTCTTGGGACAGGAACTGGGTGGGTCTCAGGGCCGAAAGAGCAGGGCTCTGGGCTGGCGGAGTGGAGGGGAAGAACCGGGGCTCCAGACACGTCGTGCAGCAGGCCCTGGAGACTTCCAGACGCTTCTTCCCTGAGGCCCCCTGTGCTGGGGGAGGCGCGTGTGGGTGAGTGTGCCTGTGGGCACACATGTCTGAGCGCGTGTGCGTGTGTGCATGTGCCCACGAATGCGCTCAGTAAGCCAGCAGTGGCATGACACCGGCTGGCAGAGCAGCCTCTGTGGCCCCTGGGTGTGTCTGGTCACAGGCAGAGTGTGTAACTGCTGACACCTGTGACCAGGTGGTCGCATCACCCACAAGGGTGAGGAGAGCCAGGTGTCCTTAGCTAGCTGGCCTGGCGTCCTCTGGCCTGTCTCCTGAGCAGAGTGGCCCAGGAGCAAGACAGGAACATCTGGGAAGGTGCTTTGTCTCAGCATCACTGAGGCAGGGGACCCCCAGAAGCAGGGCCCCCTGCTCACTCTGAGCTGGTGGGGGGTTCGCCCCTGTGCTTGGAGTGTGACCTCCCGTGGAGCCCTGACAGCTGAAGCAGGGGAGGTGGGCCCGAGTGAGGTGCCCCCTGGAATGTCTCGTCAGGGCAAGCATGTCCTTCCTCCTGAATGCCATCCTAGGGTGCCAAGCCAAGTGACCAGTCAGGGCCTCGGTGACCAAGGACAGTCCAGGGAGGAAGTGGAGGCAGGGGCCTCCACATGGTGGGTGGAGGTGAGAACCCAGCCTGAGGCTCAGCTCAGGCGTGTTTTCTCACCCTCTCCACAAAGGCTCTGCCCAGGCGGCCTGCCCGTGTGGTCAGCCAGGGGGCCCAGGCTCTAACTCTGGAGCGTGAGTCACCCCTCTGCGGCCCCTGGTCCTCCAGCACTGGGGCCTGTGTGACAGCCCCGCAGGCCACACCCTGCAGCTGCCCTGAGCCTCCAGCGTGGCCTTCCTGGGACAGGGGAGCACCAGGTCCTCAGGCCCAGGAAGGGTTTACCAGCTAGAGTGGCACCCCCTTGTGGCGAGAGCTGGAGCACATTTACAGTGCCCTCTGCCCTGCCCACATTGGAGTTGTGTGATTTCTTGATGAGCCTTAAAATGGGTGGTGGGGGTGGGGGTTACCTTAATTCCAGTTCTGTTCATTCACAGACTTCATTCATGATGACACGTCATGTTGCAGCTAATCCTTGTAATTTGGGTTTCCACAAAATGCCACTTACCTTTATCTTTAATCTTTTATTTAAAAATAGTAAGCCCAAAAGTTATTTATAAAAAAAGAGGTGAATAACTATATTCATTTTCCTAGCAAATGCTTCCCAGGGGGTCCCTCCCCACCATGTCAGGCTTTATCCATGGAGCTCGGGTGCCAAGACAGGGCACATTTATGCCCTCAGAGGGCTCACGACACTCCATTTCCAAAGCAGTCTGGATTCTGATCCCCCCCATCTGCAGTCTAAGACAGCCATGGTGGGTATTATGAGCCCCACTTTATAAGGAAGAAACTGAGGTTCAGAGAGCTGCAGAGTTATGCAGCGCGCGGAGGCTCCGAGCTGTTGTGAGGACTGAGTAAGATGCGTACCGACTCTGCAGCATGGACGTATAGCAGGTATGCATTACATTTTTAAGAACTGGAGACAGGGACAAGGCTGCTCTGGATTCCAGGCTCCTGCAGCAACGAGGCAGCGTGTGGTGCGCGCTCCTCTGCTAGGGTCACACCTGTAGCATGGGGAGCGAAGTGCCTCACCTGGTGCTGCGGTATCAGCACGAGACGGGGAGGCACTGACATGCGTCCCAAGGAGGGGACAGAGCACAGGGGCGGGAGGTGGGGGGGCAGGCAGAGGGTGACCAGACATTGTCTGATCTCTAGCTTTGCCAGCCAGGGTGATTGTCTCTCAGGTTTTCAAGCCTGCTCTTTAAACCCCAGGGACCGATGACTTCGCTTTCTCCCCTTGCTGGCCCCATCTCGAGGATGTCACTCTCCTTTGCCCTCTCTTTTTAACCCCTTGGGTCCTTGGGCAAAATCCAGAGCAGCTGAGAACCCCAGTCTCCCACTTGGCACAGGGCTTCCTCGCCCTTGACGGCAGACCTGATGTCCCCTGGGTGGCCAGCCTGGTGCAGACGCTGGCTCTCTTTGGGGCTGTGAGTGCGGGGCCCACCAGGGCGCAGGTCCCTGGTGTTGCAGAACTGACTCTCTTCAACCTGTCCACCTGTGGCCTGGCTCCTGGCATCAGGCCATCCCGTGGCCTCTGGTTGCCCACCGGCGTCCTGTCTCATCCAAGGTGGCCATCTCAGGTGAGGATCACCTCGCTCTTTGTCTTCTTGGCCCGTGGGGACTCACACATGCCCCGTCACACACAACGGTGCTTGCTGTGCACCTCTCTCTGACCCTCTCCACCTCTCCTGCTGCTCTCTTTCCCTTCCGGGGGGGCTGGGGTGGGCAGCCACCCTGCCACCCAAGAAGATGGCTGACCAGGAGACGCTCTAGTGGGCAGGGGTGGGAGGGAGGAGGCCCCTGCTCTCGTTGCCTGGGGTGATGGTCAAGGGCCACCGGGCTTCCGCCAGCTGCTCAGCCTTGCTGAGGGTGAGCTCATCCAGCCCCAGCCCGGCAGTGAGCAGGGTCCCAGGCAGGAAGGACAGGCAACACCAGGCCCCCTTACAGAGGTGTGAGCTGCTGAAAGGCCCAGCAGGGTCACTGCAGCGCCCCGGCGGGGACCAGTGTCGGGAAGCTGGGAGCCCCAGCTGGCAGGGGAGGAGGCCGCCACGTGGCACAAAGCTAAGAAAGCCAAGAAATACCCATCCTCCTATGCCCCAGTGGGGCTTCCCACTGGCTGGACTCAGCAGGAAGTCAAATGGCAAAGCCACCCGACAGTGCTGGCTGTCAGCCCCTGGGCCACAGAACAGGACAGAGAAGGGCAGAGAATGGGTCGTGGGGTGGGCAGGTGGTGGCACATGGAGAGGGGTCAGCAGGGTCAGCCATCTAACCTCTGAGCGGCTCTGGGGCCTGGCTGCCCATGCCTGGGCGTCGGGAAAAGCCCCATTCCATAGCCGTGATATTCCCACATATTTTCAGAAGGATCCTGGAAGGGGGCCTGAGGCCACCATGCCCACTGGCCTCTGAGAGGTGTGAGGACCCTGCCCTGCTCAGCCCTTGAACGGGAGCAGCGCATGGGAAGTCAGGCCTTGGCTTTGCTGCAGAAGCAGGGATGATGGTTTCCAGAGCACTACAGGGCCTTGGGGAGGGGTGCAGGTCAGTGGAGCTCCCTGAGACTGGAGGCCGACAAGGTGCATTCTCATGGGGCCAGACAGTCAGGCACATCTCACAGGCTAATACAAGGATTGCTGTGGATCATGAGTAGTGAAAGCATTCACCATTTATGCTGTGCCTACAAATGCTCTCCAGGCTGCTTTGGGTGCTGCTAAGCTAGGCACAAAGGTGCAGAAAGCACTGGTCAGCTTCCCTTTCCGGCACGACCCTGCAGTCCAGCCACATGTTGTGCTAGTCCTGGCCACCTGCATGATTGGAAGGGAGAGGCCATTGTCCTTCCTGGATCATTCCTGGAGGGGATCGCCCTGGCCTAGAAGAGAGCCTGTTGCACAGAAAACATCCAGGGCCTGGTTGTCCAGCGGCCACGGCTTTGACGCCCCGGGAGGGAGCTGGTCAGCCAGGGCTGTCCGGCCTGTGGGCAGAGCTGAGCAGGGCCCCTCCGTCCAGGGCTTCCTGTTGCTTGATGGCTCAGTTCCCACTGTGTGACCAGTACAGCTGTTGTTTCTGAGGCCAATGGTGGACTCTGGATGATCATTTACAGATCCAGAGGGGGAGATAAGACTGTCGCTGATGTCTGTTTCTGTGCCCTTTATGGGCTGTAAATAGAGGGCACCACCGGGGGCCACACTCCTGTGCCAACCTCCCCCTCACTGTCTCTTTCTGCCTATCTTTTATTGTCCACTCTTATCTTTCTCCCTCCCTATGCCCCACCCTGGTTGCAGATCCCAAGACCATAACCTTCTTCAAACTGTTGCTGGCTTTTCCTGACCTTCTGCCCCAGGCACAGAAGATAACTTTATTAGCAGGGTTGGTGAGGGCTTGGCTGGGGCCCCAGCCCTGGACAGCCAGAGATGGCGGAAGTTCTGTCAGCACAAGAGACCTGGAGCTACCCAGCTTTGTGGAGAGAAGGGATTAAGGAATCCAAACCAGAATAACAGCATCCTATATACCTCTAGTGTATTTCCCCCCCGCCCCGTCTACAGCCCCTGCCCTTGGGGTGGGGATGGGGTTTAGACTCAGTCCATTTCTCCTACTCTGTCCTTTCCCTGCACAGTGACACGAGCTCTGATCAGAGAGTGAGTTTGCTGACAGGGACAGGTACCCTTTATTCACGAGGGGCCATTAGGGAATCTTGGGTCTCTGTCTTTGCACCTTAAAATGGATTCAGTTCTTGGCTTTGTATCTAAATGCTCTCATGATAGCCACAAGAATAGTTTTCCGTGGATGTGGGCAGCCCTCCTCAGTTTGAGAGGAAGTAAAAGGATGTGGTATCCACTGACTCAGGCTTGAACCGGGACACACTGTTCACAGTGCAGGGACGGACCTTCACTGTCCTCACCTTCCCGATGGAGCTGTGATCTCTATCTCACTGCCACCACGAGTGAGATTGGTACATGTTGGCTAGGAGGGCTCTCCATGTGCAGCTGAGTGGAAAGAGGACAGCTTTGGAATCATTGAGACCCTTTTACAGATCTTGGCGTCGCCATTGAGCAAGTCCACCTCTCTGTACTCTACTTGCCTGTTGCAAAGTGTGGACGGGGAGTCCCACTTCTTGGGTGTTGCAAGAATTGAATCAAAGTATGTCCTGGGTGGTGGTGAATGCTCAGTACATGGCAGCAGCCTATAGTGACACAGTGATGTTAGTGTCTCCATTTCACAGGTGAGGCCACTGAGGCCCCAGGAGGGTGGTCAGGTGAGGGATGGAGGTGGGTAAGCCCCAGGCCTGTTCAATGCTCCCACATCCCACTGCCCGCTTAGTCCCTTTCTCTTCTTGGCTGACCCCAGCAGAAGCGTTTGCTCCTAGAGTGGTGCCAGCCACCCTGCACCTTGCCCACAGGCTGGGGTGAGCATGGCTGGTGTGGTATCTGCCCTCTTTCCCCGAACCTGCGGTGACTAGCTAGCAGCCGTTGCCCAGGGCGCCCTCACCCCACTCCCAGCAAGAGAGAGATTTTGGTGTTATCCTGGGGGCTGGCCTTGGGCATTCGACCCTAGCATTTGGACCAGCTTTGTGGCCTAGGGGTGTTGGGCAGCTATAGAGGGGCAGTGGAGGCAGTGAATGGCCTCCCTCCAGTCCTGGTTCCCTTGAGTCGTTCTGGTCTGGTGCCCGGCCCATGTTTGTTCTGTCTTTCCGGGTTTCAGCCCTTTGGCCATTGGGAGGTTAAAGATTACTGAGGCAGCAGACAATAAAAGTGCCCGGCACTCTGGCCTTTGACCATCCATTAGAAGGCCGCGGGATCACATTCTTCACAACCGCCGCAACGGTGAAAGTGGCGAGGGTGGAGTGGGCACACCCTCTGTATTAATATTAAGAGGGTAGTTGCTGCTGCCTGGGCAATCAGGCCAAATTTCTCTTTCATCTGAAGCCAGGGCCACAATGTGGCATTGTTCTCCGTCTCAAAGGCCACCGTGTGGCCCCAGAGTGGACCCAGGTGGACTCCACCTGGCAGAGTAAACACCTACCCAGGGGTGGCCAGTGGCAGTGGGGAGAGGAACTTTCTTTCCCTCCTGGAAGACATATTTTTCTCCCAAGTGAGTCTGGGAATCAGAGACCTCGAATTGTTGTGTTAACCAACTTTACTGGGCCTTAGTTTCCTTATCTGGACCAGCGTAGTCAGCTTTGACCCTGTGTGCCAGGCAAGGTTCTTATTCTTTTCCTTGCTGTGAGGCTAGGCAGTCAAATGACCCCCTTTTCAGAATCATGTTTTCTTAATACATAATACAAAACCAGAAGGCTACAAAGGAAACTGGTTATCCTGAAATACAGTTATCAAGATATTTAAAAACAAACCTGAGATATAGAAATACCTGTGCTTCTTTATGAATGCATTAAATAATAAGATCCAGACAATGACCAGATCTACCAACTGCTATAATTTCAAATGATGGAATTTCAAGCGATGAGTGAAAATCACATTGCAACGTATGTGCAACAGCAGTTACAGGCACTGCCTGCACTTCTCAGGGGTTTCTGTTTATTTATTTTTTGGCCCACATTTTTTTTTAACTTGAATATTATCTTGAAATAATTATAGACTCCCAAGGAAACCACAAAAACTGGAGCCATTTTACCCATCACCCTTTACCCATCATGCAGCTTCTTCCAGTGGTGAAATCTGACAGAACTATGTATGTTATCAAAGCCAGGAACTGGGTCGGCACACTACAATGAACTGGATTTCACATTTCTGGGTGCGCTGGTCTTTCGGCCTGTTTTGGTGTGTAGTCCTATGGCATGTTGTCACACATGCAGGTTCATTTCAGGACCGTCACAGTCCGGAAGCAGAGCTCTTCTCTCGGAGCCCCTCCATATAATCCCACATCCCTCTTTCTTCATCCCCTGTCCCTCATCCCACTAACCTGCTCTCCATCATGTACAAATAGTAGCAGATGACATGGGCCAGGCATGGCCAAGTTCTTTCCCCAGATCTGATGAGGTCACCACACATGTTATGCACCCTCACATATGTATGTACCAACACACACACACACACACACACACACACACACACACACACACGATGCTTGGTGGCCAAGTTACCCTTACTTACCTATCATCTCACATGTTGCTTGGTGGTCAGGGCACCTGGCCCAAGGTCCTGACAGTTAGTGACAGGAGGCTGGAGGACAGCAGGTGGAGATGGTATCAGAGAAACTTCTGTGCTACCAGTTGCCTGAAGAAATTGGTAGAAAACTGTCCTTATTTGATTGAATAAATAAATGAACAAGTGAACAAATATCCTCAAACTGACGCACCATGCAGAGTTGTCTGAATTAATTGAAATCTTTTTGATTGAGAATGACAGAGTTCCAACTCAAAAAGCCTGAAGAAGGAAAAGAGCTCATGTGATAAAACATCCTGCAGGACAGAGGTGCATCTGACTCAGGATTCCTGGAGATGGGAGGTAGAGGCTTAGACAACACTGTTGGCTTATTCTCGCCCTCTCTCTCTCCATTTTTTAATCTCTGTTTTTCCCTGCATGCTGCCTCCATGTGTGTACAGAGCAGACTTGGAGGGAGTTTCCAGCCTGAGGCAGTTCTAGCTCATACCCTCCCAGCTTAGCGACTGGAGAGGAAAGACGACTCTTCTCTATCAGCTGCATCAGCTCCATCCAGAAAGCAACAGGCCACCTTGCATCCCACAGTCATGTCTGGACCAGTCAGACATCATCAGGGGGCCCAGACTGGATGGTGAGCTCATCCCCATGGCTGGGAGGTGGAAGCTGGTCCCCATACACCTAACTGGGGAGCTGGGCTGGGCTGTAAAAGACAGTAGCAAGAAAAGACTTGTTAGAAAAGTGGCTGGATGTCCAGGGATTGCCAGAGCATGTCCAGGGAAGCTCTTCAAGGACAAGAAGGGAATTCTGGAATTGCCAGTGAGTAGCCAAGGACAGCAGGAAACAGAGAATGCATGACTAGAAATGTTTATTAAAATTATTTAAGGTCCTATCCAGATATGTAGCTAAAAGCAAATCCAGAGTAAACTAGCAGAGGTGTATTATATGGCCTCAATGTAGAGGCCAGGCCAAGAGACTTCATCCATCCACCCATTCATTCATTCATCAAATGTTCGTGGGGTGCCTTCAATGTGCTAGATGTTGGACATAAATTGATGGTGGAAGCAGACATAATTTCTATCTCAATTTGGTTAATTGTGTCACTCGCCTGTTCACACAACTACCAGGGCTCCCCAGTGCCTAAGAATAAGGCAGAAATGGCTCAGCTTGGCATTGGAGACATTAACCATCTAGTACCAGCCTTCCTTTTAACCTCAACCATCACTTCCTCCTGGAATGACTCATGGTTGGAGACAGGAAAACTGAGGCCCAGGAATTTCTGGCAACACTGTGGACCACACGGACAATTCTTTTACTGGAAACAACCAAAAATCTTGGATTGAAAGAATCTTAAATACATCCATGAGCTGGTGAGAAAGTAAGGTATACTCAGCCAGGAAATAAGTGAAGACAGAGGCTCAGGAAGGCCAGCAGAGGACTGAAGCTAGCTTTTGCCTTGGGAGCATCTGTGGAACCAGGTGTATTTGAGCAGTGATGTTATATGCCCTGGAGGCAAGGGAATAAGAGGACACAGCTTAGGACCTGCCCAAGATGAAGAGTTCCATCTGAAGCTGGGGGCACAGAGGGGTACACGTTCTGTGGAAGAGTGAACTAATAATCAACCCCACCCCTGTTCCCAAGAATGCAAGGAAAACTGCCTGTCTTGGACCTTGGGGCTGGGTGAAAGGGAAAATGCAACTTCCACTGAGAATTTGTAATGAAGGATAGTTTGTAGCCTGAATTCACACAACCTGGGACCCCAAAGAACTTCAAGGGAAGACTTTACTTAAAGTGGCCCCATCCTGGGAATGATCCCAGGTACCTGACAGAAGAGAACACGAATTCTATCAAGAGGAAACTACTTTCATCCCAGGCTTTAAAAACTTTCCAGAGTTAAAGATCCATGGAAAATGAGCAACTCTGATTTAAAAATCACTAGACACACAAGGAACAGGAGACAGGGGGGTAGGAGAGAGAACAGAATCAGATAATTATATTATGAAAAACTTCAGATATTAGGATTATACAATAAATGCAAAATTTTATGTTTAATGTATTTTAGAAGTAAGAGGATGTTTAAAATCAGTAAGAAGAGAGTAGATTAGAAAACAAACTCTTAGAAATGAAAAAGTACATATAATAATTGGACTTAAAAACTCAATGGACAGATTTATTAGCAGTTTAGATGAAGCTTAAGAAATAATTAGTAAATCTGAAGGTAGAGATATAAGGAAATTATTGATAATCGGCCCAAAGACACAAAAATACAGAAAATGTGGACAAGAGGCTAGCAGACCTAAAAGGTAGGGTGAGGAGTTCAAATACAGTCTAATCACATCTCCCAAAGGAAAGGAGAGGAGAAAAGAAGAGGAGAGAGATGGGGAGGAGTGAAGGGAGATGGGGATGGAGGAGGGGAAGGAATGAGCCAACCTTGTGAAGAGATAATGGCTGAGAACTTTCCAGAATTGAGGAAAGAACAATCCTCAGAAGCCCAATGAATTCCAAACAAGTTAAATTAAAAGAAAAACATGCACAATGCAAGAACAAGGCACTAAAAACAAGGAAGAGATGTTATAAGCAGGGAAGAAAAGATAGATTAGACGTAAAGGAGGAATGGGCTGTCAGAAACAGCAGGAGCCTGAATGCTGTGAATGAGATCTTAAATGTGCTGAGAAAAAAAATAATTGCCAACCTGGAATTCTATACCCAGTGAAAACATCTTTTAACAATGGGGATTAAATGCAGTTATGTTTAGATAAACAAAACCAGAAAATTTGCCACCAATAGGGCCTCACTAAAGGAATTTTAAAGACCATACTTTAAACAGATGGGAAATGCTCCCAGATGAAAGTTGTGAAGTGTGGGAAGGAATGAAGAACTAAGAAGTGGTAAAATGTGGGTAAAAATGGCTTTATATGGAGTATATGAGACAAAGCATGTGCATATGGTAGTGTTCGTAAGTGGTGGTGGTGGTGATGACAGTGAAGGTGGTGAGGAAGATGGTGATGGTGATCACAGCTTGCAGGATTCATATCAGAAAAGTATACAACTTCCATTTATTCACTGAATATGTTTGAGAAAATTACTTCAACTCTCTGTAGTTGTATAATATATTAAATAGGGATAAAAATAGTGCTAACAGAGTTTTTGTAGAAATAAATTAGATAATGCATATAAACTACTAATCACAGGGCTTGGCACATAGTTGGAACTTTGATTTCAATTTGAATCTCAACGTCTCAAGAGAAGTCTGGAAACAGAGGGAGGAGAGTAGAGAAGATAGAAAGCGACCAGTTGTTTCTGAATGTTAATAATGAGAGTCACCATGCATCAAGCATCTGCTGTGCATTAGGCAGTGTACCATGAACTTTGTATACATTTTCATACTGAATCCTTACAGTATCCTTGTAAAGTAGTAACATTGAGTTGAACACCCAAAACAGATGATTTTTTAACACTGTCCCTCCTCAATATAACAGTAACAATCATAGTAATCAGTAATAATCAGTTTTTTGGATTGTTCTTTAGTTTTCAATCAATTCACGATTCAAAAAGAAATAACAATGTTAAATCTATTTAATCTAGTAAAACATTTCAGGTATGAACTAAAGGGTACAGTTCCAAACAAAAATACACCTCTCAGTTTGTAAGTTTGAACAATTCCCAGACACATGAACTTACTTTCCAAATGAACACAGGTAACCAAGTTCATGTGTATTGGGTGCAAGCCATTTAACTGGAAGTTCCTTGAATTAACTTCCATATAGGACACAATATTCGATAAAGGGTAAGTAATAAAAATGTGCTAACTTGAAACTTGTATACATATCATTGAAACTCAAATGTGGTAGCAGCAATTATTTAGAACTTAGAGCAAGTAACGATACCATTCCCAGGGGAATATTTTATTACTGGTATTATTTAAAATGGCCAATGCATGGTGTTAACAAAAACCAGGCCAACTTTTAGTTGTTTTTATTATTGTTTTAAAATTATCTACAGACAGCAGCTTACACACAAGGTAGATTAGATTACTCTCATGAGCCCACACTTGATAGGTAACTGACTTAGGTATTTCCTGTGAAATGTTTCATCTAGGTTGGGACTCTCACTTGTGAATTTTGAATGTATTGTATCTTCATCCTTCATTCAGAACTGTCAACTTAACTTTTTATCTATACAACCATATAAAATGTATGTGTGTGTATACATACACACGCTTAAATGTATAATCAATAGATCATTCTAGAATTTAATATTACGCAATATGATTTTAAAATGCCTTGAGGAGATGATCAAATTAGTACATATAGGGAATATTATCACATTAAAATATGGTTACATGGCATTTTATAGTGTCGATGCACCATCATTTTTAAAGTAATTTAAAAAAGTGGAAGTGTAACATACATAGAAAACCACACACAGACCATAATCATATAAACTAATGAATTTCTTGAACATCAACCCATTTATGGAACCACCACATATATCAAGATATGGAATATTATCAGCATCCCAGGAGCTCCCTAATGTCCCCCTGCAGTCACTGCTTTCCCTCCAATGTTACCTCTCTGGTGACCCGTGACTTAATTTGTTTTTGAACTTCATATACATGGCCTCATATGGTATGTAGGTGTTGTGCTCATATCTGGCTTCATGAGACTCATCCATATGATTGCATACATCAGTGCTTCATTTTTTCCCTCGTTGACCTATAGTATTCCATTTTATGACCATACTACAATTTATTTATCCATTCTACTACTGATGGACATTTGAATTGTTTCCATTCTGGGCCTATAAGGAATAACGTGGCTTTGCACAATCTCAAACCTGTCTTTTGTACCTGTGTCTTCCACGTCTGTAGAAGAGTGGCTGATAAGGCATGTGTACATTGCATCTGACTCAATATTCTTGCCTTGTTCCTAGTCTTTGGGGGAAACCATTCCATCTTTTATGTTGTTATGATGTGAGCTGGAGTTTTATGTATGTACCCTTTATCAGGATGAGGAAGTTTCCTTCCATTTGTAGTTTGCTGAGCTTTTAATCATGCATGAATGTTGAATTTTTACAAATGACTTTTCTGCATTTATTGCAATGATCCTGTGGTTTTTCTCTTTTATTCTCCTGATATGATAAACTACATTGATTGATTTTTCAAATCTTAAACCAACTTTTCATTTCTAGGATAAACTCTACTTGGTTATGATGTATTTTCATTTTTATATATTGCCAGATTTGATTTGCTAGTATTTATGAAGACTTGTGTGCATTTTGTAAGGGATTTGGTTTATAGGTTCCTTTTCTTGCAATATCTTTGTCTGATATTGGTGTCAGGGTCTCCGAAAATGAATTAGGAAGTATTTCTTCCTTCTCTACTTTCCAAAAGAGTTTGTGTGGGACTGGTATTGTCTATTCCTTAGATGGTTGATAGAAATCACCAGTGCAGTTACTTTGCCAGGCATTCTTTGGGTCAGAGGATTTTTAAATTACACATTCAATGCCAGTAGTGGTTATGGGTTACTTGTTTTGATTTCTTTTTGAGGTACTTTTGGTAATTCATGACTTTGAAAAGTTTGTTTCACTTAAGTTGAATTTATTGGCATACAGTTTTTTTTTTTTACAGGATTTTGGTAAGGATTTTTATGTTTATTTTTGTGAGGGATACTGATGTGTGGAGCCAGTTCTGAGAAGCTTACGAGAGTCAGTGGTGAACACCTCTTTCTAACTTCTCATTCAGTGATGTCACACTGATAGCTCGAAAGCGGCCATGGTGGCAGTATTCACAACATGGAAATCAGCAAACACCACAAATCAAATCTCTTTTTCCCGTCGCCAGAGCTGGCATGCAGCACACCACTGCTTGCTATCCTTTCCATGTCTGTGGCATTTGTGGCTGTTCCCTCTTTAATTCCTGCAATTGGTCATTGTTTTCTTGATTACTCTAGCTAGAGTTTATCAATTTTACTGATCCTATCAAAGAACTAAGTAGTAAGTTTCACTTACTTGCTCTGCTGTTTGTTTTTTTATTTCATCGACTTCTCTTTATTATTTATTTGCTTCTGCTTATTTTGATTTCAATCCTTTTTTTAAAGCTTTTCAATGTAGTACAGCACAGATGTGGGGCCTTTCTTCTTTTCTACTAAGTGCATTTTAAACCATAACTTTCCCTGTTAGCATCACTTTATCTGTATTTCACTCACACATCTTCACATGTGTGTATTTATTATCATTCAATTGAAAGTATTTTCTATTTTGATTGAAATTTCTTTGTTGACCCATGGGTTATTTAGAAGTATGTTGTTTAATTTCCAAATACTTTGGGCTTTTCTAGGCATCTCATTGTTATTGATAATTAATTTAACTCCATTTTAGTCAGAACATATACTCTGTAAGCGTTCAACTTTTTGAAATCTATTGAGACTTATTTTAAGGCCCAGTGTACGGTCTATCTTGGAGAACATACTATATGCACTTGAAAGGAATGTGTATTCTGTAGATATTGACTGGATTACCCTGTAAATATCAATTAGCTAATGTGCTTCATAGTACTGTTAAATCTTCCATATCTTTATTAATATTTTTCCTCTGGTTCTACCATTTACTTTAAAAATATGTTTTAAAATCTCCGACTGTGATTGTTGATATGTCTCTCCTTCCTTTTAATTCTATCAGTTTTGCTTCATGTATTTTGAAGCCCTGTTTTTAAGTACACATGTATTTATGATTTTTACATTTTCCTGCCCTATTTATTCTTGTATTATTATGAAATGTCCCTTTTCTCTTTAGTAATGCTTCCTATCGTAAAGTCTGCTTTGTGTAATTTTAATACAGCCACTCCACATTTTTTATGCTCACTGTTTGCATGGTCTATCTTTTGCATCATTTTACGTTCAAACAGTCCATGTCATTGTATTTAACCTAATTCCTAATAGGATAGGGTTTAGGTCTATCACTTTGATATTTGTTTTCTATATGTCTCCTCTACCTTTGTTGTGTTCTGTTTCTCTCTTTCTCTTTTCTGTGGTAATCACATTTTCTGATGTTTTACTTAAATTGGATTTATAGCTATATTTATTAGCATTTTTTCTTAAATGAATGTCCTGAGATTAAAATAGTCACCTTTAACTTATCTACTTAGAGTTTATCTTGAAATACTTCAGATAAAATGTAGGAACCTTGAAACAATAGTTTCATTTATCATATTCATTCATCATATATATTACAATGATATTCATTATAAACCCAACAACACAATATTGAGAGTTTTGATTTAAACAGTCATATGCCTTTTAAAGACATTAAGATAAGAAAAATATACATCCTAAAATTTATCCACATATTTGCCATTTCTGATGCTCGCTATTCTTCTGCAGAGATCCAGATTACTGTCTAGTATCCTTTCCCTACAGTTTTCTTATAGGACTAATTTTTTTGTTTGTTTCTATTTTGCTTTCATGTTTGAAGGACAGCTTTCTGGTGAAAGTTTTATTTTTCTTTGACTACTTCGAATATGTAATTTCAATACATTTCAACCTTTACTGTTTCTGATGGGAAGTCACTATTTAATTTTATTCTTTTTCCTCTCTATATAATGTGCTGTAAACAAATTTTCCAGAGAACAGAAAAAGAGGGCATATTTCCCAATTAATACTATGAGACCAGCATAATCTTATTCTTTGGAAAAGTTCTTATAATATTGACCTTACTTCTCACTTAAATACTTGAAAGAATTCTCCAGGCAGGGAAACTGTATGTGCCTAGACATTTCTTTTGGGGAAGATACTAAATTACAAAATATTTAAAAATACTTATATGCTAGTCATATTTTAAATCTCTCCTTGTGTCATTTTTGAAACGTTGCATTTTCTAAGGCTTTGGACATTTCCTCTAAATGTTCAAGTGCTTTGGAAACTGTTTCTTCATAATGACTCCATAGGCTCTGTAGTGATGTACATTTCTAAACTGGCATCTCATTCCCTCTCTCTGTTTCTTAATTGATTTTCCTGAATGTTTGTCAGTTTTAATTGTCTTTCTCAAAGGAATGATTTTTATCTTTGCTAATTTTCTCCATCACATGTTTGTTTTCTTTTTCATCTATTTCTGCTCTCTTTATTTTTTGTTTTTGTCTTTTGTCTTTTCTTCTTCTGTAGTGTCTGCTTGTAAGGCTATATATTTTCCTCTAATCACAGCTTTAGTTCTCTATCATGTCATTATGTATTACATTTTTATTACCATTTCATTCAAAACATTGCTAACTTCTGTTTTGATTTATTCTTCACCAAGTGGTTATTAGACGTGGTTTTGCTTCATTTCCAATAATTGGGAGATTTTTTGAGGGGTTTCCCTTTAGTTTATTGATTTCTGGCTTAATTATACTATGGTCCCAGAACCAGCTTTGAATGATTTCAATCTTGTCAGATTTGTTGAGAATCGCTTTATAGCCCAGCCTCTGCACCTGATGCTTAAATTTTTTTTTCTAAACTTTATCTGGATTTTCTTCTTGTTCTTAACAGGGATATTGGTCTCCTGAAAGCTATTCCACTCTAACTAAAAACAGAATTCCACTACATAATAATTTAATTAATCACATTTCTACTGGTAAAAATTTAGTTAATTTCCTATGGTGTTAAATTTTGTGATACTAAAAATCCTGCAATGGATGTGTAACTATTTTTTTGTGTACTTTTGTGACTCTAGCAGGGAAGCAGAAGAATATAGCAGAGTTGTTGAGGGCATGTGCTTTGAGCCAGATCCCTGGGTTCAAATCCTGGTCCTTTATCTTGTTAAAAATACACATTCCTGGGCTCCATCTATGGAATCCACGAGAGTTTCACAATCTTACAAATTTGAGAACCACTGCTGTAATGTGAAGTGTAGGAGTGATGGTAGAATTGCCAAAGCACAACAGCTGACTATAAATATTCTGGGAGGAGAGAGAGAAAGAGAGAGAACAAGGTTTTCTCTGCAGCCTTAATTTATTTGGGTCTAGTTGTATCCACAAGGAAAGGCAGTGGGTATACTCAAAAACAGTATTTAGGGAGTATAGAGAAAATGAAGGTTCTGATGGCCAGGATTCTCACCTGACCCTGATCATTGTGCATACACACACGTGTGGGCAATAGGGCATTACTGACTGTATATAAAGAGCTCCGGGCTGCACGGCTACAGGAGAGCCGAGCAGAGGCTGGAGTGGTGGTAGTGCCGAGGACAGAGACTGAGATGGCTGCGGGGACGGGGAAAGGCCCAGAGGCAGAGATTGGCTTGCTGTATGCAGACTTGCTCTGAGTGGATGGGATTCTAGTGATTGACCTGCCACCATGGGAATAAAGTTGGGTATAAACCTTTTCACCCCCAGAATGTTCCATTGTCATTTTCCCGTCTCACCAAATCAAGAGTGACCTTGCCTGGGGCTGAAACCGTCAGGTAAGACCGGGAGTTTTGACTCGTAGTCCTGGGTCTTGGTGGGTTCTGGTGGCTACTGGTGAATTCATTTCCATTTCACCTGGAGGGGCTAAGGGGAGAACCATGTGTCAGGCATTTCTCATGGGGTGCTGCCGACAGGGCCTTGCTCCTGCTGGAGGGGGGAAGAGACTCATCTGAACCAGGTCGAACAAGCAACAAAACAGCTTCCAGTGACAGGCTGTGGGGGGGGGGGGCTCTCTCAGGATCTCCCTGTTAATGTCTAGCTTCCAATACTGACTCTGAGCTCCTCTCCTGAGAGATGTCTTTAGCTAGAGAGGACCTCATTTTTCAGGTGCAGCTTAACATTCATTTCTCCCACAAAGTCACTCAACAAATACATACTCAGCACAACTGTGCAAATTGCATATCTAACAAGCATTTATTATTACCGTTCTGTTGCAATCACTGATTTAGGTGCTGGGGACACAGCAGTGAACAAAATGGACCCAATTCTCTGTCCTCATGGGGCTTATGTTCTGGTAGGTGAAGACAGACAATAAGAAAATAAGTTAAATATGCTATATTGATATGTGAATAACTGCTACAGAACAAAATAAATCATAGTGGGGAGATAGGAAGTGCCAGGAGTGTTTTTGCAATTCACTACCTTCATTGACTAATTACTGGATATAATTTCAGACTTACACAAAAGCTGCGAGAACGGGACAAATACTTTTTGGAGAGTCTTCTTGTAGACACACCCCAAATGGTAAGACTTCATGACCTTCGCTTCCTCTCATTCTTCCTCTATCTCTGTTTCTCTCTCTCTCTCTCTCTCCTGAACTATTTAAGAATAAGATGTAGATATGATGCCTCTTTCCCACTGCAGTTTTCAGGGTCTGTACTTCCTAAAAACATGGATTACTCTTACATAATCACAGTCCGATCATCAAAACCAGGAAACTAATATTGGTTCAAAATTTATTAAAAACCGAAGTCCTTATTTAGATTTTACCAGTTGTCCCAATAATGTCCTTGATGCTAGAAGAAAACGCGGGGCCATCTGGTACTCATTTGCCATGCCTCTTCAGTCTCCTTTTTCACGATGCTGACCAGTTATTTTGTCACGAATAACTGGTCAGCATCCAGTTATGAGTAGATTGGGCTTGTTGATGGCTCCTCCTGTTTGTGTTCCCATTAGGCACTTTGGGCAGGAATGCCACAGAAGTGATGTGTCCTTCTCGGTGCATCATTATTGAGAGGCACGTGCTGTCAGTCAGTCCTCTCGCTGGAGATGTTAACTTTGGTCAGTTGGTTAAAAGGCCATCTACCAGGTTTCTCCAGTGTACTGAGTATTTTACTCCTTGTAGTTAAAAAGTATGACGTGGGAAGACACTGAGACTATTTAAGTATCTTGTTATTCCTCAAATGCTTTTCCCCTAGTTTTGGCATCTATTAATGACTCCTGCCCGAATTTATTTTTGATTATTATTGTCCAGTGGTGGTTTTCTAATTGTGTCATTCTTTCTACTTTCATTAGTTGGCTTTACACTGTAAGGAAGAGTTTTTCTTCTTATGTTTTCATTTATTTATGAGTCAGTGTGGACTCCCAGATCCTTACTCTGTCTATAGGTCATGATCATTTCTTGCCAATATTTATTTTGACGCTTGCATTGTCCCAGATTTGCCTCTGGGAAGCCCCTTCAGTCTGGCCTTTGAAATGCTCCATCATTTTCTCGAGAACTTCCTTACTTTTTGCCACAAAAAGATGTTTGAAGTGCATCTTGTACTTTCCCTGTCCCAACTCTGGAAGCAGCCACTGATTCCTTTTAGTGGAGAATGGTATTTCTAAACCGTATCAAGTCTATACATATGCTCATTTCTACTCAGCTCCTTTAGCAGATAGAACTGGGAAATTTTATGTGTGGTTCCCCTGCCACACATACACACAAATACTACAGGTGCATTTATGTTTACTTCTCTATCTCTCTATCCTAAAATCCAAGAGTCCACACTAATACAACTCTAGTTCCACACAATGCCTCTTGGTCCATTTTATTTTTGCCCCTTTCTGTATTTGCCACTCCCTCTTGACAGTAAAAAACCCAGCAACTGTGATCAATATGTTCACTTATTTGTTGCATTCTAGAATGTGCAGAGTCGTTTCAGAATTGCTAACCCATTCCTTTGCAAAAAGGAAGCCTACTAATTAGAATTCAATATTTATTTAAAGTATTTTTTCCATCGTCTGAGGGCATATAATGCCAATACTCTGTTGAAAGCTTCCTCAGATGTCTCCTTCAGTATACTTACGCTGTTTGTTTGAAACATATCTCTGTATTCTGTTTGTATTCTAGTTCTCCCCCACCCTGTTGATTTTCTTTTCTGAATATGTGTAACATTGACGTGGTCAGGACTATACAGAATATTATAGTCTGAAAAGTGTTATTCTTCTGCCTCGCAGCCCACTGTCATCCAAGCTCTGTAGGTAGCTGTTACGGTATGAATTGTATACCTTGAAAATCCATAGGTTGAAGCCCTAACCCTCAATACCTCAGAATGTGACTGTCTTTAGAGATGGGGTCTTTAAAGAGGTGATTACTTTAAGATGAGGTCACATGGGTGGGCCCTAAGCCATATGATTAGTGTCCTTTTGGGAGGGGAGATTAGGACATAGACAAGTACAGAGGGAAGGTGGCCGTCTACAAGCCAAGGAGGGGGGCTGCAGGAGAAACCAGCCCTGCTGACGCTTTGGTCTCAGACCTCCAGCCTCCAAACGGTAAGGAAATACTTTCTGTTGTTTAAGCTGTTCAGTCTACGGTTCTTTGCTATGGCAGCCTAGTGAAATCATACAGTAGCCAGCCTCACTAGTTCTCGTTGGCTGCTTTCTGTTGAAACGATGCAAGGATGTTTTTCTCTGACAGCAAATAAAGTGTGCTGTAGATACTCTTGCACTTCTTGCCTTAACACTGTATCCGGGGAATCACCCCACATCTACAGCAATTGCTGAAAGTCAAGGATCCAATCCTAGAATAATCCCCACTCAGTCATCATGATCTTTTAAAGACATTGTGGCATTAAATTTCCTAGTAATGAGTTTAGGATTTTCACATCTATGTTCATAAGGGGTAGGGGTCTGTGATTTTCTTCTCTTGTGATATCCTTGTTAGGTTTTGGTCTCAGTGTTATTTATCTTCATACAGTGAGTTAGGAAGTGTTTTCTTGTTCTCTATTTCTCTCTTAAATGTTTGGAAGAAGTCACCAGTGAAGTCATTTGGATCTAAGGGTTTTTGTTTTTTGTTTTGGTTGTGGAGAGATGGGGAAAGAGGTGGAGGGGAGGAATGTTTTAATTACAGGTTCAGTCTTTAAGAGACAGGTCTGTTAAAATAGCTTCATCTTATGTCAGTTTTGGTTAGTGGTGTTTTTCAAGCATTTGTCCATTTCATTTGAGTTGTCAGTGTTTTAATATAAAACAGATTGGTACAGGTGAGCCTCAATGAGAAGGCAGTACATAAGCAGAGACCCGAAGGAGGGGGAGGCACATTGTGAAGATATCTGGGAGAAGAGTATAGCAGAAAGAGGAGACAGCAGGTGCAAAGGCCTGGAGGCATGTGTGCACCTTGTGTGTTGGAGAACAATAAGTAGGCCTGTGTAGAGTGAGAGAGGTAGAGATGAGGTCAGCCAGGCAGTGGAGTCCAGACCACCTAAGAATATCTAGGCCACTGCAGGGTCTTTGGCTTTCACTTTGAGTGAGTGAGGGTTTTGAGCAGAACAGTGCCGTTATCTGTTGTATGTTTCAAAGGTCAGACTGCCTCTTAAGAATAGAATCAAGGATGGAAAGAAAAAAAAAACAAATAGGAAGCTCTTGGTCTTGGGGTGTGGATGGTGAGAAATGGTGTATCTGGAACGACTTTTAAGGCCACACCGATGGATTGGGTGCTGTGTGTGGGAGAAAGGGAAAGCCTAGGGAGGACTCTGAGGCCTTTTACCTGAGCACCGGCCATTTGCTGAGTTAGGGAGTATTGTGGGAGGGACAGAGTTCAGACCTCAGCTTTAGAGCGGTATTATCAGGTACCTGGTGAGGAAGGTAGAGTGGTGTTTGGTATGTGGAAGCAGATTGGTGGGTAGGGATATAAATTTGAGGGTCACTTGCATGTGGATAGCATTTAAAGCCACTTGAGGGTTGATGTCACCAAGGGGTGAGTGTACATTGAGATGAGGTCCCAAGGATGCCCCCGAGACTGTCCTGCATCCAGAGTTGAGAGATGAGAGACCAGGAAAGAGAATCCTGAGCAGAGACGGGAAGGAAAAGCTGGGACACTGACCTTCCTGAAGCCCACTGAAGAGGAGGGAGAGGTCAGCCGGGCCGCAGGCTGCCGATGGTCTGCTCAGTGAGGACAGAGTGTGACCACTGGATTTAGCAACGTGGAGATCACTGGTGACCTTTACAAGAGCAGCTGGGCGGAGCTGGGGAGCCAGAGCTGATGGAGTAGCTTCAAGAGGGAGTAAGAAGACAATAATTCAACCCAGTGTATAGATGCCTCCTTCTAAGAATTTGCTCTTCTTGGGGAAATGGAGTGGTACCTGGGGGAGATGTGGAAATATTGCAGCGTGTTTTAATTAAAGCCACTAATGTGCAAGCCGTTTGCCCTATACTGAGAACGCATTGTTACTGTAGCACTCTAGAGACTCAGAGGTGAAGGAGCCTCCGCCTCTGGCCCCCAGGCCATTTATTTGGGCAGCAGAGGTGGACTTAGAGAGATTCACAGCCCAGTGAGTGATGACGGTGATGGATGAAGCTCAGGGGCTGGTGGGAGCCCTGCAGTGGGGCCTGACCCAGATGAGCATTCAGGGAAGTCTTCCTGGAGGAAGTGATGAGCCTTGGAAGGGAGGTGACGGGACCTCTGGGAAGCCTCCTGTGATCTTGCCTTTGTTTTTGCACAACAGACCACTCCTTAGAACTTGCTTCCATCTCCATGGTATCGGTCATTTATCTGGGCTCTATTTACATCTATCAGGCACCTTGCAAACCCAGGTGCTAAACTTGGTATTTTCACTTGCATTATCCCAGTGAGTTTTCAGAGTCCGGCTATGATTCCCACTTTAGAGATGAGCAAACTGAGGCTTGGAGGGTGAAGCACCTTGCCCGAGGTCACACTGCAAGTAAGTACCAGAGCTCCAATTTGAATCTGGTTTGCCTAACAATCCTCATCTTCCACCTTGTAAGCCTGTGCACATGAGGCTCCGGAAATGTTTAAGATGACCTGAAAACAAAGTGAGGCTTGCATTCTGCAGAGGCCAGAGGAGGAGGCTATTTCCTGGCTGGCTGCACAGATACATCTCAGAGGGGGTCTTAGCCCCCGGGTAGTCTATCCACAGGACGGGCTGCAGAGGGGGTGTGTGGCTCCCTCTCGGCCACCTGGGCTGTGCAGAGAGCCGTGCCTGGCCTTGCTTTGTGGGGGCAGGTGGCTGGTGTGAGGTGAAGAGCCCCAGCAGCCCCCAGGGCTCTGCTCCATGGGGGACCTGCTCCTTTCTGCCACCCTGCTCCCCGGTCCGCGTCCAGGTGGGCAGCCCTTCTCAAGTCCGGGCCAGTGCTCTGCCCCTTGCTGGCCTCTCAAGGCCGTTCTCAACCCCTTCAACCCTTTCTAACTCCAACCCAGGCTCATTCCAGAGTGTTAGGACACCATGTGTTAGGATGCCTTCAAGGATACCGTGTCCTACTGTGCCCACCTCTGCTTAGATCCCTTCGGGGGCTCTTAGCATCTGGTCCATGGAGATCAGCCAGCACAGCTCCTTCCCGTCTGTCTTTCCAGTCTCTCCCTCTTCCCTTCTCCCTCTTTCTTTTCTTTCCTTCTTATCATTTTAATCTCTCCCTCCCTTTCTTATTTCTCTCTCCATCTCTATGTTCCTTTTGTTCTTTAACTTTCTTTCTTTCATATGTTTCTTTTTCTTTGTGGTGACCATGCTGTACGTTCAGTTTTGTATTCCACGAGTGTCACCTGGTAAAGGAGCAGATGGCCTCACCTTTCTGCAGAGGTGGCCTCTTGAGGTGGGGGGTGGCACCTGCTGCCTGCTCACAGCCCCCTTGACTCTCCCTGGACTCAGTCCTCGCCATCCAAACGCTTGTTCCTCAGCCCCCCAGGTCACTCCTTCCTCCCCTATTCCAGCACGTGGCTGGTCCATGCATTCATCCTGGAATCTCCTTGGGCTGGAGGCTGCAGACAACAGGTGAGTGAGCGGCAGCCTCTGCCCAGGTGAGGGGCAGAGAGAAGCCCTGGGCATCTGGGGTGGTTGCAACTAGAGCAGGAGCAGGACCCGGTGGAGCAGAGGACAGAGCGAGCACCTACTGGAGGAGGGTGAGGGTGTGCTTTCGGGGTGAGGCCCTGCACGTGCCTGCTCAGGAACTGCCGGAGCCCCAGGCAGAGGGAAGCCATGTGGGGATGCAGGCCATGTGAGCACCATGCTGGGTTTGCACAGACCTGCCGCAAAGTGGTGAAGGTGGCCCGGCTGGGGCTGAGGCTGGACTCAGAGGACCCCTCCAGTGGGCCTCAGTTTCCCTGTCTGGTTAAACCACCACCCGCTGGACTCCTTCCACCCTAAGTGTTCATTTTGGAATTGCATCCACCCCGACCCATGGTGACAAGAACTCCGTACAGTTTGGAGTGTTTTGGTTTCCCACGTTTGGTGGCGTCTGGGCCTCCGGACCCAGGAGAACAAAGCAGAGCGGTGACACTCAGCACTGGTGGCCTGCGTGCCAGGGGGTCCCTCGGAGAGGCCACCTCCCAGGGAGACCCCAACACGCCTCGGTCAAGGTGGTGCCCATGTGGAATAGGACGGAGCTCCTTGCCACCTGGACCCACTGCCCTCCTGAGTTGGTCCCTGGTTTCTTTAGGGCCTTTCTGAAGGGAGGCGGCTTGTCTGAGGTGAGGCTGGCCTATCGCTGGTACGGGGCATGGGTGGTGCGCAGCGGGAGTGGGGCAGAGATGTGGAGGGGCTGGAGGCGGACAGCCCAGATGGAGCGGAGCCCTGAGTGGCCCCTTCCTTCCTGATTATTGAAGGTTCCCAGCACACCTGCTGTTTCCCCGCCACACAGTCTGTCCTAGGTGACAGGGACTCATGAGCTTTCTCCAAGCCTCTGTAGGTCCAGTGGAGACAAAGTCCTATGGTTTCTTTACAACTTGTTTCTCATTTCTTGACTGACAGTTTGAAAAGGGATTTGGGGAGTGGTGGGGGCTGCAGCCACAGTCTGGGATCAGGGGCTTGGAGGCGCCCCCTCCTCCCCTGGCCTCAGACTCCCTCCTGAGGTAGGTGGACAGCATCATCTCCTGGTTCCTCCCAGCTGAAAAGTTCTCTGTTCTAAATCCGTCCATCAAACATTATTTTGAGGGTTTGAAGTGAAGCCTGGGTGTTTCACATTATCCCACACACCTTCTAGAGTTCGAAAGTCTCTTTTGATCGGCACGTCAAAAGGACACTTTTCTGGACCAGAGGGCCTCCCCTGGGCCCCACTCCTTTTGAGGGGCTGACTGGTTAGCTCCGAGTCCTGCAGTTCTGTCGCTCCTGATGAAAGTCAAGCATCGAGGAGCAGCGTGTCCCAGATCAAGACCTCTGTGTCTCCCTGAAGGCCCCACACTCCCCCAGTGGGAGCTGGACACAGAACAGCGCCATCAGCAGCTACAGGAGGATGGGAAAAACCTGACTGGCCCAGAGTAAGAATCCTGAGTAGTTATGCAACAAATTGGGCGTATCACTGTCATGGATCCGTATTCCCCTTCCTCAAAGCAACTCAGGAAGAAACTGCAAGTTAAGGCCGATTTGCCCTTTCAGTCAGGACAGGTATCTGATCACGTGCAGTATTCCAGGCGCGTGTCCACGTTTCCCGGCCCCCTTGCAGTTAGGTTGGGTCATGTGACTAGCTCAGGCCTCTGGGCTGTGAGTAGAAGTGATGTGTGCCACTTCTGGGCTGAAGCAGTTAAGAGCCTGTGTGACTCTCTGAAGTCCCCTTTCCCTTGCAGTGGCCCCAGAGGCCACAGGGAGTGGCTGGAGAGGTGGCAGGGCTGCCGGCCAGCAAAGCCGAGGTCAGCATGGAAACTTTGGGTGTTTCTTGTGTGAACCTCTTACAGTAAGAGAGTAGCTGGTTATGGCCACCAGCCTGGCTTTGCCACTACTGGCTAGCGGCATGGCTTGGTTTCCCTTCCTGTGAAGTGGGATACCGTGCTGGGGAGTGGGTGTAAATGTCCCACCAGTGCCTGGCATGCAGCAGGGACACAGACTGTCAGGTCCCATCTGGAACCCCAGCCCCACGACTCCACTTTCCCTGGAGGTTCAGAGTCGGACAGGGCGACATCCCCTCACCATCACCATATGCGTGTCGGTTTGGTCAAAGTTGCAGCCGCCAGTGTCTGGCATGAACCCAGCCCTTCTGAGAAGTGTGAGTTCCCTGTCACCTCTCTGCAGCTGCTAACACAGGACCCAAGGCGGCAGAGCCATCCCGAGTCTGTCCTGTCCTGGCCTGAGCTCCCTTAAGAGGGTGCCTGGGGAGAAAGGTAAGGGTTTCTTTCTGATCATCCATGTGCAGGAGCAGGGCTGGTTTTACTTGCCTGGGTGATTCCAGGGGTGGGGGGGATTCCATGCTTCATGCAAATGGTGCCAGTGCAGAGATCTGTCTTCTGTCCAATTCCACCTTCCTTGGCACCGCATGGTCATTTGCTACCACTGCTACAAAGTAGTCAGTGCTTTCTTGTCTCTTGTTTCTATTCTTGGTGTATTAAACCCAAAACTGAAAACAAAACCCAACCACACACCAAGCTAACACCTCAAGTGGCTGAAGAGTCTTGGAAGGTGCTGGCTTTTTTGAGTGTGTGCTTCCTGGGGGGTGTGACCCGAGGTGGCTGGAAGGCTCTTCAGCTCCCGAGGATTCCCTCCTCCGAAGGGCGGCTCTTCCTGTCACTGTGATCGGGGTTGGAAGCATGTGCCCAACACTGAGCCAGGAAGAGAGGCTGGTGTGGGATAGATGAGTCGGGGTTCAGGATGGCAGGGTGACCCTACCCGCTCTTGGCCTTGAGGTTTTTCTAGTCTAGTCATCACTGCTCTTTTGGGGGGTGACAAGGAGGGCCAGCAGTTCTTGTCAAAATTCTCTTGGCAAATGCAGCATTTGTGGGCTGCAGGAAAGGCCCGGGGCCTCAGCCGTGTTGCCCAGCTCTGCTGCCTGGGCCTCGCTCATGGCAGGAGCCTGCGTTAGCGTCCCAATGCAGCTGCTGGGACAAAGCGTTGCAGACTAGGGGGCCGGAAGCAAGAGACATTCATTGTCTCACAGTTCTGGAGGCCAGAAGTCTGAAGTCAAGGGGAGGACAGGACCAGGCTCCCTCTGAGAGCTCCAGGGGAGGATGCTTCCTGGCTGTTTCCAGGTTCTGGAGGCTGCTAGGTATCCTTGTCTTCTCCAGGGGTGTCGCTCTGTATGTCCTGTCCTTATAAGGACACCAGTCACATTGGATGAAGGTTTGCCCTAATCCAGTGTGACCTCACCTTAACTAATTACATCTTCAAGGACCCTATTTTCAAACAAGGTCACTTTCAGGGGGGCAGGACTCCAATATATTTTGTGGGGACACAATGCCACAAAGGGAGCCACAGGTGAGAGTGCCCAGACACCTCAGGGGCAGGGAGGGCATTGAAAGAGGCAGTGGCCAGGCAGCCTGGAGGGAGGGCTTTGCAGGAGGAGTGGGCTTATACAGCCAAACGTGTGGTGACTGCAATGCGTGAGGAAGGCACGGTTTTTGCCCAGTTCACCACTTTGCCGAGGCCCAGGGTCTTTCTCTTCCAAGGGCCCTCATATGCCTTTGCTGGCTCTTCATTCATTCTTTCATTCAGAGACTATACTGAGGCCAGACCCAATGCTGAGACAGAGAAGTAAATAAGGTATTTCCCTCCCCCATGGAGTATCCTGCCAAGCAGGGGACACGGCGGTGACAATGATCGTTTTGGTACCTTAGATTTGTAGAGGTAGATGTAGAACTCCAGGAAAAATTGGGGGAAGAGGTGGCAGAGCGAGATTTAAAAGAAAACTACTGCTCTCTCTCTCTCTTTTTTTCTTTTGAGTTTTATTTTATCCAAGTCAGGACCCTCGATCTGAAAAATATTTGACCTCATCACTGTTGGGGAAAACCTGGGCGCCCTGATGAAGGTCAGGATTTTCCCCACGGATATCAGGGCGCGGGTGCCCGAGGCGAGAGCACTTCCCCCGACAGCTCAGGCTCCAAGCAACAGCAATGCAGACGCTGGTTGCAAAGGTTCCAGGGAACGTCCTCGGCAGGGGGACTAAGAGCCGCCCCATAGCCTTCCCTGTTCCAGAAGGCTCCGTGGTGAATACATAATTAGGCCCTTTGTAATTACCAGTTTGAATCTGCCTAGGACACTAGGGCTCCCACCCCCTAATTTACCTTATAAATTTATTCTGCTAAAAAAGTCGAAAATGTCAGTCTTCTGTGAAAGCTGCATAAATGAATTAGCTCCCCGGATGACAGAAGGTGGGAAGGAGGGGGAAGCTTCAAGAGGACATCCTTCATTGTGAGTGTCTCCAAGTACCCCACACTTAGCACGCACCCAGCACAGAGCCCGAGAGGCTGCTTCCCGAGGCTGCAACCATGTGGGAGGCCTGAGCTCCATGTCCCCGGCGTCCCCAGCAGGTGGGGACAGATGGCATTTAAAACCAGCAACTTTGGACTTCTGAGAGTCTTACCTTAGCAGTTTCAGGCGATGGAGGCTCCCAAACCAAAGGGGATGAGGGAGACAACACGGCAGCTTCTTAAAAGGGGCGCCGTCCGACTTGGCCCTGAGTCCCCCTGTGCCTGGGATGGTCCCAGGCGAGGACCACATTTCAGCCTGCACGGGGCTCTGGACACCCCCACGGAGCTCTTCACAGCCTGGTGGTTGCTCCCTTGATTCTTTTACAAAAGTTTATTAAAATGTGTGGCAAGTCTTTAATGGCATTTTAGGAGATTTTGGAAGTAAAGTTCTTTCAGAAGCCCCTGCTATCCCATCATCCTAAGGCAACAGTGGCCGGCACTCTGGATCTCCTGCCTGGCTTTTCTTCACAGGTGGTCTATTTATGCCCCAGTCCTGCCCTTGAAGTATAGCTGCCACCACTTTTTTTTTCATTTTGGGGAGCTGATCATAAAAGCCATAAATGCCAGCTAGGGGGAAGTTGGAGACTAAGAGAAGGCAGGGACCGATGGCCTATGGGTCGCCATCTCTGAGATTCTGCCTGCTAACACACTAAGGGGCTTCCTCCCAGCCTTTGTTCTGTGGCTTAACTTTTTCAGGGCCCCCACGCTGATTTGCACATGAACGTGGTCTTGTACTGAGGTCTGGCTGGCTCATTATTGATAACCTACTACATGCCTGCCGCAGGCAGAGGGGAGCAGACAGACTCTGTCCGTCTGCTTGGAGGAGCTCGGAGCCCAGGGACATGCTGTAATCCTCTTGCAGATGAAGACTATGATGTTTTCCTCTGGGCATT
Organism: Smutsia gigantea; assembly: GCA_032199065.1. Lineage (NCBI taxonomy): Eukaryota > Metazoa > Chordata > Mammalia > Pholidota > Manidae > Smutsia > Smutsia gigantea. Next base: position 196,860 of record JAVSCE010004870.1, on the reverse strand, counting down.
CCCAGAGGTTAGCCCAGTCCCTGGGACATAGTGGGTGCATCCTCAGTATTAGCTGGATATGTTCATCACTGAAACCTGGGGAGGTTTTCCCTTTTCACTCCTGAAATGAAGTGCTGAAGTGTGAGCCGTAGGTTGGGTTGAATGTGAGTGTAATCATAATGCATGTAATTTATATTAAATGCCTGCTACTTGCCATGCCCTGTGATGGGTCTCAGATACAATCTGATGTACTCCACACAACAGTCTTGGATGTAATACAGGATGACCTGGGAAAGGAAGCGGCCTGCTGAGGTCTCCCAGCTAATAGTGGGCACAGCGTCTCTTGGAGGTTGGGGAACAGGTTGTGGTGTCCTGTCCCCTGCACCCTCACAAGTGTGGAAGGACACACTAGGGCTTTGTCCCCTGGAGCGCTCTGCACCCACATGAACTGCTTGTCTGTTCCAAAATGAACCTGGCAGGAGCGTTGGTCTAGTCGGCCTCCCTCGGATACACGCGGCAGTTCCTTCCGCTCAGCCCTCCTGGACACTCAGCATCTCCAGATCTTTTGATTCTTTCTTCATCCCATTCCTCTCTGCCTTAATGACTGGGTTTCTGAGCCATGGTCATGTTTTCCTAGATTTTACTGTCCCAAAAGAAGAAAATAAAAACCTTCTTCTACTAACCCCATTGGAGACGTTGTTTCTTGCTCGTCCTCTGCGTCCTCATCCTGCACTGACGTTGCTTTGGCTGTCGTAGTTCCGTGTCCCCTGCTGCTGTGGCCTTACAGGGTGGCTGGCGATGGGATCTGGGTGGAGGCTGGGGTAGCGGCCGTACAGAGACAGCCTGAGGTTGGTTCCGGATTTGCCTGTGAGCGATGTGCCCTGGGCTTCCAGGGGTGAAGGGCCTTCTCTTCCCAGGATAGATAAGATAAACTGCCAAACGGTCTCATTAGATTGTCTCTCTTGACCTGGCAGGCCTTGAGGGTCTTGGAATTCTGGAATCTGTGACCAGGACCCCTGCCCCCTACTCCTTTGTTCTCGTGACACTCGAGACACCGGTAACACTCTTGCTGCCTATGCTGTAACTTCTGTGGCCCTAGAACCATGTCCTGATGTTTGTTTCTCCTTGCACATTCCTCCAAGCAGGGACAGTGTGTCAGATTCAGGTTTGTCTGAGGGAGGAACCTGGGTACTAACCATGATTCAGTACTGCCGTCTTTGGGCTCCAGAACCCCACTTGGTGCCTGGCACATAGCAGGGCCCCCCAATCAATGTGTGCTGTTGAAAGAATGAATCGCAGGGATGTTTATGAAGGAACTGCTATGTGCCAGAGCCTGGGCCAGGCACTTTGCACATGCCCCTTACCTCTGCTGAGAGGTGCTGCTGAGAGGCAGCTCACGGGTGTTCTGAAGCCCTCTCTGATAGGGGGCTCACTGAGCCTTAGAAAAGAATGCTGCCCCGTCTCCTCTCCCCAGACCATGTAGCCGGTGGGTGCCTTTCCACAACCTGATGCTCTAGGTTTGCACCTCTGGCTGATGGCAGTGGCAGGATTTTGCAGGTCAGAGGGGAGCCTCTAGTTTGAGGCAGCAGGCAGCTCTCTTGGCTTGAGGGGGGTTGCTGACAATCGGCCTGGCCACCACTCCTGGCAGGCAGGGTGTAGGGAGTGAATTCCTCATCTAGACCCAGTGTCTGTGTTTCATTTATGGGAACCCCTTGGTCAGTGCTATGGCGGCAGCTGAGGCTAATGGCATGGCGCTGGGAACTAATGCAGCTGCGATAATCTTTGTCACCTTTCAGCAACCCAGTGGGAGCCTCTGCTGGATTACGTGGGGCATTTGGGGGCTGTGTGTACCAGTGGTGGGTGTCGAATCAGAGGTTGGGTAGGGCACCGGTGCAGCTAGAGAACGCCGCACCACCTTGGCATGTCTTTAATTAAAGGAAGATCTACTTGACCACTGGCCAGCCTGTTAGGTCATTATTTCCAGTTTTAGTGAGAGTCGCAGCTAAAAACCTTGATAAAGCAGCAACTGGGAACAGCCCAGCTCGTGTCAGGAGGAGACTGTGTTTCCTAACGTTTTCTGGGGGAGACATCGCCACATGGCATGGATATTCTTGCTTTCGGAGCCTGCCTGCCACCCCCACCAACCAGAAGCCTGGGGGCTCTCCTGCATTTGCCCCTTACTTGGGAACTATAACCCTTAGAGATCAGAAGGAGCATGGGAATAGACAATTCAATAAACTCACAATAAAACATCCAAAGCCTTTCATACTTTCTCACTTTCTTTAACTCAATTTATTTTTCATTTTGTGGACAGAGATTTAGTCCGGGTATTAGTTTATGATTTTTTGCTGAAGGAATTACTCAACACACACACATATAAAAAGGAAATATTATTTTTATCATTTATTTTGTGCCATGTATACCATAGGAGAAAAAAATGGAGCGAAATCACTTCAGTACCGCTGTGTTTTTCATTACAAAGTTATTACATATAGAAATTACTCCAAATTATCTGAAATGAATGGAAATTATGAGGTTTAAATTCCCCAGGTTACTGCAGGCACAGCTCTGGAAATTTATTTTGTCATCTTGCTGAACATAATTGCTACAACAAAATTTCTTCCATTTTACAACTGCAGCATAACTTATTTATACCGGTGTAGCTGTAATTTTACATCAATAAGTTGCATGGGAAGGAATACACAGGTGGTAATTGAAAACAATAATTTGTACTGAGGTCCAGGTGGAATGATTGGCTGAGGAAAGACTCCAGTTACCATCCGCAACAGCTTTGTGTCACTGCGGCCTCTTCCCATCCCACGGCCAACACCCACCCATCAAACCATACAAACACCCTCAGTCCTTTCTGGGGCTGCTCTGGAGAGATCCAGGGCTTGCCCGACTACAAACCATGGCCTGCGCCTCCTGGGCTAGAAACTGAGGCCACAGGACCCTGGGGACACCCAGTGAGGCCTGTGCTGCCTCTGTGAATCTTCCTGCTCTTTTCTTCTCATGCTTTCCAGCTTGTCCCTGGGTTGGGTGCATTTAGGTACTGGGAGCTAATTAAGGTGTTTGATAGATTTCAGTTGGAGTATGAGTTCTTGCCAGAAACATCGACAATTCGATTCCCCAAACACAACGCAGAGTGTTAAATCCACTAATGCTTTATACATTACTGTGTTCCTTCCCAGCCGGAATGTGTGGTCTGGGTACAATACCGAAATGGTCCCCAAACAGGCGTCCTCACTCTTCAGTTCTCTAATTGTTCCTGTTAAGCAGATACAAATAATGAAACTGCAGATGCCTGTGCTAAATCCCAACAGCTCATGAGTCTACCCGTTTGAATATGGAGATCCAAATTCATGTTTTAAAAATTGACCATATATCTGCACTGTTTAGATTTCAGACAGTCAGAGACAGGTCAGAAACGGGTGTCTTTGCTCCTGTCCACTTCCACTTTGGGACATGTGTCAGGGCAGAGAGGGAGAGAGAGAGTACAAAAAAGAGAAAGGGGCTTTGTTGCAAGTTCAAACAGGAAATGTCATTGCTACATCCATATTTTAAAAGCCATTTTGGCTTAAGTGATCCCAAAGGCTTAAAACCACAGCGAAATCATTTTTTTTAAAGGACCCAGATTAAACTAATACCAGAATGCACAGCAACCCAGCGTCTCAGTTTTCCCTGGGTGGCATTAATTATCTTTTGTTGTAGCAAATTGTCTGCCTTGTAAATTGAACAGAAAGTGTCTTTGAGCAGATGCAGTGTCTTAATATGTGCAGAATGGAACAACTTTTATAACTTCCACATACTATATATTATTCCCTCTCCAATCATGTGCCTGTAGTTCAAACTTTGTGTGGTGGAGGTGTGTCTGTCATCCGGCAAGCTTACCCCTGCTTTATGAAATATAAGGGAAGACACTGGTGTTTTCTAGGATACAAGCTACCTTTGTTGAATTCATTCGAAAGCATACGTGGCTGTTTCTAAAACTACCAAACAACAGATGAAAAGCTCCCTGATCCCTTTTTATTTTCCAGCTCTGGAAGGCATATTTGAAACAAGGTGTTGGCTGGTTTATACTTTTATTTTTTGGTAAGCTCCCTCTTGCAACATTCTTATTAGCTGCGCCTTTTTGGAGGGATGCTAGCCTGACTCATGCCTCTCTCTCCCTCTCTGTTCTTCCTAAGCGAGTCCTTCCCCCTCACTTCCCTTTCCACTGCTTCCTTTGTAGAGCATCACAGCACAGACAGGAGTTTGCAGAGCCTGGGATTAGGAGTGGGGGTGGGGGGGGAGGTAGAGCTTGCAACTGAGTGAGACTCCAGCTTAGCATTTCCTGAAACTTCCTCTTTCTCAAACTGCTTAAGGATACAAACGAATCAATCCTCACAGCCTCATAAAACCCTTGTTATGAAGGTGATCATTATTGCTCCCATTCCCAGCCCCTCCCCATTTCCTATCACCAGACACCTCATTGTGGTGCCAATTCTGATGACAGGGCCTGACAGCCGGAGTTGGAACTGAAAATTCCCTTCAGAATCCCAGTTCTTTCCCCACATGGACCGTTTCAACTCTCTCTCTTCCTTGTCTGTGCTCTAAATAGGGTCGATTGACCGACCGTCACTAGACCACGGAATTCAAACAGGGGTGTGTATGTATGTGTGTGGTGCACTTTCATTTATACAATTTAGAAACTGTGACAAAAGGGAAAGCAGTATAGATACCCTTTCTGTACCACACACATGCACGCACACACACTCACCACAGCCACTCTTGTCTCTGTGTGCGTGGGGGGTGCGGGTAGGATCGGATGGAGCCCGATCATCTTCACGAACAATGTTTTTCCCAAGTCGACCAACTGGGTGACGCCACTCCCTACCAAACTTGAATTGATGACTCAGAATTAAAATTAGCAAGGCAAGAAAATTCCAAATGAGGTGAGAAAGCTTAGAAATAGTTCCAGATCCCCTAGTACTGAGCCATTCAAGATCACTTGTGATGACAGGGACAGAGCTAGGAACATTCCATGTGGGTGTGAGTCTTTCTCATATACGGAGAGCTGGGTAAGTATTTTTAAGGAAAATAATACATGATTCAGGAACAGTGACTTTGGTTTAACCCCTTGCAGACTGCAGCTGTAAAGACAACAGGCAATGGGTGCCTCTTGTTTGCTTAGAGCTCTGTTTATGCTTCATGTAGTTAAGCAGTTATCAGAAGTCTACTATGTATCAGGCAGAAACAAATAAGGTACAAATGAGGTCACCAGTTTTAACAAAAGCAATGTTGGTAAATTCAGTACAAGGAGAGAATCAACCTAACATTGTTGGAAGGCAAGTTTTGTGGTCCTGCCTCTCCTGTAAGGTGACAACGAAAAACTCCCCTCCACGTCCAGCAAAACCTTAATCTAGCGCTCATGGCATTTAGAACTCTGCTGTCATTTTCAGAAATGACTTAAGATAACTCTAATATGTCACGAAGCCCAAAAGGCCTCTTTTGTCTTTTTATGCTTCTGGATTTGATAGCTCCTAGTGGTTCTAGAACTGTAGGGGAGGAGAGAAGGGCCATCTTGGGAGCCGTATTAACATATATATTGATATGATTTGCTTAGTACCCCCATTGAGGTTTCCTCAAAAGTTAAAACCACTCAATCCTTGGATCAGATCAATGCATTTTATTTATCCTCATCTTCACAGTCAGTAATGTTTATAGATCCCGACAAAGATAAATTAGCAGACAGTTGGCTTCTGAGTTAGTCCTACCCCGAGTGCGAAAAGATTGGCCTCCTCTTTGCACAGGTTTTTTTTTAAGCACTAGAAATAAAGCTCAAAGTAATCTGGTAAGATGTGTTGCTGATTTTTTATATTGCTACAGAGTTAGCTGACTACATTTTAGAGGGTGGATCCATGTTAAAAACAAAAACAAGTGAAATGTGGATTTTCTTTTTGCAAAAACATTGGGAGTTCCCATTTCTGATACTGTTCACCTTGATTCTTTCCAAATTTTTGTGAAGACATAAAATAAAATATAACAGCTCAGAAGGCAAAGATAACATTGTAGAATCTCGAATAGAGCCTGACATCAGCTAAGAGGTAAGAATTGAGAAACCCGACGAATATTAAAGAAGCCTGGCTTGGGGGTCATGTGTCTGTTTAAATCTGCCCCTCTCCACTGCATCCTAGTTACATGCAGCACACACAGGGAATCAGAGCCACCACACAAGGTTAATAAAAATGCACTCTGATTTGATGAAATGATTTATGATTTCTGAGCTACTCCTCTATAGAGAAATATAAAATGATTGAGAATATGGAGGATTATCTGCTAGTATGCACTGTGAAGCTGGAAAAAGAGAGCAGGGAAATATTTGTGAGTTCAAAAAGCTTTTGACATCTGCTGTTTCTTTTTTAAAAAACAGGTAGTGCAGTAATGTGGCATTTCTTTCCATCTGATTCCATTCTGCACAAAGCCCAAGCTCCGGGTGAGGCACACAGTAGGCCTGCAGCAGGTGCGGGAAAATGAGTCCAAGGGTTGTAACTTCAGAACCACAGTTGCACCTGCACTTTTTCCTTGTACATTTCCACACCTTAAGCGCCTGCAAACCCCCTTTCTTGGGGATGGGGGTGACTTTTATTCTAAACAATGGCTTGGTAGATCAGGAGGTGGGGTGGATGGGAGTGTGTATGCAGTGACCTTCTCAGAGGGTCCCGGATCCCCTGCTAGCTTGGGGTCCTGAGGAAGGGGCAGGTTCGGGGCTGTTGCCCCAGCCCTGCCATTCCCCTGCCGCCCCGCCCGCCTGCCTTCTGGCATCAAGAGAGTGGGGGAAATATTAGTGTGGGCCAGCTGCCCAAGCCGGGCGGGGTCGAGGGAGAGGTCAAGGTCGGCTGAGAGGCGGGTATTGATCCGGCTTGGAACGCGAGACAGGGAGCGCAGCAAGACTAAAGGGGGAGCTGTGAGACCAGACATTAACAGCTTTCCGCGCTAATGATGCCCGTGCCAGACGGGCGGAGGGAAAAGAGGGAGACTGGAGCGGCAGCTGGGATTGCTCGCTGCCTGCGCCCGGCCGCCTCTCCGGAGAGGAGGCGGAGGAGGGCGCAGGGGCCGGTGCTGGGCTGGGCAGGGGCAGGGCAGCCTCTCCCAGATCGCCGCGAGGTGGAGCGCGCCGGCGGGCGGCGGCGTGTCCGGCCCTGCGCCGACCCGCCCGCGCGGTCCTCTTCCCGCCGTCGGGGCAGCGCGGGGCCAATGAGCAAGTGCGCTCCGGGTCAGTGGCGGCCCGCGCCGCCCCCTGCCCGCTACTTCCTGCTGGGGGTGGGGCGGCGAGGCGGGGTGCCCCCGCTCAGGCTCCGCCGCCGCTCGAGCGGGCCGGAGTTGGCAGCTGCAGCCGGGGTCCCCGAGCGCGCTGCGCAGTCCGCGGAGCGCCCCCTTTCTTGGAGGGGGCTGCCCCGTTTCCCCCAGCCACAGACAGGGTCTTCTTTCCTTGGAAACACCCTCGCTTCCAGAGGGCGAGGCTCGCGGGTCGGGATTTCAGGTGCCAGACCACAGGTCTGGGCAGCAGGCAAGCCGGCGTCGAGTCCAGACCTGCCCCCGTGCGCGGTGTGACTTTGGGCGAAACGCTAACCTCTCTGGACTTCATACCGCCAGTTTTCAGAGACTACTAACTGCTCCCCCAATTTAGGAGTTTGGGCCAGTTGGGATGGCCAGTTTTTGGTTTTCTTAAGTTTATATTAAAGGTGCGTGTGGGCATTTTTTCTTACTTGGGCTACTTTCCTGGAAAGATTTTCGCGGTGGGGCTCGATGGGAGAAGAGGGAGATGCTTCAAGACTCTGGCCCGCGTGGAGGTGGGGCTGGGTGGGGGTCGCGGGCAGCTGCGTGCAGTGGGATGGGTGAAGTGGCGGCGCACCTGCCTCCTCCCCCAAGCCCTCACCGGCTTGGCCGCCGACCCAGCAACTCAGTCTGCGAAACTGTAGGCTAGGGCACATTTTATTATTATTATTATTGTTTTTGGTTTGTGTGTGTTGGGGACAGTAGCTCTTTCTGTCCTCGCTAACCGGCGCTGCTCTGTGTTAGGCTGTTGGTGCCGCCGCCCCACCCAAGGCCTTTGGGACGAAAAAAAACCCTGCGAACCCCAAGGAAAAGGCCCCGAGCGGCGCGCCCGGAGGCGTCACGGCCCAGCCGTTTGCTCCCGAGCGGCAGCCGGAGCCAAGGCCTGGGGGCGGGGTGGGGTGGGTGCAGCTGGGCTCGCCCGAGAAGCCCAGCCCTGAGCCAGGCCCTGACCCGCCCTGGCCGCCTCCCGGCCCACAACGGAGAAACCCTGAGAAGCGAGAGGGGTCAAGCCGCGTGGCGTGCCCCCCGGGGGCCGGGTCATCAAATAGACGAACTTGGCCGCGGCCTGGGGAAGAACCGGACGGGGGATGAGGTTGACCATGCGGACCTCGGCCTGGCCTCGTCCCCGGGCCACGGACAGGTCCCCACAACTCCTCTTGTGCTCGGCGGCTGGAGATCAAACGACTGACAAGGCAGCTGTGTCCTTCCCAGTCTGACGGGCGATTTCAAGTCCTGCCCGGGGAGGAGGAGACTGGGGGCGGGGGACGTTCCTTCCAGGTTGCAGTAATTGTCAGGGGGTGAGAGGGAACTGTAACAGTCGGGGTGGCCCACACGAGTGTGGTCAGACACCCGGCCACACCTACCTCTGGGTCAGCGCGTTCAAGTCCCTCTCCCACGTGGAGCGCTGCTGCTCCTTACACCACGCTTTCCACAGACACTGGCGTTGGGGGTTGGGGCCCGTGTTTGACCCCGAGAAGTGGATGGGGGTAAGGTGAAGGGAGCGCAGATTCGGGTGAACTTTCCTTCTGGAATGGGACTCAAACAAGGTCTCATTTTCCTATTCTCCCAAACGTGCTCTTAATTCTCGTCTTCTCTGAGTACCTTTTATTTTGTCCATTTCGCTCTACCAGAGTTTGTAATAGCAGGATTTATATGGAGACATTTTCTGGAAGTTTAACCCCGACCCCCAATTAGACAAAAGTAAAAATGACCAAGTTGCTTTTCCAGGGAGATAAGGCCACTGTTTACCTCCAGTCCCCAAGTCGACCCGGCACTCCTCTTTCGCTACCCCCAACCCAAGTCCGAAAGGGCTTTCGGTTGGGTGGGTGGGGACTTGAGTTGATTCAAGTTACTTCCACGCACGCAGCTCTCCGCCCCCTTCTCAGGGGGTCCTGCTCCCAGAAGGGGAGGAGGGATAAAAAGGATTTACTTTTATTAAAAAATATCCTGCCCACCGTCCCCCCCTTGCGCTGCCAGTGCACCGGGAGAAGAGCGCACAAAAACGCTGTTTGCACGTGTGGCCGGCCTGGACTGCGGGTGTGCGCACGGGCTAGTGTGTGCGTATGTGTGTGTGTGTGTGTGTGTGCGCGCGCGCGCAAGTGTGTCTCTGTGGGTGTGTGTGCTTTCTTGTTCTCTTACAGGGTACAATGTTAAAAAGCCACCGCTAGTCGCCCCCAGTGCTCCGACTCTCTGGGTCTTTTTGTCTCTAGTGCAGATTAAACGTCACGTCCGCACTTGAACTTGAATTTTATCCCATTGTACAGAGGCAGCCCCAGCCATAGAGAGACCGAGAGCTCCCAGAGAACCCGGACTCCGCCATCTTCACGTTGCAATCTATAGCTCCCAGTCCGCGCCCGCACCGACCCAGGCGCACTGGGCGAGCCGCCCCTCAGCCCAGCTCCCCCCGGGCCCGCGGCGCCAGGAGAGCGCTGGGGAGCGCTCGCGGGGACCCGGCAGCCTCTCCGGCCGGCGCCAGCCTGCCAGGTGAACTGGGAAGGAACCGCTCCTGGAGTCCCCCCCAGAGCCTCGGAAGGGTCAGTCTCCGAGAAAAAAACAGGCAGCTGTGGAAAACCCAGAAACAACCGAACTGCGGCAGTTTTACATTGCTTTGGGTTTTTTGAGGGGGCGGGGTGAGGGGGTACAAGTCCCCAAGTTTCCTTTGCTTTTTCTCTTTTCTTTTTCTTCTTTTCTTTTTATTTGTTTGCATTTTTCCCCTCCTCCGCCCCCCCTCCCGGTAGAAGTGCGCTTTCCACCTACCAGACCCTGAAAGAAAGTGTCAGGAGCCGGTGCAAAATCCGGTTTAAGTTCCAGAAGACATTTGGAAGTCCAGGAGGCCAAGCACTTTGAAGAAGTGTAAGCGATTTTTTTTCTGTCAAAAGAACCTATTTTTAAAGAAACCAGCCAGTCCGCGGCAAGCAGGAGCAGATTTTTTTTGCCTCTTCTATTTTAGATCGAGAGGTTTTTCTTTTCTTTTTTTCTTTTCCTTTTCTTTTTGCAAACAAAACAGAAAACAGCATAGAAGAAAGAGCAAAATAAAGAAGAAGAGGAGGAAGACAGGGCAAGAGAGGAAGGGGGAAAAAAAACAAAACAAAACACCAACCCGGGCAGAGGAGGAGGCGCGGCGGCGGCGGCGGCGGCGGCGGCGGCGGCAGCGGCGCGGCGGCGGCTCGGACCCCCTCCCCCGGCTCCCCCATCAGTGCAGCTCTCCGGGCGATGCCAGAATAGATGCCGGGGCAATGTCCCGCCGCAAACAGGGCAACCCGCAGCACTTGTCCCAGAGGGAGCTCATCACCCGTAAGTGTCTGCGGCGTGCGCGCCTGGGGCCGGAGGATGGGGCTCCGGGCGCCCGGGGCTGGGGACACCCAGCCGGGAGCAGCGGGGCCGGGCGCCGGGGCCGCCTGCGGGCTCGCAGAGGCAGGGGCGTCCGCCCAGAGCGTGGTGGGTGACTGGGGACGCTAGGAAAGTTTCTTTGCAGCCCGGGGAGTCGGGGCGCTGGTCAGCCAGACGCTCCTCGGGCTCGGGGGCCTGCGGAGCGGGCTCCGGGCCGGGGAGGGGGCGCGCAGGCTGGAGGAGGTGTATGTGTGCGCGCGGAGCCCGGCTGGCCGCTCGCCCCTCCGAGCGGCGTGTGTGGCGGCAGCGGCGCTGGTGGCGGGGTTTGGAGAGGAGGGGGAGGGGGCTGGGGGAGCGGAGGGGGAGGGGGAGCCGGGAAGTGGGGAAAAGTTGGCTAGCGCGTGGGTCCGCGCTGACGGCGCGGGCGAAGGAGAGCGGGGTGCGCTCAGGACTGGGGTGCCGCGGGCCGAGGGGCGGCCGCCGGCTCCGAGTCCCCGGTCGCTGCACCCGGCCAGGCAGGGCGCCGGCCACGCCGGTCTAGGATTCAGCATACGCCTTTCTCTCCACTCCTCTTGCTATTTGCAAAAGAATCCAGCTGCGCGGCTGTTTGCTGGGCTCCTGCACACAACCGTCCCCCCCACCCCCCACTTCCCCACCTCCGTCTGTCTCCAGGGATGATCTGGTCTTCTTTCCCCCACTCCAAAAAAAGGTGGGGGGATTGAGGGCTGGTGAAAAATCCCTGCCACGGGGAAAAAAAAAGGATTGTCAGCAGGGAGTGGGAAGAGAGAGAGATGCTTGTAAAATAGTTAAAAAAAAAAAAAAGAAAGAAAAAGAGAAAGAGAGCCCTATCAGTCTTACCCATCTTTCTGTCTCTGTATCTTTCATCTTCCCTATCTAAATAAACAAGGCGGTTGCGGTGGAAATCCATCCGCTGAAATCGTGTGGATTTCAAGCAAGTGGCGGGGCAGGCAAAGTCAGGCAGCGGGGCAGAGACGCAGCAGCCCTCAGCGCCACGGTTGCGTTTATTTAGAGAAAGGAAAAAGCGAGCGCGAGCGGGCCAGGTACGGTGTGTGCAGGGGAGCTCGCCCGGGTGTCCCGCAGTTGCCCTGGGAAGGTCTGCTCGCAGCGCTGCGCCCGCCGCATCCGGCCGGGTGGCTGCTTCGCAGCGCGCGAACGTTTCTTCCCCACGGTCCTTTCTCTCGCGGTGCCCAGGTCGCCGTTGCCTTTTCTAAAAAAAATTTTTATTGCAATAGAAATAAAACATCCTCCGGGTGCCCTCGAGGCCGCGGGCAGGTTGTGTTCCTGCGATCCTCCGAGCCCCTCGTCTGGCTGCTGCCGCGCTGCCTGCGTGGAGCTGGAGAGGGCTGCGCGCCCAGCCGCCTCGGAGGACTGGCTGCGGGGCCGCGGAGAGCCGAATATTTATGTTATATTTTAAAAAATTTAAATAAATAAATAAATATATAAAGGGGTTCTCCCCTCCCCTGAAAACCCAGCATAGGAGCCATCTGCTTGGAGCATTTGCGGCTGCCATCTCTCCTTTGTTACAGCAGATAAATTTGTAAGAATTTGTAGATTTATTATTATTTTAGGGGGAAGGGTAGATATTAAAGTGGGGTTCGCCTTGGGAGCGGATTGCCTTTTTGGAGGGAGGGAAGAGAACTTCTCTTTTATTTTTCACCGTTGTAGCATTATAGAAGATTCGCTGGTTGCATTTAAAACAAAATGTTTTGCAACCAGATTTGAGCCTGGTTTGATCAAGGTCCTTTTGGCCAGTTGACATTTCATCCTTTACCAAGCTGTAGTGATGGCTTATCCTACATCCCCCACCCCCTTGGAGATGGTGGGGTGGTTGTTAGAATGTCTATATTTGCAGATGCCTTATTTCTGCAGGAGGCAATTTGCCCCACATAGCCTCTATATAATTACAAGGGTTGTTTTTGAGGAGGGGGAGCTGTTGGGGGTGCACGGCCGAGCTGGAAGCAGTCAAGGAGCCAGGAGCGTTTGCAGTTGTGTGTAAGGGTGAAAAGAAGCAGGTAGGTTCCCTTTGCTTTTGCTCTCTCCTCTTCTGGCATTCCTGGGACATCAGGAGAAAGCCCTGGCCAGGAGGACTGGTGGCAGCTGGGTGTGGGGGGCGAGGTGTGCCTGGCGCAACATCCTTCCATCCTTCATTCGTTCCATGTCTCTCCCAGCCTTGCTCTGAGCGTGCTGAGGAAAGCCAGCTAACGCTGGAGCAGTGGCTGGGAGGGAAGAGAGAGGCAAAGAAGAGAGGTGAGGAGGAGATGAGGGTGCAACGGCTGTCCTGCTTGCCTTTCATGGCCACACGGAGTAGTCCAGGACATGTGTTAGGGGTTTAAGCAGGAAGAGTGGTCCAACCAGTTTTCAGACAAGGCTATTATCAGAAAGCATCTGGCTTTTCAGTCCTGTGTCACTAGGGAGGTGGAGGGCAGGCAGGGGAAGGATGAGCACTGGCTGGGGTTTGGGCTGTGTGGCCTGTGGAAGTGCCTCTCCACGGTGACTCGGAAGTCCTAGGTTCAGGGGGCCGTGGGTCCCTGGCCAGCCAAATGGGTGCTGTCACAGCCAGACCCGGGGTTCACATAGTAGATTGTAAATGTGAAAGAAACCACTTACAACGTGGTACAGCTTCAGTGCCGTGGCAGCCTCAGGTTCTTTAGAGGTGGTACAACTTAGGAGAGCGCTGGTCCTGCGAACACGAAGAGCACACAAATAGCCTCAATAATCTTGTGGGAGAAGACCAAGCAGCGCTCTGTGAGGAGCTTGTTACACTTACAGGCAGGGCCAGTGAGAAGAGGGAGGTTGAAGTGTGGCAGACAGCTGGGGATGGAAACCTGGGCTTCTGGTTTGCTTCAAAATGTTTGACCCAGATGGAGATGGCTTTAAAAACCAGAGGACAGATACAGCTATTAAAAAAACAAACACAAAACACAGTGACAATTCTGAGGAGGGGAGGAAGAAGGGCAGTGGCTGACCAGGCATTGGGAAGGCCCGCTGGCTGCCCGTACAGACAGAGGCCAGAGGGAAATGAACTCCAGTCCATGAAGGGGCTCTGAGGCTTTCTGAAGAAAATAAGGTGTCTGGGGTAAAGTACGAAATCCCAGGGAAGGTGGTTTTTCAACAACCCAACAGGTTTCCTTGGAGATCAGTTTTCTGTATGAATTCATGATTTTGCCGATCAGCTAGAGACCCGAGATTTGACATGGAAGTTAGGCTAACTGTATGAATTGCATGCTTGCCTTTTAAATTAGGTTTTGCTGTAGCTGTATGTTTTGAAGGCAGCTGAGCTCACAATGAACTCCTCAGAGTACAGTATGTCCCCAACTGTCCACATATCTTTCAAAGTTGGGCCTCCAATAAATTTCATAAGATTTGGACCCCTCTCTTTTTTGGATAGTTGGTGGGGGGAGTGAAGTTTGTTTCTCTTCTGCACAGAAGGGAACCCCATATCATTAGAAGTGTGATATAAGTCATCTGCTCTGGTTCCACGGGAGAATAAAAATGTGTTCATCAAAGGTGTTATGCCAGGCTGATTTTATTCATTGGTAATTCACACCTGAGAGAAACAGCCGTGAGCATATTTTAACAACCCCTAATATTTTTAAAAGGGATTCTTTCCCTCCGTGGATATTATGTACATATAAATCTTTCTCTCTTTCTTTTATTTATTTTTATTTGAGGGTGGGAGGTTGCTATGTGCCTGTGCTTTAGCCTTGGTGATTTTTGCCTGGCCTTCAAAATATTTCATAACAGAAAACGAGTCATTTCTCCAGTGCTGGAGTGAATGCAGTTGTTTCGGTGAAGCTGGCCTTAGGAACATGGAGGGAGGTTGAGATCGGTGGTTGCGAGCAATACTTTGCTGACCACTGTGCAGGACTAAATGGGTCTTATTGATGGAAGGGAAGGCCCACTTCCGGTGCATTTGGCAATAATTAGCATTATGTCTCAGGTGAGATGGAAGCATGTGAACCAGTTCGTTTACAGATATCAGTTTCTGACTGTAGAGAGCACCAGTTACTAGCACCTTATCAGAATCGAGCTCTTGGCGCTGTCTTGTAGCTTAAAACATGTCTTGCACCAGCCTTCCCTTTTTCTTTTTCAACGCGTTTCTCGAGCGCTTTGCATTCTCTGTTGCTTGTTGTGATGAAATACTTTCCAAAATAAACTTTCAGTTGAATTGGCTTTTGGTTGATGGCAAGCCTGAACCGCCGAGCCGCGCTTGGCGCCACTTGGCAGCTAGGGGGAGCTCGGTGCCCGTGTCATGGCTTGGCGCCTTCGCTGCGATGGCCCAGGAACCGGCTTCCATCAGCGGCGGCAGGAGTTTACGTTGCTGCAAAATGTCTTAAGTGTGAAGTTGTAATATTGATTTTCCTGCAGAGATTTGTGCAGGACAAAATGAGAATATAAGTTTGAGAAATCTATTTTCAAGCTATGGGCATTGATTTACAAGCCCTTACAAGGCAGGTGAGGGCATTTTTCTTTTCTTTCTTCTTTTTTTTAAACCATTAAAATTGTGAGTTTTGAATGGGTGCTGTTTTCCCTGATTAGTCTGTGGTTGTGACTTTCTGAGAATACCATTAGGCTGTTGGGGCATTCACGGTAGGCGAGGAGGGCTGGGAAGAGCGCTCAGCATTTTGTCCATTTCTGTGTTGCGTGTCACAGACCCAGGGAGCAGCTAGGAATCGCTGCTTTTGGGAGTGTGTACCTAAAACAGCTTGATGAATGGAAATCCTTTTAGCTCAGATTTTATAACACTTGGATTCTCAATTCCATTTATTAGGTCATGTTCCCACTGTACTAAGGGAAATAGCACCATTCCCAAAAGATATAAAATGCCAACTCAGATCATATGTAAAACTTTGGAAGGAGTATATGCTTGTTAGACCCAGCGCAGCTGATATCTTTCACCCCAAATGGTGTGCTTAATGGATGGCTTTTAATGAGACTGTTTCTCCCCTAAACGTGTAAATGCTGGGAAATGTGTGCTTTTGATCATGGGATTTCTAGATGTAGCCTGTCTCCTTCTCCAAGTTCAAGAAATCTGCAGACAGCACGGTACCCTGAGTCTTATGCTTGAGTTCGGTATATGCAGAAGGGGAGACCCTGCAACAGGAAAGAGTGCTTTATGCTAACCTGAAAGAGAAATAAATTAGGTCAGACAAAAGCCTAGAGCTGTCATCAGCTGGAGAAAGAACGTTCACTCTCCAGTACAGAGGGTCAGCAATTTATCTGATGATTTCTCTACTTCATTTAATGTTTGAATTGAGCCGGTTGTAAGCATATTGCTGCAGTAGGCTTCATTTGACAACTCAGGAGATGGAGTGGCACTGTCACCTTGCAGCCTTGGGCTGGGCGGTGGCCTCTGACCCGTAGAAACCATTGAAACGTTCATTTTAGAAATCCTCAGTCCTATGGCTGGGAACTTGGGGGAGTTTCACAAGCTGTAACCAAATGCAGACTGTGGATATAACAAAGCTTGAACAAAACAGTGTATATGGAGAGGGTCAGGATGTTTTTTTGACCTTTGGGGCTGTCTCCTGCATCTCTTGTGGCTTATGGAAGGCTCCTCTGGCTGGCTGGCTGGTTAGGTCGTACCTTTAGCTGAAACTCTCCATGGACTTTGGACTCTGGGTTTAGTGCTGGGGTTACACCTGGGAGGACAAGGGCAACAAGTGCTCTTCGGGGATTGCACCCTGCACCACACGGTCAAGTTACAGATGCCCGCTGAGCAATCTTCTCCAAAGGTGGTGTTAACTGTAGGCAAACTGACGTGTTTTTTAATAGGAAGAGGGCACAGAAGAACACTGGGGATGAGTGTCTGTGTCATCCTGCTTCTCTGAGTACGGCTTTGTCACTTTGCGGCACACTTTATTTACTCACATGATGGGGCCTGGGTTCCTGGGTGTCTGTCCTCCCCCAACCCCTGCTCCCACAAATCTGCCTGCCTTCCCAGGGAGCCACATGTCAGTGAGACGTGCTCACGTTCTCTTCCCAGCTTCTCCACCTCTCCCCAGAAAAAGCCGTTTGTTGACTGCCTCCCTAGAGCAGTAGTTTTCCCAAGGCGTGTATAAAAAGTGCCGAGAGCAGGCTATTTGGAGACACATGAAAGCAGAGGGACACACTTCTTGTGTCTCCTGCACGAGCCAGCAAGGGGAGTGTGGGGAACAGCACCGTTTCTCCTGGCAAAAGTGACATCAGATTGAGGTTTGATTAATGGCGCTACATTCATGGGGACTTTTTGTACGGCATTTTGACATACGTACATCTTTTGTGTAGTTGCTGAAATTCAAGAAATTCATTCCTTCTTTCTTTTTCCGACACAGCTGATGATCTGCTTGTGTGTTCAGTTAGCCAGCCTGAGCTATGTTACTATAGTGAAATCCCAGACCACACAAAATTAAGTGACTTCAAAGTAAAAACAAAAAAAATCCTCTGTTTTCCATAACTTTTTATGACCCTCTTCCACTGAACTGCTGAAATACAAATGTAGTTGTGAAAGTTCTGATGAGTTCTGTACTAAAATAACATGCAAAAATGACTCAAGAAAGTTGAATGCCAATGTTAATTGTGATTAACATGTGCCTCAGAAATGGATGTGTTCCTAAGAATTAAATAAAAAATGGGAGGGGTCATGTTTAAATTTCTACCTTGAAAATGAGGAGTGGAAAGCAGCTTCTGCTCTTGTTATTTTGCTGTTAGTCTCAGAGAATGTCCTTCCGCAAAGGGCTTGCCGTCTGGTGTCCTGTACTGAAGGTCCTCCTTTCCTTCTGCTTAGCACCTTTGAAAAAGTGTAATGTTAAATAAAACAAATCTCTTCATTTGGCCTCAGAGAATGCTTTCATATCCCACTATTATGAGCCCTGTTGTGGCTCTGAAGATTTAAGGCATTTGCAATTTTATAGAACTTCTGAATGTGTTTAGAAGGATTTCTATAGTGGTGAATCACTTTCTTTTCCTTTAAAGCAACTGTTTTATTTATCAAAACTTAGGTCATTCTGTTCTTTGGTATAGTTTACTTGGCTTTTTATTAGTAACTGTGGACTGCCTTTTTATTAGTAACCTTTTAGTAATGGACAGGATCTGTGACTACAACTGATCACCATTTTCCTTATTCATTTGGTTTTGTTATGCTTTTGAATGTATGAAGCTAGGCCTCCTGAGCTCAGTTTTTGGGGTTCTGGAGAGGTGGGTATACAGCGGGCGAGAAGAGCAGCTGGACTAAGTATTGTTAGGGTATTTTTCAGGGAGCTGTTTTTAATGTGTCGAAGTATCCTGAACAGGGGCTGGGGGTGTGTAAGGTGATGTGTGTGCACGGGGCCCTCCTCCTATCTTAGACCACCCCATCTGGAGTCTGCTGCCAGCTATGGTGACAGGTTCTTCCTGCCCTAAACCTTTTCTGGGATCAGAAATCCCCGCCTTTCTGGAATGCAGGCCAGGCCCAGGCCTTGCCCTGTGGGCCCTGTCAGCCAGACCCCTGGGCACTTTCACCATCGCAGACAAGCTTGGGCACTGGCAGCTTTCTCTCCCTCTTCCACTTAGATGTCAGAAATCTTGAAAATTACATTTTGGAATTCCAAAATTTAATTTTGACTGTGTGCTGTGGTTGGTGTGGAGCAGAACAGGCCTTCGTGGCCTGGTGGCTCTGCTGCACACCCGCCCCTCAGTCCCTTTGAGGGAGGTAGGGAAGTGGCCTCGGGAGAATCTCAGAGAGGTGTGGGGCCTGGGCCACCAGCTCTGTGACACCTGGAACAGGTGGACTCCTCAGACCTCCTGAGACGGCAGGTGGTCTGGGGAGAAAGTTTATCTGTGTGATGGGACCTGCTTTGGAACCAGCCTGTCAGTGGCCCCAGGTTCAGCAGCAGCCCAAGTCTTGCCGGCTGCAGGAATTCGGTGGGAAATGGTGCTGGGACCTGGACGGTGGCCCCCAGCCTCGAGTGTCCTAACCCTCCCTGGCCCTGTAAGGACATTCCTCCTAATGCATGCCTGGCTGCGCTGACGGTTCACTCTTATCTCTGCTCTGCCGGGCACCTCATTATTCCCTCTGTTCGGAGAACTTCATAAAACCTCTTGTCGTGCCTTTAAGCATCATCTAGTCATAGATTATTTTCTGCACCAAGAATTGATTCCTTTTCTCCCCCGTCCAGCCCTCTCCCTCTCCCTCCGCATGGTTATTTTCTCTTGGATCCAATAAATTAAAAATTGATGGCAGCTCAGAAAGTGTTGTGCTCTGTCGAGTGCATGTGTCGGTGGCGTTTTGGTGTCGCCTGGAGTCTCAGCCCCTCCCTTGAATGTTCAGGGGGAGGAGAGTGAAGAGATCCATTCGCAGATAATTGGTAAGCATGGGCTTCCTGGCAGTCCTCCGTCTTCGTGGGAAGCAGGTGTAAAGTCTCAGATGCGGAGCTCAGCGGATAGATGCTGAGCATTTCTTGTAAACATGCATGCATATCATGATGGCGGCTGTGATGTTGGTGGTACACGATTTTAAGAGCCTGGCACCCCTCCCCCTACATCCTTCCCCTACCCACCCACCCCCATCACTGAAACAGTAATTCTGCGTTTGTTTCTCCCAGACTGTGGCTTAGCCATTCAAGGTAGAGATTTGGATTTGAGTCAATGAGGGTAAAGGGAACCGGGACCTGTGAGCTGTGTGTGCAGCTATGCGTGTGCACTGTGCTCGGGGGACAGCAGGCGCCTGGCCCCGTGGCTGGAATTCCCCGAAGGGCAGGTGCAGGGGCAGTTGTTAGAGATGGACCAGGGCGCGTGGGGCCCATGGAGCCCTGCACTGTGGGGGAAGCTCTGGCCAGGTAAGGTCCTGCTAAGCCTTCACAGCTGCTGGAGGCCTGTTGGCTTCTTGGCCTGGCCGGTGTTAATGATGTCTTTCCATTTCTGTCTTCTGCCCCAGATTCCTTCCCAGCCGAGCTGAGGCATGGTGGGAGGTTTGTCTCAGGATCAAGTGCTTCCCTGTCAACTTAGCAGCAATGTCCATTATTATTTGTGAACCCTGATTTCATTACTTCTAAACACGTTAGCAGCTGGGAGGAGGCCTCGCCTTATAAATAAAATGTGGTTTTGTTGTAAAAGAAAATTAACTCTGTGCGTGTAAATATATATTTGTGCTTGCACTTAAGGACTTCACATTTCAGAACCCCCACCCCAATCTGATATCTGACATTTGAACAAGTTGCTTGCTGCATCCATTCATCTTTCCTCCTAATCAAACATTTTAGCAATCCCTCTACTACATTCGGCTTGCCATTGTGAGAGCAGCGATATTTTCCAGGGCTGCCTGACACTTGGGGAGCTTTTCATGAAAGAAGAAATCATCTCAGAGGGGAAACCTCTTCTTTGCCTTTTTTTTTTTATGACCTGAGTTTGCCGGACAGACTGCGTGAAGGGCTGGTGTGTCAGATTGGGAATTTGAATTTTGTTTTTATGTGTCTTTTCTCTTTCCTGGTGCTTTCTCGTTTCTGGAAGGCAGTTCAGGCCGCTCTGCCTGTCATGGCAGAGGCCTGGTTCTCTGGGGCTGCGGGGCTGGGAGGCCCACGGCTCACTTTGCCCTCTGAGCCTGGCCAAGTGTCTGTTTCTCCTCTTATCTCTTTCATTACCAGTACAGTTCTGAGAAGGGACACACACACACACACACACACACACACACACACACACACACACACACACCCTACACGCCTAGCTCGGTATCCGCCTGTGAACGGAAATGAAACCACAGCTCGTCTTTGGGGTGTCTCCAGAGGCCCTGACTGTGAGTGTCCGGGCTCACAAGCTGCCTTGGTCCACCAACTTGGACCCCAAAGTTTGAGAGCTTGAGGGATCAGGGTGACCCTGCTGCCTATTGGGGGTGGTGATACCACCTTCCTGGGGTACCTCATGCAGGGGCCAAAGCCCGGAGCCCCACACCCAGGGGGTGGGGAGAGGAAACCCCGTTCTTGGAGTTGGGTGAACACCCTCTGTCATCTTAAGTTTTACTTTCCACAGGGCAAGTGGGAGGGGAAGGCGATTTTGTTTGTTTCTTTTGCTCCTGGACTCCCTTAGAGGCAGGGAGCGGGATTCCGGGTCTGGGAGGTGGAGATCCGAGTTCAGGCCTGACTGTGGGGCACCAGCAGGGCCCGGCTGCCCAGGCTGGGTGGTGTGAGGGGCCTGGAGGCGGAAATCAGAACTGCAGCACAGTGAACGGCTTTGGGTACTTTCAAACTCAATTACTGGGGCTCACCAGAGCTTGCTACATGAGGAAAGTGAAAAGGCAAAGACTGCCAAATAAAGGAAAGAATACCAGATGTTAACAACAAAAAAAAAAAAAAAAAAGAGAAAAGAGAAAAAGGCAAAAAGTGCTGGTACAGAGTCCTTGGCAGAAGAGGGAAGGGAGAGGCAGGAATGCTTGCAAACAGGCATATGCGGTCTTTGCTAATTTTTCAGGTAGTCAGTGTTTCTTTTGAATTAGAAAATGAATTTGACATGATGGAGCTTCAAACCTCTGAACTGAAGAGGAATTCATGCTTCCTAGAACTCCTTCCCTGAGAGGGCGGCTGAAGTCATTGAAAGGAAAAACAAAACAAAATGAAAAAAAAAAAAGGACGAAGATCGAATCCACCCTCAGAAAGAGCCATCAGGTTGGGCCTGTGGCTGGAGCACTGTGGTCCTTGTTTATTTGTATCAGATGCCCTTACTGACTCCCCAGTGGGCCAGGTCTGCTCAGGAGCGGCATGGAAAACAGAGCAAGGCGCTGCTACCCTTCCTGCCACAGAACTCGCCCGTTTCATTTGAATTCTCAATTTCATTTTGTCCTTTTTTGCTTTTCAGCTCATTTCCTTTGTGCCTCTCTCCCCTTTTTTTTTTTAACAAAACAATATTTTGACATCCTCCTCCCATTTACTAGAGTTCCTTCTCTAGAAATGGTGCACAATACATCCTTATATTTCTAAAGAACTGTTTTCACAGCCCTCTCCTTTGGCTCTGAAATTACGTATATGTAATTGGTAATTAAAGGTGCGAGCTTTTCAATATAAACAGTATTGCTCAATGTTAGATCATTAAAGGGAAAAGCGGCACCAAATAATTACCTTTTACATTCTGACAAACCGTTTGCAGGAATCCAGTCTCCCCAGAACCACTGTTCGGCGTGAGGGTTGTGATTACATTTTAACCAGAGCAAAGCATCTTTTCATACAATAAATTGGTAAATTAATTATGTAGCATTGTCTTCCAACTCCTCTTTAAGTAAACTCCGATTTCTTTTTAAAGTGTAATTAATGGCTTCTGGGGCTGGCTTTGTGAAAACTGTTTTTCTTACCTTATAGTTCTTTTTTGTTAGAGGTGTGTAGACAAGAGATTTAGGATTTCCTCATCTGCGGGGTATTTGTGTTACTGCCACATTTCTAATACGTGTCTACATTTAATTCGTTGAGGGCTCTGTCTGCTTTTCTAGAACTACAGGGGGGATCTCAAATGGTAATTTCCCCTCCCAGCAACACCTACACAGTGACCGTACGTGGTTCCTGGGTGTCACAGGTCATATGCCGTCTGTTCTAGACTCTGTCTCACACGTGCACTCTCACAAGCCTTGAAGAAGCTTGTGTTCAGAAAATAGAGGATGATTTATGTGTAAGATGGAAGATGCCACAGAATTTTTCCTTAAATTATCTGCTCTTTGGCTGCGGCCCGTCAATAACTTCACTGCCATGGAATGTGTTTTCCTCCTTCCGTTCCTTCTGTCTGTTCTTCCACGGTTTCCATTGTCCCTACTAAATCCCATACAACTTAAAATTTACCTGCCTCCTCGGGTTTCAGGCCTCCGGCTGCCCCTTTGCTTCTCTGAAGACCCTGCCACTTGTGCCTTCTACACGGAATTCACTCTCAAGAAATTTCAATCTGAATTTGCTCAGACCCCGAGAGGCTATGCAACCTTATTGTCCACTTCCCTTATATATGACACTCCGCTGCCTAGTCTCCCAATTTTCCCCAAGGGGGTTGCTGCTTTCTGAGGCATTTATTGGCTTCAAAATATTTGGGTCCTATGCCCCCTACAAAAAAGAAAGAAAGAAAGAAGGAAAGAAAGGAAATACATTGGCTGCTAAAGAAATGTGAAAATGTACAGGGCATTGAAAGTGTGGTTTGTCATCTGCCAAGAAATACTTTTGGAGTCTGAAGAATTTTTTTTTTCTTTTCTTTTTCTGGGAGTGAAAATAAAACCAACCAACAGAAAGGACAGTGGGGAGCTGATGAGGGTTGGGAAATCTACAAAGCCAGCGAAGTCTGACCGGGAGCAGAATGCTGGGCAGGAAAGCCAGGGTCCCTTTGCCTGCATGGTGTTTTCCTTAGGTATTTCTTTTTGAACCCACACTCACTTGTTGCTTTTGGAGCCTGCGGGCTTCTTTCTCTCCGAAGGACTGGCCCCCGTGGTCTTGTCTGGTGTGCAGCCAGATCTCAGGTAGAAGAATGCCCGTAGTATTTCCATGAATGGGGAGGACAGGAATGGAAGGTGGAGGGAAAGGGGGCGGCACCTTGAGCCCAAGCAGGGTGAACCACCTCTGGCTAGTGCTTCTCTGCCTTGGCCGCCCACTGGAATCACCCGGGAAGTCTTAAAAAGGACCATCTGGTGTTTGGATTTCAGTGTAATCGGTGTGGGGTGCTGCCTGGGTGTGTGGGGGGGTGTTTCAGATCTCTGCAGATGAGTCTCAGATGTTGCAAAGTCTGAGAGACGCATCTCTGGCTGCTGCTGTGGAACCACGAGGAGTGTGTAATACACGTGGATGTGTGTGTTCATATGCTGTGTTGGGGGAACTGGGCAGAGAATAAACTCGGAAGCAATAACATCAGCCCCACTTGGGCTGCAGCCTCTGGGAGCTGTGATGTTGCTCCGGAGCCTCAGTTTACCCACCTGTTGCGGTAGCGATGGTGACCCCTTGCCTCCAGGAGTCACGGGAGGATTTGGTGGACTCCGGGGTCCCACAGCGGAGTGGGCCTGCCTCTTGGTGGGGAAGGGTTGGAATGCATGGTGGTGACCATGACTGCCTAAGCCCATCTCTGTCTTCTCTGCCCCCCCTTTCTCCTTTCTCTCTCCAGCAGAGGCTGACCATGTGGAGGCCGCCATCCTCGAAGAAGATGAGGGTCTGGAGATAGAGGAGCCCACCGGCCTGGGGCTGATGGTGGGCGGCTCCGACCCTGACCTGCTCACCTGTGGACAGTGTCAGATGAACTTCCCTCTGGGGGACATCCTGGTTTTTATAGAGCACAAGAAGAAGCAGTGTGGCGGCGGCCTGGGTACCTGCTATGACAAAGGCCTGGACAAGGGCAGCCCGCCGCCCTCCTCGCGCTCTGAGCTCAGGAAAGTGTCCGAGCCGGTGGAGATCGGGATCCAGGTCACCCCCGACGAAGACGACCACCTGCTCTCGCCCACAAAAGGCATCTGCCCCAAGCAGGAGAACATTGCAGGTATGGGACGCTGCACTTGCCTGGCCGCTACCAAAGCCACCTCCCAGGTCCCATGCCTGCCTCCACCCCTCGCTGTGCCAGGGGCTCCCCTCTGTGTGAGGGTGTTGGTGCTGGGAGGACCCGGGGGCTACCAGGATGGGTGGGGCCACCAGCCAGGCCTCACCCTTTCTGAGGGGCTGCCATCCAGGGGACCGTCAGGAGGATACGGGCTGGGGACTCAGAGAGGTCCGACTGGCTGACAGCTGCTGCTTTACTTTGGCAGTGGGACTGTGCTGGACGGCCTAGCTCGCAGGTGGCCGGGAGTGCAGAGCAGCAGTTTGGAGGCCCCCGACTGTCGCTTTGCTGGTGGTCTTGGTTCTTGGCTTTGGAGCCGATGGTCTTGGGCTAGAATTTGTTCTTCAGAACGTGGACTAGTCAGTGTCCCCATCTGTGAAGATGGAGCTGATGAAACCTCTCTTGATAAGGCTGTAAGAATTAATGGGATGTTGCCCGTGGGCGCTACCTCCTAGGCTTTTCCTCCCCGTCCTCTCTCTAGCTTCAGGTTCCCATTTTTAACAAGAGGGGTTAGGCCCTCTGACCTCAGGGGCCCCTTCTGATGTTGCCTGATCTTGGGGAGGTCTGGGGAAGGGCTTACAGGAGATTGCTGGAGCACTGTGCCCCCCAGGGGAGGTTGGACATGCCCATTTGGCTGGCCACTGGGACAGCTGCCTCGTGCCGCCTGAAGGACAGGTGTAGGGGCTCAGGTCCTCCCGCCTGGTCTGCTCACCATGGTGAGTTTGTATCAAGTCCCTCTCTGCATGCTGTGGCCATGGCGTGCCAGAGCCTCCTGCAGGGAGCCCATGCCCTATGCAAACCAGTGTTTGCTTCTGGCTCATACTTCTGAGCCCAGGAGGCCCGGGGAGGAAAGGAGGGCCCCATTCTGTCTCCAAGAAGTGGTGTCCTGTTCTGCAGCATGGCCGCATCAGAGGGCATGCAGAGCAGGACTCAAATCCTGCTGGTTGACTTAGGACAAGCCGCTACATGGGTCCAAGCCTCAGTTTCCCCATCTGCCACCAGGGAGTGATAGTACTGGCAGGCCTGGTGTGAGGGTTAAATGGGCTCCATTATGCTTTTCAGTGAAACTTCTCTTTTAGGGGTCCCCTGGGGCACTGCAGCATGTAAGTAGGATGCTGGCTGGGAAAATGTACAGATCCATCTCCGCTGTGTTTTGGTCATGGAAGCTCGTGGAGATACTGGAGGGGCTGAGGCTTTGGGTGCTCCTTGGAGGGTGAGCCTGGTGCAGCCAGGGCATCCGACTCCCATGGGTGACACGGGTGGGCGTGGACATAGATCCCTGTCACCCAGCAGGCAGTCGGGGAATGCAGTAAACCTGCTGCTCTGTGGCAGCCATGTGGTCTTGGGCCTCACTTTGCCCACCTGTAAAATGGGATTAATGCGATTTCTGTCTTGTGATGAGACCATGGTGATATGCAGCTTCCTGCAGGCACATGCTAGGCACTGGGAGACCCCAGGGAACCTGACTGGCCCATGGACCTTGCCTTTGGGTGGCTTTCCCTGAATGAAATCTCTCACAATCTCAGTTGCCAGGGGCACTGAGAAAAGTGTTCAGGCCACAGTCATGTAAACCCTGGCTTTTCCGAGTGCCATGCAGATCGGAATGACGCTTCTGTCGTTATGGACAGAGCATGAGTCGAGAAAGGTATTGGGTCCCTTTTGTCTGTGTTGTGGGTTCTCCACCCCTTTCTTTCCTTTGACACTCGAGGGATAGTTTTCACCAGTAGTAGAAACACCTGGCATCAGAGCCCACAGACCTTCCCAGGGTGGCACTGATGATGGCACAGGCTGCGGAGGTTCTGGCACCTATTTGTGTTTCAGTGGAAAGGCTTTCTGCTTTTTGCCAAAAACTATTTGAATCCTCATTTAGTGTTGAACGTATTTCCCAGTGAAAGGCTGTAGATCACTGTGGGTAGGTTTGTTTAAGAAAGCGACTAAATATGATTTCATAAAAGGCAAAGTTAATCCCCAAGACAGCTCTGTCCTCTTCCCCACAACCTCACTCCCCCTTTTTGGGACTGTCGTACTGCAGCAGCTTACCGTATTATTTTCCGTGTGACGAAAGATATTCTTGGCCTTTTCTGTTCAGCAACAGGACGAATGGGTTTCTTCATTCTCAAAGAAACATGTAAAATAACCCTTTAGAAGTCTAAAGAGATATGTTTGTTCAAAGCATTTAAAATGTTATTTTAATCAAAGGCACAAACAGTCTCCATACTGTGTCAGCGGAAGACAACCATTCCATTTTAACGGCACATCACACTCATTGCTTTTCAGTCTTTCTCCTTTTCCCCTCCCTACTTTGGCACCAACTTTTTTTTTCTTATTTAATAAAAAGGAAAGATTAAAGAATAAAACTTCAGTGGCTCAAATGTATAAAGTAATTTAATATGGTGGGAGCATTAATTATTTTAGCTTAATTGAATTCTGAGGACTGCAGCAGTTGCATTTTTGTAGACAAGCCCTGTTTATTATTTCTCTGTGTAGATTAACAGTAAAGGAAACACAGATAACTTTCAGTTATTTATTGTAAAATAAATGTGTCAATTCATGTGTAAAGCAAGCTGCTCAAAGATAATTGAGTCTTTATATTTTAAGAGGGGGACTAGGAGTCACAGATGCTTCTCTGCCTGGGCTTCCTGCCCATGTCCTGCACCGCTGGCCTCGTCCAGGCCACGCGTGTTCCTGCTGGCCCTGGCCAGTTGCTGGTGAGCAGGTGGATGTTAATTCTTGGGACTTTGCCTCTGGCTGGGCTGTCTGAGGTGAGGTGCCTGTGGTGGACTTGACGGTCATACTTCTCATGGAGTCATCGATGGGCATGTTGACTGGATGGGTCCCCACCCTCCTCCCTGCCAGGCACTTTGAGAGCTGGGCTCTAGAGTTGGCTGGGCAGGGGTGGCCTGTAAATAGATAGGATCCCTCTCACCCTTAAGGGTGAGAACGAGTTGGAATTCTGTCAGCTGGACCCCAGATTGGCCCTTTCTCTGGGACAGTAAGTTTACAGAGACAGGTATGAAAGGGGTAGTTAACTTTTTTTTCTTTTAATGATAGAGAAGTAAGAGAGTGGAAGGAGGAAGTTTCTGAAGCTTTGTCTCCTGGGGGGTGTACATGCATGTATGCATTCATTCATTCATTCATTCATTCAACAGTCAACGCTGCTCTTCCCCTGCCCCAGAAGGTGACAGAATCCCCAGGGGGAGAGGGTACGGTGAGAGGACTGCCATCTGGGCTGCTGCTCTGTCCCGCCTGGGGGATGTGGCTGGAGTGAGAGCAGCTAGCAGCCCCACCCTTGGCATGTGCTGCTGTGCTCCTGGATCCTGCTCCTTGACCAGCTGCATGGGGCTTGTGTCCAAGGCCCATTTTGGATGAGGGGTGGAGTTGGGTGAGGTAGGGGCTTTGGCCTGGAGATCTGACCCAGGGCAGTCACCGGCCTCTGATGTATGTCTGCAGACATTGGGGTTCTCCGAAGACCCCTTCCCAGTGCATTCCCCCACCTCTGCCCAGGGCTGTGATGGAGCTTGGGGACTGTCCATGAAGGGAGCTAGGATTAGCAGACCCTGGGAGGGGAGGGGAAGGGAGCGGCTCCAGGTGTGTCAAGAGCAGGAGTCTCTGCGCCATTCATTTTCTGGGAGGGTTGAGGAGAAATGGAGCTTGGGGTGTCTTGGCCTGCGTGGGAAAGGACCCAGCCCTAGTCTGTGCCCCACCCTGCTGTCTGCCAGCTTTGTGCCCAGTGACTTGACCTTCTGAGCTGCAGTCTTCTCTTCTGGGAACGTTCCTAACAATGACCATGCCGTCCACATGACAGGTGGCTGGCTACAGCGAGGGTGCCTGCACTGTCGTGAGCTCCACCATTTCCTGCGTTGGAGTGGCTAATGGAGTGTTTCCAGGGCTCGCAGAGAGGCGTCCACTGGGTTCTGAGCTTTCCACCATCAGCAACACTGTCAGAATGACTGTTCTGTTGGCAGGTTGCCCTAGGAAGGGTCTGGGGGGTCAAAGGGGCACGGGCTTTGGCGTCAGTCGGCTGGGGTGGAATTCCAGGGCCCACCCAGGCAAGTCACTTCACTTTCCTAGGCCTTGGCTTCCTCATCTGCACCTCCTTTTCAGCACCAGGCTGGGATGATGTGAGATAGATGTGCACTTCCCCAACCGAGCACAGGGTCTCCGGCTGCAGGTAGATGACCGAGAAGAGGAAGCTTCTGAAAAGCTTCTAAAAGTGTGTGGATCCCGACTGGGAGCACGAGGTGCTTGCCTTTCTCAGGCAGAATCAGAATCTTGAAATCTTGTCTTGGACACCTCTCTCAGCATTTCCTCTAGACTCCTCCTTAGAATTTCCACTTTATAGCCACTGGAGGGAAGGCTCTTGATCACAGGAAATTAGTCTTTTCATGATATCACCTCTTCCATAACTAAATGAAGCTGTAACGGGGGAACGAGCCATCAGCTATCAGTCACAGGCTTGCTTTCTGCCTTCTTTCCCTCCTCTCCTGAAACCCCACATGTCAGATTTCTGGAGAAATACAGGCAGCAGGTGGCAGGAGGTGGGAGAGCCCCTGGGCTGGAGTGGCAGGCAGTTCTCTCCTGCGACGGCCCTACCTGCTCTGTACATCTTCACCTGGAGACTGGGACGCCCTTGGCGAGGCAGGGGTTCATGTAGCAGGCAGGGCACAGACAAGGGGCTTGGTTTGGGGTCCCAGTGACCCATGGCTAGGCAAAGTGTGTCGGAGAAAAGAGCTTCTGATCAACTGCAGGGTTTACATGCTACTCTGAGAATGTTTGTTTCAGACTTTAAAAAATAAATGTGAGAAAAAGAATATTAGCTTGGCTGGTTGGGAGAAACTAAATAACTTGCTCATGCTGGAAACTGGAGATAAATCCCACTTGCAGGTTGTCTTAAAAAACTTGCATTTGGTATTTTTAGAGTTGTTATTTTCCCTCCAAATTAAGATTAGTTAAATCCATGTGTGTCGTGGCATGGATTACTTTTTTGTATTATTAAATTGTGACAGCTAATTATGAGTTCTGTCTGCACCAAGGCAAAGTGGAGTGTTCTGTGTGAGGGACATGGCCCGGGGCTCAAGATGGAGCGCTGTTCCCAGAGATGGGGAGGAGGGGGCCTGTCTGGTAACCCTCACCGTGCTAGGTGCTTTTCTTGGGTTATCTACCTTGAAATTGATACTGACCTTGAAACAGATGCCTCTAACCCCACTTTGAAGTACACATATTTAACGCTACTTTGAGCTGGGGCTCAGAGAGGTGAAGGGACTTGCCTAAGGTCACACAGCACTGTGAATTCAGACCCTGGGCTGCCTGGTTTCTTCAGATAGCACAGGGTATGGAGGCTTTTAGAGAGATAGTCGAACTCTGTCCTGCAGGGCCAGTGCCTAGACCCCATCCAGAGCAGTCTTTGAAGTCCCTCCCAGGTATGATCCTTGCAGATACAGCCAGGAACCCTCAGGCCCCCAGAGACTTTGACTCACAGTTTGAGGCATCTTCGTATAGTTGCCAGTACATCCTGGTGAAGGTTTCGGAGAGGTTGGGAACAGGAAGGAAAGCAATAAGATACGCATTCAGACGGACCTGTGTCCGAATTTTGGTTTTGCCAATGACTTGTAAGATCTTCATTGAATTGTTCACCTCTCTCAGTGTCCATTTCCTGTACAATGGAGATAATCTTTCTTATTTTCCAAGCTTGTAAAGTTTGATTTAGACAATGTATACATATATGAGGGCCCTGTGGACTCTCAGCTTTGTTAATAATGGAGAACCAGCTGTGAGATACACAGGGCAGTCCTGGCCTCCTGGCCGGAGCTGGAAGGATGTTCTTGCCAACACTTCTATTCTTCCTTGCTAAGGGATTTGGCTGAGCTTACGTAACTGGTTACTGGCAGGGCTGAGTCCATCTCCCAGTGATCTTGAGTCAGGTGACCTTTTGCCACACCAAGCTGCCCAGTTCTGTGGCTTGAGGCCCTTGCAGAGGCCCAGTTTCCTCCCTTGCAGAGGAGGGTGGGCGGGCCTGTCCTCTGGCCGCCCATGGAGGCAGTAGACTGAGTGTACTGTGTAAACTGTACAAGTCAAGGGCAGTGTCAGCAGCTACAAAATGTAACTGTAGGTGAATGGTTCATTGAATTAAAAAGGAGACAAAAAAAAAATACTGGTCAGCAAAGGGTAATTTTTTATTTTTTATTTTTTTTAGGTTTGGGGCCTCATAATCTGTGATTTTTCTAGATAGTTCCATGTTTCCTGCAGCAATTCAGGAACAAGGAAGGAAAGTAAGGGAAGAGAGAGAAGGGCACTGGGCCTCCAAGCAGAGAACCTCACCAACATTTAGCCCCAGATCCTATTATTATTAGGTTTTTTTATTTGACAGTAAATAGTTAACAGTTGACTTAAGTTTTTATTAGGCACTTGACAGCATTTTTTTTTTTTTGCTAATTTTCATGCCTGACTAATGTATAATGACCAGCTCTAGAATCTGTTAGGAGGGGCTGTGGGTCAGTAAAGCTACATAAATAAGGCAGCCTGGCTATAGCCCCTGTGTTCTTGGGTTCATCTTTTCACCAAGGAAACAAAAAGATTGAATTTTTCACATTTAGACTTTTAATTTCACATACATATGGGGGCTTACTCTGTGCCAGTCACTGTTTGAAGGGCTTTACAAATATCAGCTTAGTCCTCCTAACCCCATGAAGTAGGTGCTAGTGTCAACCCCGCTTTACAGAAGACAAAAGTGAAGCACAGAGACACTAAGTCACTTGGCCAGGGTTCACAGCCGGTGAATAGGGGCCCAGGGTGTGAACTCCCACAGTCATGCTCTTCCTGTGGCAAGGCAGTGCTGTGCTGGCCACATTTCATCCTCTGTCCCATCCACTGTCCTCTTCCCATGTAGGCGGGAAGTCAGATACCACTTTCATTTTGTAAGTGAGGAAACTGAGTCAGAGACAGGTGAAGAGCCTCGCCCCATCCCCCTGTGAATCAGTGGCATGGTTGTACCTAGAAACCAGCTCCTGACTTCCAGCCAGGGGGCATAGGGGCTTCACTGGGTCATCCCTAGGAGGCCCAGGCCCCACGAGATCATGTGCTTCTTTACCTGTGACTGGCACAAGGCCCCTTCTGCTCCTAGCCAGGCAGTTAGTGATTTCCACTCTGGAGATGAAGCCCTGTGATGGGACTTGGGAACCAGCATGGGGTGAAAGGATCAGGACAGTGGACCTCCACCTGTCCTACACATGTATACGAATTTCATGTTGGCTGCCCTTTGTGTGAAGCCCCTCTTGTTGGGAGCTGGCCACCACCCAGTCAGGCAGTAACAGGTAGGTGTGCCTACCGGCTGCAGACGTGTGGGGGTCAGGCATGGCGGACCCTGGCCCAAGACCTGGGGTGATGTCGTTGCTCTGTGGCTTACATGCTGTGTGACCTTGAGCAGACAGACCTTCCCCTCTCTGGGCCTGAGCTTCCTGAACTGAAATACAAGGAGGGGCTACTGGGGATTTCCAAGAGCTACAAGTCTGGCAGGGGGTTAAGGGCTAGACACCAGTTTCCCACCCAGTGGCCCCCATCACCTTTCCTCATATGTTACATATTGCTTTTTGCTAATCGGTTTTCTTTGAAGAATCTGGTGGTTAAAAAGGAAAACTATTATACTAAAGTATAAACAGTGTCTCTGCTGCTCCAAGTGTGAACTGTGAGGAGGACTTGGTGCCCTTGCTGTGAGGTTGACTGGAGTTTAGGCATGTCCACCCCCCAGGCCCCCGTGTGTTTCAGGCCTATCCTTAATGTTGTAGACGTGGTTTGGCATTTCTTTTCTGTTGTCATTAAAAGGGCTTCCCCAATTGTATAAACCTCGGGCCTCACAAAATTTGGCCCAGGCACTGCGAAGTGGCAGCCAGTGACCTGATG
The DNA here is from genome assembly GCA_032199065.1 of Smutsia gigantea. Taxonomy (NCBI): domain Eukaryota; kingdom Metazoa; phylum Chordata; class Mammalia; order Pholidota; family Manidae; genus Smutsia; species Smutsia gigantea. The sequence goes on along the minus strand of JAVSCE010004870.1, from coordinate 164,829 downwards.
GGGTAGGCGTTTTGGCTCTGCCTGATTTGAGTCAGGGAGGAGCTCCAGATAGCAGGTGTGACCAGCACCTGGAGGTCCCAAGCTGGACCCAGGGGCAGGAGACCTTTCTGGAGAAGGCTGGGCTTCTAGGCTTCATTTTATTTTGTTTTAAAGTGGGTTTCCTTAGGGCACTCCCGCTGATCTGCTGGTTTTGGGCTGGAGGGACAGAGGGAGGGGGAATAAGGATGGGAGGGTGAGTGGCTCAGGAAAGGAGTCTGGGGGGACGGGTGTGGGCGGGGGAGGCCTGGGAGGGAGAAGCAGGGCCACTAGATGAGACAGGTGTGGGAAAGCAGCATGGATGCTGGGACCCCAGGCTTTTTTAGGTATGTGGAAAAATAGCAACCAAACGGCCTTTTGTTAGAGGTGAGAAATCAGAACCCCCGCCACTGCGGATGTGGACTGGAGAAGGCAGCTATTCAGATGCACCACCAAGGGCAGGGTGAGCCCCTCAGCCAAGCAGCCAGCAGCCAGCAGCCAGCTAGTTTTCTACAACCAAGGCGGTGCTTGATCAGGGTTGTTGACCCCTCGGGGCTGAGTAGCCTGGGGAGCTTCCGGGGCCTTGAGGTTGCAATGTGGACAGAGCCTTAGATGCAGGCAGATAAATCTAGACTCAAAGGTAAAAGCAGGTGCATGGGTCAGCACCCACCCAAGAGGAACATATACGCACAGTCCTGCTGCTTGACAGCCTGTGCCTGAGTGTGATGGAGGACGAGGAGGGACACCCGTCTAACTGGGGGTGTCCAAAAAACACCATTCTGCTTTCCTGACTTAAGGTGCCAAAGGAATCTTTGAAAGTATTGGAGAAAGCACTGGCTTTGTGTCAAAGGCTTTTTTGGGCCGAAATTGGCATCTGGAGAGTGTGGCCCCCAAACTGGGTTCTAAGGGTCCTGTTTTAGGGCTGGGGGCCAGGGACTGCTTGTCCTTGGCCCAGTGTGATGGCAGCTGTCCAGGGTTCCTCCTCTCCCTTAAGGACAAACAGGACAAACCTTCTCACCCAAGCAACTGGCCACAACGGCTGAGGTCGGTAGACCCACAAAACTACGTTCCTCTGAGGGAGCCTGGGTGGATTCTTTCCCCCTCCCACTAAGAGTTGAAAGCCAGCCGATTAAGAAACCTAAACAGTGTGGTCTTCTCCCGCATCGTTGACATCATTGGCTTGTAAAACTTTCCCTGCAAACGAGGAGACTTTATTCCTGGGAAGAAGTATGTAATTTTCCTGACCTGGACTTTGTTTTGGAGAGAAAGAGGAAAGAGAGAACTCATTTCCAGAAACAAACGGGACCCAAAACAGCAAACGAGGCCCACACTCCGGCATCGGCGTCGTGCTGTCCGGAGCGCGCAGACCTGGGCGCCCAAAGCCTAGAGCTGTGGGGACACAGACGAGGAGGCTGCCCAGCGCTTAGCGGCCTGGGTCCTTGGCGCGGTCTGAGACTGCGGGGTAGGGGTGGGAAGACGGACCTCGGAATCCTCCCGACTCTACACAGAACCTCTTCTACTCGCATGAAGCCAGGCGCCACCTGCCTCGCCACTGATGCAATTTCCCGTGTGCCCCGACGGCTGCAATTTGCAAGACTCGTCTTGCCCTCTCTCCGGATCTCCAACGGCCCCTCCCCTCGCCTGGCCTCCTCCCCGCCCCCCTCTGGTGCCCACCCCCAGCAAACCATCCCTCCCCCCCCAACGCGGGAGGGGACAGGACAGAGCTCCTCCTTCCACGCCAGCGGCGGACTTCAGGCCCCGCCCCTCGGGGGGCTCCCGGTTTGGGGTCCATTAGTCTCCCTTCACTACCAAGCCCCGGCACACAATGGCTTTTTACGAGGCGGGGGGTACGGAGCTCCGGCAGGACGCGGGGGCGGCGCGTACCTCCCGGACCCCTCACGGAAGAAGTTCCGGGGGCCTTCCCTGCGGTCCATGCCCCTCCCCGGGCGGCCCTGGTTCCGCAGGGGGTTCCGGGCGCTGCTCCCCTGCCTTTGGGGACGCCTGGCCCCCCTCCGGCAGCCGGCCTCGCAGACTAGTCCGCGGCCTTTCCAGCCTGCGCCCCCGGCTCGTGACGATGCCACCATCAGCCACCTCCTTGCTCTCCCGGCCCGGCCCGCCGCGCACGTTGATTGTGTCTTCCTGGGGCGGGAGGGCCGAGGGGGCTCCAGGCCATGCATAATTCGGGGGCTTAATGGGCCAGCTGCCCGAGTCGGGCGGCGAGGGGCGGGCGGCGGCACAGCTGACCTGCCAGCGTCTGGCCTCGCCGAGAAGGCGAGCTTCTTTCTTCCTCCGGTGACAGCTCCCCTCCCCCTCTCGGCCAGGGTCTGGGCAGGGCGGGGGGAGGGCGAGTTGTGGGGTTAGCCCAGGGGAGGGGGCAGCCTTCATGCTGCCGTGCAACTTTTGCTTAGGGGGCAGAAGGCGTGCAGTGAATCGGAGCCACCCCGGGATCCGACTCCTGAAGGAGCCTGGGGAGTTGGAATGTAGGTTTACCCGGAGCCTTCTGCAACCCTTGAGTTTTTTTCCTAGCCCCTTTATCCCCGCCCCCCGGCGACCCCCTGTCTGCCCCCCGCCCCGCAACCGCCCGGCGAGCTAGCACCCTGGCCCCGGGCCAGCCTCCTTCCCCTGAAGCCGGAGGAGATGGATGGAGGCGGGGACCCAAGGTCAAGGGCGGGGAGCCCGCCGCCTCTGGGCCCCTTTGTGCGCGCGGGACCTCCCCTCCTCCACCCTCCACCCTCCACCCCCTTCCCGGCCCCTGGGCGCGCACCCGAGCCAGTGACCTTCCCGGGCATGGGGAATTGCATTTCAGGACCCCAGAAAACTCCTGCTCCAAACCGTTGCGCACGAGGGGCGGGGCTTCTGGCTGGCGTGGCATTCCTTCCAGGGTATCTGTCTTGAGTTGCGGGGGCGCCCGGGGATCCCCTCTCCGCCCGCCGCCAACGCTCTGAAGGGTTGCGCCGTCCTCATCAGCCTACCTGGGCCCGACAGAGCCGGCGGTTCCCTGGATCCAGGTGAGGCCCTGTTGGAAGGGGCCGTGCAGAGTTCCATTGTGCATTTTTGTGTCCATCCAGAAAGGGTTTTCTTTGGAGCTCCCCGCCCCGCGGAGAGGAAGCCTGTTTTTCCAGAGGGAGAGGGATTTTCTGGGTGTGGGATTTTAGAATACTCAAGAACGAAAAAGTGTTTCCCCAATTGTGTGGAAGTGGACCCTCTACTAGACTGGGACGCAGAGCCCCGTGGACTTACCGGAATTAATGGCAGGCCTTCCTCCAAGCCCCACTCCTCACAATACCTCCCCCAAAGAGAATTTGTATGCAAATGGTCACCTTGTTTGGAGTCTCTATTTTTCCTTCTTAAAAATTGGCCTCCAGTTGTTTAAAGCACTCCAACAGGCCCTCAAAGACCCAGAAAAGCACTGGTTGGACGCCCGGTGTATTTACCACAAAGCTTGTAAGAAAATGTTCAAACATTTCCCCAAAGCTGTTACTCTGGATATAAAAATGTATGCTGTTTGCTTATAGAGATTAAAAGTTTACCTTCACTGTGACAGCTTTTCTAGGCTAGAACTGGAACCACGTCTCTTTTTGCCATTATTCAGAAATAAGTCTGAACCAAACAGAATATATTTGCTGAAACAAGAGTCAAGGTAATTAAAAAAATATGTATATACATATTTATTTATGATTTGGGTTGGCCCAAATTGTAACAGTATTGCAGTTTCTGTGCTATCCAAGGCTAAAGTATTTTGTAAACAATGCCTTCATGGCGTTTTGAGTAAGAGTCGATATTAAAAAGCTCAGATTCTGCTAACTCGAACTTTGAGCAGCTAGCTTTACTGCTGGAGGAACCTGAAGGCATTTGTCAACTTATTTTTTTGAAAGGCCTACGGAAAAGGTAACAAATTCAGTACTTGGGAACTCAAAGCTGCTGGCAGCCCTGGACAGGAAGGTTTTCATATCTGCCTGAACTTGCTCGTTGATTTCTCAGACGTCCATTTATAACAGTTCTAACAAGATAGAATCTGCCTCTGAGTATCTGTAAATACGGGTAAAGATCACAATCCACCCTCATAATGGTCCGAGACTGGAAAGGCAGATCCTCGTGTTTGATTAATATGTATGTTACCAGATTCCTTTTACAGAAAAAGAAAGATGAAACACTAATTATGTGTGTGTGTGTGTGTCCAAGGGGCCCACCCTAGGTCTCTGCAGTTCCTTTAGAGAGACACGTTTGAGGATTTTGGGAGACCAAGGTGTGTGTGGGGGTAATTGTTCATGTTTTGCTTGACAGACAGGTAACCTGTGGTTGGCTGACTTAAGGGCTGTTACAGGGAGGAGGCGGCCAACTTATCCCTGTGTTCTTTATTTTGACAACTGAACAGTGCTAAAAAAAAAAAAAAGGGTGATTTCTTCCTCTAGTTTTCAATTAAGGCTTGGGACAGAATGGTTGAAGGCTCTCATCTGGAATCCTTGAATGAGCCCCTTGGATGCACTGGCTCCTTCGAAGGGCATGCCCCCTTCTGTGTCGGGCGGCAGGGTGGGCTGCCTTACAGGTGCTGTTCTGAGCTGTGTGATGAGTCTGCAGGGCACAGGTGCCTTGCCTTGCTTTGTTCCAGAGCCACGTGTGGGAAATTTGTTTGGGAAGGGAAGATTTTGTCAGGTGGGTCCTGTTGAAGTTACCAGTGGACTTGGAAGCCGAAGGGATCCTGGGGAGGCCTCTTTTGGAGGTTGTGGTTAAGCATCTTTAGTTGCATTCCTTTGAGGAGCCTAGATTTTCTTACAGGACTCTCTAGAAATAGGGCCTCCTGGATTCTCTGGGATTCTCAGAGGCCTGAGCCCCGGTTAGACTCTGGATCAGTATTTGCTGTTGCTGGAGCGCTAGGGGCCATGGCAGTGTTGAAGGGCCAGCATGGGATGTTGGCAAGCAGGGCCCACACTCTCTCAAGTGTGCTCGTTCCTAAAAGCCCAGGGCAAACCCGTCCATCTCTGTCTTCATCTATAAAATGAGGATATACAGTGGTTTAACGCTCCTGCAACCATCCAGATATGAAAACAAACCATTCTGTAGAGCGGAGGTGATGGCTGATTTCAAAGACATCATTAAAGTGCAGAATGTTTGGTGCGTGGGGGCAGGGTGACTAACCTGAAAAAGGGAAAGGAATCAAATAGCTACTTGTGTAGCCTGTCATTTTCAATGGGAGGCCATGTGGTGGTGGGGGGAATTAGAGGATTTAGGGGGTGCCTAAGGCGGAGGACTTGAACTTTCAATTCAGTCACCTAATACCAAGTGGAAACACCCCCGCCCCGGCCAACCCCCCATCTCCTTGTCATTGTTGGGGACTGTCACATGATTCAGAACCCTAATACAGAGTGTGTGCTGTTGCCCTTGACCTGAAGACGCCAGAAAAGGTATCATTACTGACGTTTGGTTTCTGGCTCCAGAAGGAGAGGAGTTGGGCCTAGGGTTTGCCTGCATGGGGTCAGAGGGCATGCATCCAGCAGGCAGCCTTTAAGTGCAGTCTTGCTAGGTGCAAATGAGGAAGGAACTCAGTACAGACTGGTGAGGAAATTCCCCTTTTCCCTTTGCCTCTGCCTGTCGAAGCTAGGAAAAATGGGCGTTTATGTCACTGAGCCCACAGCCGGCTGCTCTGGAATGGTACCATCACTGGGGAAATGGGAGGCCCCACGTGTCCTGTTGGGACTCTTACTTTTGTGTGGTTAGTTTTCTTTCGAAGAGGCTTGGTTTCCTTTTTCCAGCCAATATTGAGTGACCTGAATTGGATTTTTAAAAGGAATAACCTCTGGTGGGGTCCAAAACCTCTGGCTTGGTCTTGCTAGTTAGAAAATACAGATGCTTTCTTTATGTATTTGGTGGTTCACGCTGGCAGGGCCGAAACCTCAGTCTTGAGTTTGGGGATCAGGGAGTGTGGTGTTTGGCCCTCTCCACGGGGGACCTGATGGAGGCCTTGTTCCCTGGCACTGGAGCTGGAGTGGGCTGGGGGGCATGGCAGATACCCCGAGCCTGTGTTGGTGCAGGCATGGAGCCAGAAGCTGTCTGGTGCTCCTTAATTGAATACAGATCCCAGTCAGTTCCACGTGGGCATTTGAGGATGGGCAGAGGAGGTAGTGATATTTCCCCTTCTCCCTCATGTCTGGACTTGGAAGCTAGGAGCCCCCAACCTGAGGGGCCTCGGCGCCTGTCCGGGCACCCAGCCCACAAGGTTTGCGAAAAGGGAAGGGAAGTGGGTGACAAGACCGCGCAACAACGCCCCTGTAAATATTGTTTGTCTGAACTGGGTCTTCCATCTTTTGTTAGTGGCAGCTCGTTAATTAACCAGCAGATTGGTGTTGCCTTCTTTTGACACATGTGTGTATTTTGGGGCAGAAGATTCTTGTTCCTCTAGAACTCTGAACGGACCCGGGAAGTCCTTGTACAGAGCCGCCCGCCTCTTCTGTCTGCCCCTGTTGTCCTCCTGGTCCCCCCTCTTCCTGCCCCCTCCTTCCCACCCTTCCTTCAACCCAAGTGGGCTCGTAGTTGCGTGGAGGACAGACACGTTAAACACAGCTAAATAAATCATGTTTATGCTTGGCGTTCTTGGTAGTGAAAAATCTGTTGGCTGTTTTTACTTCCTTATTTCTCAGCATTTGCTTCCTACCTGTTTTTGAGCACATGCCCAGAAATAGTAGTTTTGTCAAATGAGGGGATAATGCCAGCCAGCCTTTCTTGCTGCCAAGGAAGCTGCTGGATTTTGCAAAACAGAGTGACGTTTTTTTAGTGACACTGATTTTTTTTTTAAAGAGATTAGGATGTAGAATAAGGGTATTACAATGCACTTAGGGAAGGAAAAAACCCCACCCAGCAACCGCATGGCACTCAGGGAGCAGGTTTAGAGATGCGGCTCACTTTTGTTTGCATTTGGCGGCTCCAAGGGCAGGAGGCAACCTTCAGATGAAGAGAGGCTGCTTCGGGGCTGGGGAGCGGAGTCAGGTTCCCCTCGTTTCAGTGCCTAGACTTAATTTTCTCTGCCATTTTGGATGATGTGGTGCAAAGATTTTCTTCTTTTTTCTGGTTGGTTTTGTGCCTTTTAGGTTCTGAGACCTCCTGAGCTCACTCGCTGCAATCTTCCTCTGAGGTTACACTGAGGTTCTAGTCCCCATCGGGCTTTGGAGCTCTTTGGGAATCCCAGCTACACTATCATTGTTTGTATATAAGAACATCCAGGGAGGCGTCCCTTCCTCTGCGTTTTTATCCACGGTGTTGTTTGGGGATATCTGAAAAGTCATTTTGATGATGTGGTGCTGTTTGCCGGGACAGAGAATTACAGCTGAAGATAGACTGAAGAGTTAAACAAGAATTTTTTTTCTTTAATGGTTTCAAAAACAAAAAAATGGCAAGTAATCACTGGGTGCTCCTGCCAGGAGGCAAGGCTTGTCTTATCAGGGGATCTTTGCAGGGTTTCTGCAGTGAATTCAGACTGAGGGCCAGCACATTAGCTCTGTTTCAAAGACAGCCAAGGAAAAAAAAAAATCACAACAAAATCAACGTCAGCCTGCTCTGATTTCCCCCAATTTCTAATGGGAATACTGTGCAGTAGAAATTATATTTCCATTGAGGATCGAGCTACCGTTTTCTTTAATTACATTAAATAGCGGTATAAACCTCAGCTGAATGTAAACCTCTGTTTCAGCGGCACCGGCAGCATGGCTAGATTGAATCCTAAGGAGCTACGTTACCAGTGTTAATGTGCTAACAATCTTTATTAAATTAATCTCGCGAAGTGTTAATTTTTACAAATTTTGTTGTGCACACACTGTATGTCACCGTTGCCGTGTTAGGAGATGAAAATGGATTTCACGTCAAAGAATAAATAAGAAGGTGGCTGTCAGACTGCTCCCTTACAAGAAAATTTGTGATTTTAGCCGTCAAAATTCTACCTGGGCTGAACTGAAGGGAAGGCTCACAATATGTATATTAAATGCCGTCTGCGTACAGAAAACTCAGTTAAAGAAACTACTTTGTTGAAAGTAATTACAGGCCTGTTCAGTGTTTTAGTCAGCGACATTTCAGATTTGGCTTAGAAACATAAAGAGGCCATAGAAAGATTTTGTTCTCATGTGATGCAAAGCATTGAACCTCAATACTCTATATGTCCATTAGTAAAATGGTAAAAGAAATCAGTCCACAAAATCCAGGGGAGAGCTGGATTTTTTTTTTATTACAATAGTAGAGATCAATTGCCTATAACTCTAATAAATGCAACTAAAAAATGCATTTAAGCTGTAGCAGGGTCCTCTTTTTTACCATTTGATTGTTTTCCTCTTTCTTTCTCTTTGAACCTTCTGCTAAGCAAGTTAAATTTCTACTCCATCTAAAACAAGAAACCCTGATGGTCCTTGCGGTTGCCTGTTCCCCTACCGTCCAGGTAGAATTTTACAGGCCCATCTTTAAAAAGGCTGATGATAGTCACATATCTCCAGTCCACCCGGAGCTGTAGCCCCTTTCCTGGCTGCTCCGGACCGGAGTCACTGCGTTAAGCTCCTTGCAGGGCACTGTGTTTCATGAATGTTCTTTTTATCGGCTGTGCTGCGTTATTTTCATTCTTAATTCCCTGGAATTCTCAGAGTTCAGACTTCCCTTTTCTGTTTATTCTCTTGTGCACGGGGGTTGAGCCAAAGCCAGTGTTCCAGTTCATGGGACCTGCAAACCACAACCACTTCCTGAACTCACCCGTTTTTGAACACGGTCTGTAGAGGACCAGATTTGTAGGGAGTGTCAAGACTCCGTGTTTCCAGGTCATTCCTCAGAAGCCAGGCACAGGGGATGCTGATGGGAAGGAAAATATGTCATTAGTTTAAAACTCACTGTAGGCACCAAATCTGAATGTCATCTCCTGGTATATGTCCCTCATGGGACATGACTTCTGTCTTCACTCCCCGCCCCATGCCCCCCCGCCACCCACCGCCAGCTGTAAACTGATGCATGCCGTGGGGACGTGTCTGAAGGGTACCTCGCCAAGATGGTCATTGGAGTCTGGCCACTAAGTTACATCTACCAAAGGGTCTCAGGGTCCTGACCCCAAGTCTGCTTTCTCCAGGTTTGGAATCCAGATGACCTATCCAGGCTTTTACTTCATTTTATAGACTGTATACATTTCATCCAGGAGTGCTTCGTGCAGTATGTGTAATATACTGTTTGTGGCTTCTGATGCAGCCTAACAGAAAATTACTGAAGGAACTTGGATAAATTGTGTTTTAGGGCAGAAACTGCTAGACTGAAGCAGCTACCCAGCTTCCGATCACTCTTGAATCGGGTGAAAAAGGGGCAATCCCTCTTGTAGGTATTGGTCAGCTGTTTCTGTTGGAGACATTCAGAGATTCTAACTCCTTGGCCTCTACAGATTCCAAGGATGCATGCAGACATTTTAATGTGTCCACGTTGTTGATAGATGTGTGTGTACGTGTATATGCATATATGTATAATCTCTGTATAATAGATGTGCGTGCACACATTTTTTTTTGACAAGTGAAACACATGGTTTCACCTTCTGTTGTCTGCAGGCCTGCCCGTTCAGGCATCATGGCCCCAGTTTGGTGGACATGGCCTGCTGAGGTCACCCTGATAACTCATATCTGTTTTTCTGTGTGTACCCTGAAGCCAGGGTACATAGGCCCCAGCGTCCCGGCTAGAGGACAAGTGGCTGTATTTGCATTCTAGCAGTTCAGAGAGCTCCAGGGATTTCCCCGAGAGATGAATGTTAGAAAAAAGTGGGGGCTGCATGTTTTCCCCTGCAGAGCTCACTGAGGGTCTCAGTGGTCAGTCCCTCCACTTTACCTGGAATATTTCACAGAATATGGTTCAGACACACCCTTTCTCCCCAACAGCACCTGAAATGTCCTCTGCTACTTCACTGGGCCTTTGGGAAGGGCCATAGAAGGTTTTGGAATTTGTGATGTAATCTCACTGATCCTTGGCTCATGGTGCAGGAAGGGGATCTGCTGCCCTGAAGTATTTCAGCTGCTTACATGTTGAGGAAATTGGGGTTGGCAGCTATTGAATGAGGTGCTTTTGGATTTGGCAAAGGGGTGGGCCCGAATGCTTGCTTCTAATTGCAAGATGCACCTGCCAGGGAGGGTGCTGCCTTTCCAAGTCCCGGTGGAAAGAGAAACACAGGCTTTGGTAGTGTTGTTGGGGGTCACAGTTGTTCCTTTGCCTCTCCTGTCCCTTTTCAGGGATGCATTATGCACAGCATGCCAGGGAGCAAAAATAGTCGAAGTGGTGATTCACTGTGACAGATCCCGGGAGTGTGCAAGGAGGGAGGTGTTCAGAGGAAGGCCTGGCTCAGGCTGTTGGGAGGGATGTGTTTCTTGCCTCCTCTCCATATCCCTTCTCCAGAAGGTGGGCATGGGCAGATGCCCTGCTGTCCACGCAGGGCTGTGGGTGGCATGTGGGGGTGTCTGGATAGTTGGTGGGATGTGGCAGTGGAGTTAGCCTCATGCCCAGAGATGCTTGTGGAGGCCCCAGGCAAGCCCACCTCTCACTTGCCCCTCCCTGGCTGCGGCCTGGCCTACGTCCTGCCAGGCCCAGGTGGTGATGGGGGAGATGAGGGACGCTGAGCGGAGCTCTTTCACCGGCATTGGAATTTCTCCTCCCAGCCACGTGAAAGGGCTGCTGTTTTCAGCGGGCAGCCCCAGGAAAGGCCAAACTCTGGTGGGAGCTATGTTTTTATGTCTCTCATGTAGTGACCCTGAAGGACGTCTTTAAACAAACAGCTGTACAAATTCTTGTCAGACCTCATCTCCCCCTTTTCCTCACTCCCCTTTTTAAGGACACTTACACACGCGTCTCCACACCCAAATCCGGTACTGCAAGGGACTCGAGACCTGTGATGGGCCCTCAGACTTGCCTGACTTAGAAGGAGAATCCAGAAGTGGGAAGTGGGACCTGGGAGCCCCAGCTCCTCACAGGGAATTTTAAATCTCCAAACACTCTGGTGTAGGGAGTTGAGCCATGCTTCACACCCAGTCACTCCCCAGGCCTGTCTTGGGGACCAGTCCTGGGCTTGCAAATTCTCACGGTGACTTAAGCGTTCACCTAAATGCTTGGATTCCCTTTCTGCTTTGACTTATTGTTATTTAGTATATATTTTTTATAATGAAATGAAAAACAAATTCTAGCCTTTGTTGGTTCCCAGATCTTGGTAATTAAAAACTAAGAAAAAGATTTGAAATAATACCTGTGGAGTGAAGGAATTTATGTTTTGAGTATGGCCCCCCCGCACCCCGACCTGAGACCCTTGTAGCTGTGAAATTGAGTAACAAATGGCTCCTTAGAATCCTTTTTCCCTGTTCTCCTCCCTCCCCCCTAAAAAAGGAGGGAGACAAGTGATGGGAAGGCTAGGTTTTGGGTGAGACCCACTGCCTGTCTCCGCTTCTTTCAAATAGGAAATTGCCAAAATGGATGTCATCGGCTGCTGATTAGATGTATTTTAACTGCAGGATCATTTTACCAACTAATACTGTTATTATGTTCTTCAATGTGAACCCATGGTGGGGCTGTTAAATACAAGCCTGGGCCTAGCAGATAGCTAAATGTAGCCTGCAGGGTCCATAGAGCCTGTTCCCTCGGAGACCCTGAAGATGACTGGCCAGGCACCATGTTGACATCTGAGTCCTTTCCACTTCTCAAGGTGTGTCTTTTCCCCCTGCGACCACCTTCTTTATGTGTGTGACCTGGGGCCTGAGTCCAGAGGAGGCCCTGAGCTTTCCCGATTGGAGATCCAGAAAAATCATACCCGCTCTATCTCTTGATGTCATGGCCTCTGTCCCAGCCTAGAAGTTACAAATGACCATGCGCTGAAGATGTGCCTATCCTGGCCCTATCTCTGCAACACGGCACCCAGAATGGGCAGCCCTGAACCTTGAGCAGTGGGTGTTCAAGCCTGAGCTGGCTTTCCTCCATTTTTTTCTCTCTAGCAAACCGGAAAGAGTCCTGATTTCCCGTCGGGGTGGGGGAAGGTGGGCCAGAATCCGGATAATGATTTCTAAATGTGAGCCATGCGTTTGACTCCATGTGGTTCCCGTCCCGCTCCCCCACCCAATACAGAGCGCATAGCATTTTTATCATCCTTAAGACGAAGTAGCTGGCAAAATATTTAAGTGATCCGAAAGAAATGTTTTTATTTGCCCGTGTGTGAATTGGGTTATCTGCCTATCTTGTTTATGAAATTTGGGGCTGCCTTTCCAGCAGCCTGTTCGCCTCTCAAATCTTTCCCGGCTTCCATTTCCATATTTCTGCGTGCATGTTCTTTGTTAATCACTTGGCAAGCGCTTATTTGAATATTAAAAATTTCTTTAATCATCAAAGGCAGGAGCGCAGTCTCATGAATATTCATATTTCCCCCCCCCCTCCTCAGACTGGATTCTAGTTCATTACCCTGCAGTAAAAGCTAAACAGCCATCAATCGCCCTCATTACAGGCTCTGGTGTTTTGATTGGCTGCCTGCTGCCCAGAGCTTTTTTTTTCTCATTTTTAAATTTTTCCTCTTCTCCTATGAGCTGTCTTGTACCTGCCAACAACCAAAAAAAAAAAAAGCCAACGAACAACGTAAGAATAAATTTCTCTGGTTGAAAACAACTTTGCAAACTTGTCAAACAGTCTTTGTGGCTTGCTGCCGCCGAGGCGACCAGCAACACTACCTGTCACCGCCCCCCCGCCAGAAAAAAACCCAGGAAAAAGGGGGAGGGGGAGAGAAATTAAATAAATAAATAAAAACGGAGAAACTTGAGCCTCAGAGATGAATATTTGTCAAGAGAGTTGACGTAAGTTTCATTTGCATAATGACTTTGTACTTCTGCATTAATAAAATTTGCATATGAAGCCATGTTAATTACTCCTGATCATGCTTTTTGCATTCATGCATAGTAATTTTCTCCGACTTGTGAGAATTAATGTCTTGGCATGGGGGGAGGGGGTGCGGGATTGTCAGGTTTCCTAGCCAGTGGCCCTCACCCACAAGCGCTCGCTCCTTGTCTGTCTCCCTCCTTGATCTATGACTCATGTTTGCTCCATCAGTAGGAGTTCTTGGCTTAAAAAAGTGTATCAATTGAAAAGCACCAGTAGGGAGAAAAATATACATCTCCTGCACAGTGTATTCCCGAGCTCCTCTCGCCAGCTAGGAATCTGTAACCCTCCTGTGTGGGAGGGGACGCCTGAGGATTCGGCTTCGGGAAAGGCTCACATTCCCCTCCTAACCAGGCTGGGGCTTTGCCAGGCCTTTTTTTGTGTCTGCACGCTGGGCGGTGTGGGCGTGTTCGCAGGGCAGTGCGCATGTGCGAGGGGCCAGGCTGGCACGGGCCCCTCTCGCAGGGAGACTGGGTAGGGACCCACAGAAAGGGTACATTAATAATTACCTTCTACCCTGATCTGGAGCGTCGGAAACATTTTAGGGGGTTTATTTTGGGGGCCTTTCTGTACCTCTTTGTATGGGATGCATAGAGCAAGATTCTAACTCCCAGGAGCCCCATGATCCTGGAACCTCAGTTTCTTGTGTGTGTGTGTGTGTGTGTGTGTGTGTGTGTGTGTGTGTGCGCGGGGGGCGGGGGTCATGATACCTACCCCCTAGTCAGGCTGCTTGGCTTAAATGAGATGATATATATGTATTCATTGTTTCTTTTTCCCTAATGGAAGTGAACTTTCATGATAAGGAATTGGGCCAGCCAGGGTTTTATTTTTAAGCCACCTGGATTCCACATAAAGCTGAGACGGCGTCTTGGCGTCCCTCTGCCACATACTTCCGTGCTGTTCCAGTTCTAGAGGGGAATCCATTTAGACCTCAAAAGCGTTTTTAAAGGAGTGCCTTGCAGGCTTGGTAGGGTGCCTTCCTGAGGCCAGAGCATCCCCCAGGCATTCACTGTCAGGCTGTGCAGAGGACCACGGGGAGCAGAGAAAGTTCCAGAGCGGAAAATAAAGGAGTGATACCGACTGTACATTGAGTGTGTTGTCCTGACCTTCCTTTAAAGGCAAGGCTCTAAGAAAGTGCCTCCTTCCGTGTGACATAGCCAGGAAATGGCAGAGGAGGATTTGGACCCAGGCCTCTTGCTCCAAGGCTTCCTCTGTGTGTTGTCCCAGGTCTCAAGTGCTCTCAAGTGTGTTCTGGATTCCTGTTGGCACTTTGGAAGGCAGACACCCCTTCCCTGAGGACAGGAGACGTCTGGGAGGTGGCCTGGGGCACGGGTGCTGAGGCCAGAGACAGTCTTCACCCTGGGCTTTTTTTTTTTGAGATAAGACTCACATAACATAAAGTTGATGATGTTAACCTTTTTTTAAAGGTATACAGATAGTGGTTTCAGCATATTCCTGAAGCTGTGCAGTGCCACCACTGTGTAATGCTGGGAGAGTTCCTCACGCCGTATCCACATGCCCTCAGTCCCCCGTGCCCAGCCCCTGGCCACGCACATCCGCACTGTCCCTGTGGATTTGCCTGTTTGGGACATCTGCTGTAGTCATGCTGTAGGTGGCTGCTTTCCCCTCCTTTAGCTTTTGCTGTAGCTCAGAATTGGATTTCTGCAGTGCCACCTTTGGGCAAAGCTCCAGGTTTCAGCTGCTTCGCGGGATGAGGGGACCTTCCCCAGGGCAGCGTGTCTTCTGAGAGCACCCAGAGAGTCCTATGCAAGGCAGCTTAGGATTGGAAGCCCCTCACCCTTGCTGCCCCCTCCCCTGCCTCCACTGAGCCATCCCCTGGAGCAAGCATGGGTGGAATTCCTAAGGAGATGTGTGCAAGTTCTCAGGGGACAGCCTGGCCCTGCACCCCCACCCGACTGGGGGATGATGATTTTGCTTTTACAGACTCTGGCCTATGCCTGACCTTTCCAGAAGGAGAGGGGTGTGGTTGGAACTGCCGTTTGGTCCTGCCTCCCAACTGGGAGACTCAGGTTCTGTCTGGGACAACAGTCACTAGGCCCTGGCGCTCCTGTTGGTCAGTGGGATGGCTGTGTCGTGGCCTTGCCCAGAACCTGGGAACCCAGGGTTGTTTTCTTCAGCTTCCCATGGTCTGACTGAGCCTGACGCTCAGGCTGCGCTTCTCCGCCACCCCGCCCATAGCCCTTCCTCTCAGCATCCCCAGCCGCAGGGCTTCCCCAGGGGAAAGCAGGGCCTATCCAGGCTTTGGAGACACAACTGGGTCCATGTGCCACACCTCCCTGAGCCTCAGGTTCCCCCTGTGGAATGGGGATGGTCTTCCCTGCTAAACTGTGCCTGGCTTGTTGTGATAAGCGCTTAGTACAAGGCCGCCATAGGGTTCCAGGAGGTCCAGAACCTTCGGCGGTCAGCAGGCAGGGCTGACGTACTACTGGACAGAGCCAGACCTGCATTGTTCAGTGCTGAGGCTTGCAGACTAGGACAGGCCAAGGCAGACTTTGGTGGGGGCGTGGGGGGTGGGGGGCAGGTGACACTGGCCTTGGTGCCAGCCTTCTCTGGGGGTCTGCACTAAATCTGGAGCGTTGCCTGGGGCAGCTTGTGGAGTCCTAGGCCATGCCCTTCCAGGGCTGTTATGGGCTCAGAGATGCTCTGGTCTTGAGCCTAGCCTAATGCGGGGGAGGGGGGAGGTCTTCATTTGCCCAGAGGGACCCAAGTGGTGTTGGTGTCAACTTTGGCCTCTTGGCCGGACATTGGTAGGTCCTCTTCACTGCCCTGATGCCCCTGCTCTTGGATAGCACACACCCGGGAGAGGCAAGGGGCCACAGGGAAAGAGCTCTGGATCTGGGGCCAGGCACCCAGGGGTTTTGGTGGGATTGGCTGCCGGTGTCTGCGGTTTTCTGTGCTCATGTCCTCAGCCTCCTGGTCTGTGCAGTGGGTCTCCTAAGCCCCATCCCCATGGATATATTGGGAAACTCACTTGAGCTGAAGACTCACCACAGGCTTGCAGGGCCCCATGGCTCTTCTGGATGGGAGAGTCCCACGTGGGGTCCGTGGGTGGGCAGACCCGCACCCTGTGTGGGGTGGTGAGTGGCATGGGGTGGCCTCCCGGGCAGAGCTGGCTGGGGCCCAGCAGCTCCTCATCTTGTTGATGTTTCTTTTTGTCTCTCTGATGCTTCCCTGTTTGATTCTTTACCCAGGGAATTCAGGCTTCTTGACTTGTGGTTTTGGCAAGGGCTTCACACGAATTTTTGCCCTGGTGGTCTCTTAGCCATTTAAGATAAACGGCCAAATCAACTGCAGGCCTTGTGGGGGAGCCAGGGGGCTGGGCTGAGGCGAGCCCTGCGCTGTGGCCGTCAGACTGGGGGAGGAGGTGTACAGAGTGGGGCTGGGGCTTTAAGAGGGGTGCTGGGCAGTGCCAGGGTTTTATGGGGGTGGCGGTGTTTGAAGCCTTCTGGAAGGCCTTGGGGCCTGGGCGCTGTGTGCTTGGGCTCAGGTTGGTGAGGAGGATGGGGGTTGGAGAGTGACACCAGCTGGCTGTCTGCCAGGCCAGAGGTCAAACTGTGCCCAGTGCTCCGAGGTGGACTGCAGGTGTCTGTGCAAACAGCCTATTCTGTTGGAACAAACAGTGGTGGCTTGGAGCTTCCTGGCTCTTACAGAGGGGGGTGGCCCAGATTTTTGGGAACAAATCCCCAAATGGAGCCTGCTCCAGAATGCTCCAGAAGCCCCTATGTGGGAGGAGTGGAGCCCTGACAGCTCCTGTGGGTCCCAGCCCCCTGCATTAGGCCTCCCAGGGATGGGAGTCCGGCCCCAAGACCACCCAACCTGGCAGCTGTGGAAGATGGACCCCCTCAGGCCCCTGCCCACTTCCTTTACCCCTGCCCCTACCTGCGCCTGGCTGCCTTCCCTGCAGGGCCTGTCATCCCAGGGCCTCCCACTCTGTACGGGCGGCCTGCAGCCCTGGGCCCCTGTTCTACCCCAAGTCCCTTGTACAGTCCAGGGCCCCACTGACCAGTCTTTTCTATTGTTTTTTCTCCAGGGCCATGCAGGCCTGCCCAGCTGCCAGCGATGGCCCCTATAGCTGCCTCCTCCTCCCACCCTCCCACATCCGTGATCACTTCACCTCTGCGCGCCCTGGGCGCTCTGCCGCCCTGCTTCCCCCTGCCGTGCTGCAGCGCGCGCCCTGTCTCGGGTGACGGGACTCAGGGTGAGGGTCAGACGGAGGCTCCCTTTGGATGCCAGTGTCAGTTGTCAGGTAACAGACGGCCGCGGTGGCGGGGGGTGGGCTCCCGGGGGTGGCGGGGTGTGCCCTGGGAAGAGCTGGCAGCTGCCTCTCCCACATGGGCTGGGGCAAGGTGGGCACCCAGGGAGGATATGCAACCCCCACCCCAAGGGACACCAGAGAAGTGGTGAAGGATGTCAACAGAATTGCCCACCAGTGCCAGGGTCCCCATCGGTCAGGAGGACACCCCCATGCCTCCACCCATTCTGAGTCTCAGTCCCAGAATGCATTTCCCCAGCCTCCAAATTTCATCTTTGGGCTGTTTAGCTAATGCTTAATTGGATAACGCTTAACATCAGGTTTTCTTCAGCCCTCACCACTGCCCCAGCCACTGCCCCCACCCCCAAGACACTGCTAGGAGAAGATTCCTTCGTTGTCTGTGTGCATCGCCGGAGCCATCCAAACTGCTGAGTTTCTCTTTATGAGAATGTGTTGCCCATTAAGTTTTTTGGGAAAAAAAAAGTTACTCTAAAGGAGTATTTTAGCTGTGGCCACAGAAGGGAGTGAAGCCTTGTGGGGTGTGTGGGGGGCAGGGCAGGGGGTGGGGCCATGCACACACCTGAGGGTCTGAGCACCTACTGTGCATCCCCCTCTGTCCCCAAACAAAACGCAAACTCCTGCTCTGGCCTGGGGTCCCTAGAATTTGTGGGTGGAGGCCTCTCATGCTGGCCTCTCCTGCCCAGCATCCAGCAGGACCTGGTGCAGAATGCACTGGGACGCTGACATGGACAGACGCAGCTGGTGGTGAGCACCCCACGGTCTGGTTTCCAGGAAGGGGCCCAAAATGGAGAGGGTGGGTGCAGAGCTGTGGCTGATGCAGTTTGTCCTGGATTTGTCACGTTGCAGGCTTTCTCCTGACTTGGGTGATGAAGGTAAAACTGTTTTTGTTGGTCAGGTTTTGCTTTTAACTGAAGCTGTCCCAGGGGATGGCCCACAGGCAGCCCTATCTCCTGGTCAAGAACTTCCTGGGCTTCCTGCTGGTGGGGTGGCCTGCAGCCTTCAGAACCCCCTGCTGTGGCAGAGGGTGACATCCTAGGTCCTGGGCTTATGCCTTGAATGCACAAAGCAAAGGCCAAAATTGTCCAGGAAGGAGTCTGCTCACAAAGAAGCAGAATCCCTGCCCTGGGTGTCCCCAGTGCCCAGGGTGACTGGGACTCTTGTCCTGTCTTTGTAGGTCTGTGCTGTGATCCTTCCTTGCTGAGTGAGGGAGCGAGGGATGCCGCCCCCGTCTGGGGTCTGTCCTGCTTTCTTTACTTAGTGCTGCAGTCCCTGCAGCCACTCGGGGTGGGGTGGGGTGGGGTGTGCTGTCAAAGATCAACCCGAGTGTTTATGACTGGACTCGGTCAAGTTCTGTGGTGCAGAAACATGATCTCCCTGGCAGAGGTGCACCTGGGGCTTTGCTTAACCCTCCACTGGCTCTAGCTCTGCTTAGAAACTACTGTGCCGAGTGGGAGCTGTTACATTCCCATTTTGCAGATGGGGAAGCAAAGGCTCACATTCATTCATTCACTTTCATTCATTCATTCTTCCACCAAAAGCCATTTCTTGGGCACCTAGTTTGTAGGCACTGTGCAAAGGAAGGTGGAGTCGGGCACAGCAGGGCCCTGCCCTCCTGCAGCTCGCAGGGGTTGGGGTGGGGAGTGGGAATGGTGTCCTGCAGGGAAGAGGGTGGAAGAGCGGAGGTGGGATTTGACCCTGGCTGGCCATCCAGAGCCTGCTTCCTCTTTGATGTTGCTCATGTGGCTTAAAAGCCTTCTTGGATTTTAGAACTTGCTGCTGTGAAGGCTCAGTGCTTGTGAGAGGCTCCCAAACTGACGGCGGTGCCTGGGGAGGGGCGTGGGACTCCTGTCCTGTCTTTGCAGGTTTGTGGTATTTGTAGGATGGTATCTGTTCCTGGGATCCCTGGGCCCATTCCTTCTTTTCAGGGGCTTGCTCTCTGCCCTGATTCCCAGAACTGTTTTCTCTCAACATTGGGTCCCCATTAATCAGCCTGAGCCAGGATGCGCCACTGCCCTGTCTGATCTGTTTCAGTACCTGAAAATATCCTATTCTGGTGGTTTTTGTTCCTTTGTGGCTTCTGTCCCCAGCGCTGGGCTGTTTGCGTCAGTGTTTTTAATGCCTGTTTAATGAGTAGTTGGGACGGAGTCATTAAATTCCCAGGACCCCGTTAGGAAGAAGCAGGCCTCTGTAGAGATGGAAAGGGGCCGCTGTCCTTGCTTTGTTGTGTCCATTTCAGATTAGGATGCACTGAACCTATCTCTTCGAATTAATACAGAAAACCCCAGAGTAACTGTGTTTCCCACAGGTTAATTGCCCTCCTGTGAATGCATTTGTAGTTATTTATAGAAGGATGCGATTTTACTGGGGAGAAAACCACGCAGGTATGTATGTTTGTGTACCTCTCGGGCTGGCAGCATTCCACACAGCCCCACCTCCCAGGACCCCAAGCCCAGACCTCCTTCTGATGGTCATGGTGGAGAGAAGGGGCTTGGAGTCCCCAGTGCTTTTTGACTCTGCTAACATGATGGGGTCCTTTGAGTCCGGGTGTTCCTGGAAACAGAAGTTTCTTCCTTGAGAAATTCCACGTAGGAACTTCTCCAAGATGCCTGTGGACTCAAGAGGCTTGAGCTGTGGTCCTGGCCCTAATGCTACCTGGAAGGTGACCTCAAATAAGTCATTGCCCCTCTTTGGGCCTCAGTTTCCTTGTCTGTAAAAAAATATATGTACACATACACATGCGTATACATATGCACACATATGTATATATAATATACAGATAACATTTAAAAGCAAGGCTTCTCACTGAGCTCTGAAACAGATTCTATTGATCTGTTTTGACTACTGAGCTGCTGTGGGTGATGGGGCATGGGGTTTGGCTTGGGTTCCTGACCAGGGCAGGGGGCAGGGAGTGTCCAGAGAGCACTTTGAAAACCATTGGGCTTTGGTATCCCTGAACCCTTCCCTGTTCTGAGGTTTGGACGATTGGGAGGTGGTCATCAGAGTGTATCAGACTGTGGGAGTGTAAGGCTGCTCTGTCCTGTGCAGCTCTGTGACCTTGGACACGTTATTTGCCCCTTCTTCCTCAGTTTCCCCACCTGAAACCTGGGCATAATGCTGATACATGCTTTGAAGGATTATTTTGAGCATTGAATGAGGTCATATGTGCCAGGTGCTGAGAACAATGCTCGTGCTGAGTGAGCCGTGTAGAAGGTATGACTCACGCATGAGCAGAATGGGCTTCACCACCTTACATCGTTATGTGTCCAGCATTGTGTTGAATCTTACTTCTAGCTGTATCTCCAACGTCCATTCTTAAAGGCATTTAGCCTCTTGGCTGGCTCAGATCATGTTGTACCAGCATTGGGAGGTGGAAAAGAAATTGAAAAACTTCACTACCTATTTAAAAGCCACAAATGGTCACCAGCCACAGTGACTAATACATGCACTTGGGTCAAGGTCTCACGTGAGAACACACAGGATCCCCGCTCGGAGTAGTGGAAGTGTTTGGATTTAATAGAAGGAGTCAGTTGCAGTCATTAGTAGATGCTGAAATCACAGGGCAATCTTGTAAAGTTAAATTCAATTTACTTTTCTACTGAAATTGTGCTTGCTGTGTTATTTAACTAGTCTGGGGTTTCTTGGCGTGGGTTAAAGGGACAATAAAGATAAAAGAATACCTGTAAGTAAATAGTAGGGTTTAACAGGAAAATCTATCGTTTTCTCCTCCTTCAGTTATATCCCAGTGTTCATTTTGTGTTGGTTTTTATAAGCAGAGCCGTCCAATGGGACGCCATGGATTAGACCACCCTAGCTGTGGAAGCTTGATGCAATTAATACAGTCTGTCTGGAAAGAGGCCTTATTTCTGGAAGTTTTATGTTAATGATATGGTCTGTGCTTTGCACATTTCATACCAGAACAAGAAGCAAGCTGTAGTTTCATTCCGGACTGGGTTTGATTAACACGGGAGGATCAGTGGGAAGCCAAAGGGCCACGCGGACCGAGATGGCAGCCCTCGCCAGGCCCCTCCATTCTGGTGCAGGCGGTGCATAGACACCCTGGTAGGGCCTGAGAGCCTCCACCGAGACCCTGGAGGGAGGGGTGAGTATGGGGGTGAGGAGGAAGAGAAGTGAGCGTGGGCGAGCATGTGTGTGGACAGAAGTACTTTGTCAGGGGAAGGTTCTAGACACGCTCTCGTGGATCTCTTTGCAAAATTCTGTCGGCTGTAGCGTCTTTCTGAGCTAACCAGGTCCCAGTGTCAATGGGGGTTGGCCCACTGGGGAAAAGGGCTCTCAGGGGAGTCCTTAAAAATTTAAAAGGTCATCTGTATGTCTTATGATGTCTACATTGCCGAAGGGGCTGGTGGTCCACCACTGGCAACCCCTGGGCGGGTCCTCCATGCCCGCTCTGTGGGGTCTACTCTGGAGTCCGCCTGCTCCTTGGGAGCGTGCTGCAGAGGCCGCCTGGGCCGCCTGCCTGTGGAACCCAGACGCCTCCTTCTGTAACTGGAGGAAGTGCTGGAAGAAGCTGTGGAGAGCTGCAAGGCCCCGGGGAAGGAGGAGGCGGACTGCTGGGCTGGTGGAGGTGGCCAAAGGCACCGGGCTTGCGTGGACTCCCGGAGAGTGCCCTGTCTGACAGAGCCAGAAAGTCACATCTCCTCCAGCAGCAGGGGCGGCGGAAGGAGCGGGGGATGGGGTCAGAAGGCGTGAGGTGCTGCCCAGGCCGGGGCGGGGCCACCTACCAGCGTGACTGCCTTAGATAAAAGGGGTCCCAGCAACTCCCGGAGCGGAGACCGCTGCAGCCGCGCCAGATTCCATTTCACTCTCGGAGCCGGCCCTTCAGACGTTCTGAAGGCTGAGCTAAATCAAAGAATTCTGTTCAAATCCGTACAAGATGTTGCTGTTTTTCTGCTCTGACAGGAGAGGCATTTGGAAGTGCAGTTTCTTTCTTTCTTTCTTTCTTTTTTTTTATAGCTGTCTTAAAAAGGAGTTTGGCTGTTTAGCACAGCTGGTGCTCATTACATTATGCACTGGCAATAAAATAGCATGTGTAATTAATTTTTAATGCAGCACTGGATGCAGCGCTTTAAAGCAGTTAGTGCATGTGAGGAGCCAGTGTTGGCCACCGACGTCAGAGATCTCCGGGCAAGGCGGCCACGTTCTGCAGCTTTAAAGGGGACCTGAAAGTGGCAGAGGCAAGCGCCCCTCTGCACGGAGAGGGGTGCTCCAGAAATGGGCTCGCCTTGGGGGAACTGAAGGCTCGAGTTAATCCTTCAGGATCTAGGCCCAGGGTCCCGAGAGAGCATCTCACCGATCCCCTTCGTGGTCTAGACCGGGATACCGGGGCAGAAATGGGGAAGAGGCCACAGGACGTGGGGCAGAGCTGACTCAGGCTCTGCGCACGAGGCCGTATTACCCTTCATGAATTCGTATCAAACGTTAGAGAAGGAAATTCATCCTCTAGCTGAAGCCACTTGAAATGTGCACTTCGATCTGGCAACAGATAGAGTTCCTGCTTTGAGGAGCCCTGCATGTCCAGCTTCTGGGACCCTTGCTGTTGCCATCTGCAGCTTGAACATGCCCCCATGCGTCCCTGGTTGGAGACAGTCTGTGGCTGTGCTTCCATCACTGGCCACCTTCGTCTCTTCTCAGGGCTCTGGCACTGATTTGTGTCCGAAATTGAATGTCATGATGGGCATGTTGGTGGAAAAGCCTCAGGCATTGTGGGAAGCTCCAGTGGTGGGACCATACTCAGTCCTTGTTCTCAAGGTGCATGAGTTGAGTATATGGCCCTGGGCTAGCCACTCCTTGCTCTCAGCCTCAGTTTCCTCACCTGTGAGAGGACCCGCTCAGCGTGTCTGCGGTGGAGATTCCACTTGAAGTGCCCCTGGCTTGGGTGGCTGCCTCCAGTCAGCAGCACGTATGGACGTGTGAGGGGCAGGAAGGGGGAAGCTGGGCCCTGGGTACCAAGGGCCTGATGATGACGTGACTGCCATCTCTTTGAAAGTCCCCTGCCTGGGAGGAAGGCCCCCACCGTCACTGATGCTGGCTTGCCAGAGTGTCGTAAAGGGCCTACTGTGTGCCAGCGCTGTCTGTGGCACTTCGCACACTTTGCTCAGGCACACCATCCTCATAACAACCCTACAAAGAGGCAGCCCCCACTTTTGCTCATGAAGATCCTGGGGCTCAGAGAGGCCAACAACACACCAAGGGTCACACAGCACTCAAGCAGCAGAACTGAGATTCGGACTCAGGTCTGGCGGGCCTGAAGTCAAGCCTCGCTACGGCTTCCTGTTGGGCTGCACGGTGGCTCAGAGGGAGGCAGAGGATGTGCAGCTCGAGGTAGGAAAGCAGATGGCATTTGGACGTGGTCCTGGGAGCGTCCTTAGGGTCTTGCTTCTTTGGCCGGGTATGCTCGTGCCTGGTCCTGGGCAAGGCCTGGGGGTCCAGATGAGCTCTGCGGGGTTCTCACCATGCTGGTCAGGCTGCTTGGCAAAGGGGCGGCACACGCTCTGTGATGCCTTTTTCTGCTTAGGAAACATCAAAGGACAGGGCTTATGGGAGCTGGGAGAGCCCCAGAGATGGAGGAAGGGGCTGGAGGTCAGGATGGCTTCTCCCAGAGTCAGTGACAAGGTGTGGATGTGGACGTCCTCCTCCTGCTGCCCCAGGGAGCCTCCTTCAGCCATGGCCAGCCCGTGAGGGGTCCGAGTTCTTAGTGACTTCTGGGGACACATTGTAAGCGACCCTCAGACCACCAGAGGGAAGTTTTGACATAGAAGAAGCCTGGGGCATGGGAAAAGATTTTTCTTATCACGTGGGCCTCCAATTGGATTTCTGGGGTGTGGCGGCGAGTCGGGGACCCGACAGCTGGCCTCACTACGCACGAACCAGCTCCACTCAGTTCCCTGTCTCAGTGTTTCCAGCGCCCGGGGTGCGCCTGGCCCTGGAGGTGCTCAGGAAGTGCTGGTGGGCGATGAAGACCTCGGAAAGTTTGTGTTGCTGTCTGGGAGGCGGGAGGAGCAGCAGAGAGTGTGTCGGCCACCTTCACACACAGCCCCCCAGGAGCAATTTCTCTCCACTCGAAAGAAGCCCATTGTTGTCCTCAGAGCTTTGAGGTGTCGTCCTTTTTTTGGTGGGGGAACAAAATGTACTTGACTTTTCAAACCTGAGGGCAGGGTGGGGTGGAGGGGTTGTATATGGTGCATATTTCACAGTCAAACCCAAATATTTGCCAAAACCATGAAATATAGTTTATCCAAACATAATCAAGGCTGGCCAATTTAATCCAAAAAGCAGTGGGAAAAAACCCCTGGTGGGCAGGGGTCCCTCTGTGTGGGGTTCCGCATGCAGCCCAGCATTCCACCTGAGGGGACTGCAGCTGCTGTCGCTTTAGGCCCCTCTCTGGGCAATCCTTTGTAACAGCCAAGAGCTGGCGGTGGCGTGTGACCATGCAGTGCGGTCAGTGGGGGTGGGAAGCCGCATTACCTTTCCTGTCAGGGCCCCTCTTACGCTCTTGTGGAGCAATTGCCATGTGATGGTTGGGTCACCATTTCTGTGCCCAAACTGTGTGCCCAGACCCTCTGCAAGGGTCTTCCTACCCAGCTAAGCCTCCTAGCAGCTTCTCTCTTAGGGAGGTAACCTATTCTAGGGTTCACAGTTGAGGAGATTTGAGACCAGAGAGGTGAGGTAACTTGCCTGAAATTGCACAGCTGGTAGACAACAGGGATGGGACTTGAACCCAAATCTCCTTGGGTCTGGAGGCCACAACCTGCTCCTCTCGCCTTCTGGCTCCTAGACTGGCCTTCCACCTGGCAGGTTGGAGTGGGAGCATCAGAGGGCGAGGAGCAAGCTAATGAATCACGGGGCTGCTATAGGGCTGGCCGGAACCCTGGATAATAGGAATGCCTGCACTTTATGATTTCAGTGGAAGGGAGCAGAGGGCTGGGACTTCCTGAAGGAAGTTCATGTGAAATGGAGGCCCTACCCGCAGAGTCAGGGGTAGTTGGAATCTTCATAAATCCAGGCATTGTTAACTACTGCCTTTTTTAATAAGGTGAGGACTGTATTTACCCAGTGCTGTCTGATGCCCGTGCCCTCACCTTGCATTTCCTTGTGCTTTATTAACAGGTGCCTCGTTTTATTCTTGATTTAATAGTAAAAGTAACCACTGCTTGAGGGCCCACTGTGTGCCATAGGTTCCATATGCATATTTCTGCTGATTCTCTTTTGCAGTGCTATGAGAACATGTCTGTTGGAGTTTTTTTTTTTAAATTCTGGTAAACTATACAAAACATAAAATTTACCATTTTAACCATTTTCAGGTGTACAGTCAATCAGCATTAAGCACATTCACATTGTTCTGCTACCATCCCCACCATCCATCTCCAGGGCTTTTTGTCACCCCAAATGGAAACGCTGTCCCCAGTAAACACTAACTCTCCATCCCCGTCCTCCCATGGAATCACATAGTATTTGTCCTTCTCTGACTGGCTTAGGTCATTTAGCATCATGTCCTCAAGGTTCATCCCGTGTTGTAGCATGTGTCAGGATTTCCTTCCTTTTAAAGGCTGTGTAATATTCCATTTACAGACTGACCCCATTTTGTTCATCCATTCACCCTGTGGTGGACGCTTGTGTCCGCCTTTGGCTGTTGTGACTCATGCTGTTGTGGACGTGGCCGTCTGCACAGTGGCTCAAGAGCCGGCTTCCAGTTCTTTTGTGCCCGAAAGTGGGATTGCTGAATCATGTGGCAATTCTAGGCTTA
This sequence comes from Smutsia gigantea, assembly GCA_032199065.1. Classification (NCBI taxonomy): domain Eukaryota; kingdom Metazoa; phylum Chordata; class Mammalia; order Pholidota; family Manidae; genus Smutsia; species Smutsia gigantea. Next base: position 138,865 of record JAVSCE010004870.1, on the reverse strand, counting down.
ACTTTTTGAGGAACTGCTCCCCTATTTTCCACAGTAGCCGCACTGTTTTACATCCCCAGTGGTGTTTGAGGGTCCCGGTTTCTCCATATACTCGCCTGACAGTTTGGAGTTTAGAGTTAAGGACCCTGAGTCTCAGGGGTGTGGACAACCGTCCCAGGTTACATGGTGAATCAACTGGCGAGTCAGGAATGGAACCGGCTCCCGCTGGCTCCAGGCGTGGTGCCCGGAGCCGTGATGGTGGGTCACCTCCTTGAGTACATTTGGTTTGAGGGTCTCTAACCCTGGTTCTTTTGTAAATGCTTCTCCTTGAGAGCCTGTCTCCAGGCTGGCCAGTTTTAGGCAGTCAGCTAAACATTTTGCTAGCTTGAGAGTCTGAGGAAGAAATTCTGCAAATGGACAATTTTCACTTTCCTTTCTGCTGTGTCCTCAGGATGTTGATTTGGGTTTGGTTTAGCAGAAAGAGCTGTGTGTTTATAGAGTGCGGACACCTGGGAACAGGTGAGCTGCCTGGTGTCCTGGGGCACGTCCCGACCCTCCCTGACCCTCTGGAGTTTCCTTGTCATCCAGGGACCAGCATGCCAGCTTTGCTCTCCTGGCTGAATGGGACTTCAGGGTGACTTCCTGGGCCTGCTGCTCTGATCAGGTGGCCTTGGGTCCTCTGAAGGGGAATAGTCATTTTGTAGCTGTGGCTTTTCTCTGGTGCTCTGTGTTAGTTACCTAGGGCAAGTGAACAGAATCTGGGTGGCTTCAAGCAACAGGAATTTATTAACTCAGTCCTGGAGGCCACAGGTCCAAGCTCAAGGTGTGCAGGGCTGCTCTCCTTCTGAAGGCTCTAGGAGTATCTGTCCCTGGCTGCTTCTAGCTTCTGGAGGACCCTGCATTCCTTGGCTCGTGGCCACATCCCCTGGTCTCTGCCTCTGTGCTCATGTGGCCTCCTCTTTGGGGCCTGTCTTCTTCTCTCCTGGACAATTGAAATTAAAAAGAACAATTGTCATTGGAAATAGAGCCCACCCGGATCTTCGAGGGTGATTTCATCTTAGGTCTTGAACTTAATTATATCTGCAATGACTGTTTTCCAAATAAGGTCACATTCACAGATTCTAAGGATTTGGTTACAGACATTTCATTTCCGGGGCCACCATTCAACCCACCACATACTCCTTGCTGGATTGTAGGTCCCTCCAGGGCAGGAACGACAGTGTGGTGTCCACTGTGAACCCCTGAGACCTGTGACAGGGTCAGGCCCACGTGAACTACCCCCCAGGTTAGAATCTGGAGCTGGTCTCCAAGATGACCATATTTTCCTTCTCCTGGGAATTTGGTGATTCTCTGATGGTGTCACCTTTGGTCAGTACTCAGACCTCCGTGGCTTAGGTGTATGTATGCCCTCTCCCCTCCAAGTCTTGCTCCTGTAGCATGTCAGAATATTATTATTAACAGAAGGGAGAGGCTTTAAGAAAAAGTCTGCAGTGATCATTATGAGAAAAAATTAGCAGAGTTGAATAGGAACTAAAAATAGCTGGACACATACTTGCCTGTAATCTATTTTTTTTTAAAGAAAATATAATTATTTTTGTAAACTGGCTCTGAGATGCCAGGAGTATTTTTAGTCTGCATCTTTCAAGACGTGCATCTTTTCAGGAAGAGCAGCTTGGAGCCCTCTGGAGTGTGATGCCACCATCAGGCCTCAGAGGCTTGCAGGGCTAGGGCAGGGGTTGGGGTGGGAGGTCAGAGGGTCAGGAGCCCAGTCTGGAGCCCTGCTTTGCTGAGAGTGTATGTGATAGAGGCTAGTCTGTGAGCAGCCTGACCGCAGCCTCTATGGGCACTGGCAGCTGGGGGTCCCGACCACACTGGTCAGGTGGATGTTAGCTTTGGGAGGATTGCAGCTGGTTCAGCTCAGAGGCCAGGGGGGGGTGGGTTCGGTCTGGGAGAGGCTGATCTGACCTGCCATCCTGGGATGCTTTGGGTCTGAGCAGACCTGCAAGAAATAACCAAGACTTGAGGGAAAATATTCCATGGCTTTTCTGTCTGGAGCCAAACATTGCCTCATGTAATTTTCCCCCTGGTTTTTCCCATTGCCTCTGCCAGGGTCCTTCAGCCTGGCATAGACCCCGTAATTAGAGGCCCTGTGTGTTTGTATGTTTATATGTGAGTGTATGTATTTGTGTGTGTATGTGTTTATGTGAATGTGGGAATATGTGGGTATGTGTGTGCATGTATATGGGAGTATGTGTGTATGAATGTGTATGTGTGTATAGGTGTGTGTGTGTGAATGTATGAGTGTATATGGGTATGTGTGTTCATGTGTACATATGTGATGGATGTGTGTGCATGTGTATGGGGCATGTGTGTATGCATATGTGTGAGTATGAGTGAGTGTATATGGTATGTGGTGATGTGGGCACTGTGGCACTGAATGGGTCACTTATGCCCTCTTGCTGGGTGTTTATGGTGGAGGCACTTTGGATCACCTCTCCTCTCTGAACTTTGTAATTCTTCCTGGATTTCAGTGTGTGGGGTTGCGTTTCAGCACTGCGGCCCGCCAAGGCTGTTGAGGACAAGTCTCTCCCTGGGGATGAATTTGCCTTCTCAGTACTTTCTGGGGACACCACATCCCCCAACTGCTCCAACCTCAGAAGGAGCCCGAAGTTTGTAGTGTTGGAAAACGTGGCCAGTCCTGTGTCTGATCCACACGGGAGTGTGTCTCCCCTCTGGAGCGTGTGCCCCCCTGGGTGTGTGTGTGCCACCCCCAGGAGTGTGTGTGCCCCCCCGGGAGTGTGTGCCCTTCTGGGAGTGTGCGCCTCCCCCAGGAATGTGTGCCACCCCCAGGAGTGTGTGCCGCCTGGGAGTATGCATGCCCCCCCTGGGAGCGTGGACACCCCGGGAGTGTGTGCCCCTCTGGGAGTGTGTGCCCCCCTGGGAGTGTGCCCACCCCCCAAGAGTGTGTGCCCTGCTTATGTCAGCTTTGGAGATGGATGGTTGGGTTCAAGTCTCTGACATTTACGAGCTCTGTAACCTTGGTGAAGGACCTAGCCTTTAGGAACCTCAGTTTCCTGGTCTGTAAAATGAGCATGACTGCATTTAATAGGCTGAGGAGTAATGGTAACAGGGCCTTTGCTGAATGTTTACCGTGGGCTTTCCACAACATCCCCCTCCCCACTCTCCAAGGGGGTACTATTATCCCCATTTCCCAGGCGAGGACGCCGAGGCAGGGGGACTTCAGAGCCCTTACCTGGTTCACTACGCTCTGGGACCTCTCCCTGTTACTTTGTGCTGCCTTCAGCGGGAGCTGGTATATGAAAGGTGGTGAACAGTAGTAGGTATTACTGTAATATATTTATTGCTGTTATAACTGTAATTATTGTCACCACAGTCATCATCACTGCTGTTTCCCTGGGTGGAGGGATTCCAGCACCCATGTGGCTGAGGCCCACCCCCTGCCGTCTCTGGTTTCTAGGCGTTTTCATTCTTCTGATGGGATGGGCATTCTTACCTGGCATCCCTCGGGCCCTCTGCCTTGTCTTCCCTCCTCCCTCTGGGGTCTGTGTGTATCTGAGGTTTCAGACAGCCTTTATCCTCTGTTTGAGATAATGAACACGGTTTTTCCGAACCGCTGCGCTAAAAGTCAAGTGCAAAGTGATGGTTTTCATTTGTTGTTCTCTCTCTTAATATGCATCGCTTTAAGGAGGGATTGGCTGAAAGCAAACAGCTAATAACCTATGGATTTATGGAGCCAGTGCGAGCCGGCTTAATAAGCTTTTATACCTGGAACCAGCGTTCTGTCCCTTTAAGTCGAAACTCCAACTTGCTTGGTATTTTACAGTGCCTGGTTTCATTTATGCTGGAGCCAGACTTACTATGTGAGAGCCGTCCGCATGCTGGAATTAGTCTTAAGCTTGCTTCTGTGGCGTTGCCAAATTCCATGTTTGTGTTTTATTTAGAATTCTTTTCACGGCCAGCCGATTCTGTTCCGGCGCACACAGGCGCTGTTGCGCCCCATGGAGAAAATAAGCAAGCTTGCGTTTTCTTTGGCAGAGGCCGTGGCCACAATAGACTGTGGTCTCCGAAACATTTTTTAAAAGCTATTTTAACCCATAACAGATGCATAAAGTCAGTACAGGCATGCCAGTTTTCTTAGTTTTAATTAAAAAATAATTATAGTCTAATGGGATGTTAGTGACACATTTGGATGAATGGTGGGTGACATTATCTGCAACTTATAAATGAGTGCCTCTCCCTTGGCCAGAGCAGAGGTGGGGAAGAGCTGAGGAGGGCGTCTGGATATCTGTTCATTGCAGAATGGTGGCTGGGGTGGCACTGTCCTGGGCATGGTGGGGCCCTTGGAAGCCTTGGTGAATGGTGTGTAGCACTCAGAAAGGACATCCCTTTGTGGCTGACCAGGTCACAGAGCAGCCAGGATCTAATGATGAGCATGCAGGGGATGATGATATCTAAGAGCATCCTCCTGGCATGCTGGGAAATCCTCACCTGGCATGCAGGGCAGTACCCAGGTGCTATGGTCTCAAGTCAGCCTTGCTGCTTGATCCCTTGGTCACCAAGTTTCCTCTTTCCCCTCAGAACCTAGAAGCACGAGGGTGCTGGGGACTGTTGACGACCATGTAAACGAGAAGGTAGGGCTGGAAAGGTAAAGAGGCAGAAAAAGTGTCTTGCCTGGCACTGCTGCCTGCAAGAAGACTGCAGGCCAGATACTCATCCTGCATTCAGTTTTTATGTCACTGGACTTGGGAGTGGAATGGGGTGAGCTGGGAAGTGCCTGGGAGGCTGGGTCTCTGTGGGGACTCGGGGCAGGGTGTGAATGTGCCAGGAGGGAGGCACTTGGGAAGGGCTGGCATCTCTGGGGCTTCTGTGATGTCCCAGCATGGAGGTAGGGGACCCAGCCTCCACGCATGGGGCAGCTGCTGGGTCGTAACAGGTAGTTCTGACCTCTGAGCCCTGGTGCTGTGGCCGCTGCTCCTGTGAGGACTGGGCCTTGGGTAGAGGGGGGAGTCAGTATCCCAGGGCTCAGTCTCCTGGGATCTAGCTCTGCAGAGAGGAGGACATCATGGGTCGGGCTGAGGATGCTCTTCCTGTCAACAGGTGCTGGGAGCTGCGACATTGGAGCGTCTGGCATTGGTAGAAGATGCCCAGCTCAGCTGAGCCCTGGTGCCCTTCATGCTGGTGGACAGCCTCTTGTCCCGGCCATGTCCCGGCCATGCCCTGTCTGCCTCCTGTGCCATGTTGCCAGGTGCCCGTTGCATGGGCACAACCCAAGCAGTGCCCCAGAGATGCGGGGGGGGGGACTGGTCCCAGGCCACCAGGCTGAGTTAGGACCTGGCTGGCTGACCTCAGACCCCACACTTGCCCCTGTTCAGGCCCCTGGAGGACCCAACCTGTGGCTCCCAGTGGGGTCTGGGAAACAAGGGACCGGCCAGGGGACCTTTCTTTTTACTTCTGGGGTTTTGGTACTTACTGTTGTTGTTGGAGTAAAATGAGTATTTCTTAGACAATGTTTCCCTGAGCCCAGATTCCTCAGAAGTGAAAATTAAGTTCCTCTATTAACAACGTGAGTCATACCAGCCCAGATGAGAGTCGTTTTAGTGTTCCTCGAATATTTGGAAGGGAAACATCGCATTCATGTTAATCCTTCAATTATACCTTACTGCTGAGTAATCCACAGGCGCTTTGCACCGCGGCGCACGGCAGTCTGACTGCAGTCGGGGGCTTTGCGCTGAGCACCTGAGAGGGAGCTAACAGGGCTTTGTCCCTTTAGGTCCCCACACCCAGGTGGGCCAAGCCTTACCGTTTAGCGCTTTGGGGCTTCCTTCGTGCCTGGGGCTAATCGGATTCCCTCTGCGAGGTCTTGGGTATCTAATTGCTGCGAATGATTAATGTCCAGTTGAAAAGGTTCCATGTCTGCCTTCTCATATGAACTGGAAGCAGATGGGAGTGGAGTGGAGTGCATTGCCCACTCTGTGCCTAGCCCTGGCATGAAATCTGGGGGCCCTTCTCCACCAGGGCTTCCTGCTCATTGGGGGTATAGACAGGCTAGGTTTTATTCCCTCAAAGAAACTGGCCCACAGATTTGGTGTTACTGTACCTTTCCCAGAGGTCTCCAGTGACCAAGGTGGGGACCAAGGCAGAAGGCATCATTGGGGAGGGGGCAGACCCAGAGACTTCTTGTCTGAAGGCTACACATCCTGTCTTTGGGAGAGCAGCGTGGCAGGTCGGAGAGGACCGTCTCCTGTGCCTTTCACCATGGGCCACAGGCCAGGGGACCTTTGGCCCCAAGTGCAGCTTGTAGTGGACAGAGAAGGAGGGACTGTCCTCTGGGAAGTCTGCCTGGCCCAGGAAACTGCAGTCTTGCATATCTAAGAAATATGATGTGAAGGTCTGTGAGATGTGGCTGTCTGACAAACCTGGAGCTCTGTCTCTCCAGCCTCGGGTGCACCACTTGATTTTTAGAAGTTTAGCCTTTGGGGGTCACTTTTGCTTTTGCTTCTCTTTATTCAGCAAGATGCCCTAGCCCATCCCTCTCCCCGCAGGTGAACCCTTGGGTAGGAGGGGCTGTGCTCAGGAGTGCCTGTTGAGAGACAGGAAATGTGTTTGATGTGATGGCCAAACCAGTGGATGTCATTGACCAGGATAGGAAAAGGCTCTTGGGCTTGAAATCTGACCCAAAGTGTGGTTTCTGAGTTTGGAACCATCATGCCTTTTTTTGGGATGTGTGTGGGGGAGTAGGGGCAGGCAGAGGTTCAAGTTCATTTACTTCTATTAAGTTAAAGTTTTCTCTTTTTATGAATAAGAAGAAAAAGCCCATGGAGCCAATGAGAAACACAGGCCTGAAAAGCAGAGGCAGTTTCCTCATTACATTTCCCAGAAAATAAACAAGGGCTTAGAATGGAGGAACCAGTGGTGGGGGACTCCAGAGGGTGGGGATGAGTTTGGTGAGAACTGGCATGTCAGAGCCATGGGTCCCTCCTGTCAGCAGGCGCATGTAAACCAAGGAAGTCCGGTGGAGCCCTGGGGAACGAGGGTGGTGGCCTCCCGTGTCCAGAAGGAGGTGTGTGTGTGTGTGTGTGTGTGTGTCCCTGCATCTGTGCATGCATATGTGTGTATGTGTGCATATGTTCCCATGCATATATTTATGTGCGTGTGTGTGTGTGTGTGTGTGTGTGTGTGTGTGTGTGTGTGTGCATACACGTCCATGGCTGTGCATGTGTGTGCCTGAATGGGGCTTCCCACCCCCATCCTGAGGACTGGGCTCTGTGGCCAGCTGCTCTGTGATGCTTTATGAAGGGCCAGAGAGCATCGAAGGGTGCACAAGACCAGGAGGGAGTGAGATGCCAAGATGATACTCGAGTGCCTGACTGCAGGCTCTGCTGAGGATCTTGGCCCTTACTCTCCTGGGTGCACACAGGCTGCCCTGAGGCTGCTTTCAGAGGCAAATCCAGGTAGGCAGAGAGTCCTCCTGGGGAGTCACCAGGCCTGGGCTTGCCTCTGCTCTGCCCCTTCCTAACGGGGTGTCCATGGCCCTCCCCCTCCCCCTTGGAGGCTGGGCTCCTCCCTTACTGAACAGAGATGGCAGTGTGACCTTGGTTCCAGGGTGTGGCCCGTGTGTAGTACAGGGCGTGGCACACGGAAGGCCCCAGCAAGGGGAGCGCTCCTGATCTGACTATGGTCACAGTGTCCTTGTAGGTAGCAGAGAAGGCAGCTTCCCCAGGAGGCCCAGGGGTCTGCAGACCTGCGTGCATGCTGAGCTGAGGGGGTGGGCCCTGAGCTTCCCACCTTGGGGTCCTCCTGTATCCTGGGTGTGGGACCCAGGCTTGGGAGTGTTTGGGTCCCCTGGTCGGACCAGTGTGAGTTGCTCTGCGGGGGTGCAGTGCTCGCCTGGACCTGGCTTTGGGGACACCCTTGCCCCAATGGGAGGTCCTGCCCTTAGTTTCCCTCGACTTGGATCCCCCCCGGCCCTGTGCCAGCTTCCCGATTTTGCTGGGTTATGACTCCCTCTTTCCTCAAGTGGCCCTCCACACATTGCTGTGGGCCCAAACCTCAAGTCGATGTCTTGGTCCTTGGGTGCGAGTGGCTTGGGCTCCTTAGGGAGCCTGCTCCAGACCCAGAACAAAGGGGCTGGAGCCAGGGAGGTGGCTAGCTGAGTAGAGAGATCTATTCTCAGTTATTTCTCCCCAGAGGAAACCTCCTCTGTAAACACTTCTGTAGTCAGGATGGACTGGAAAACCTGTGGCCTGATATCTATCGTCACTTACAAACAAAGAGATTTATGGGAATTTTAGGCAACTCTTCTTCCTCCCCTCCCCACTTTTGGCTCTTTGGTTTAGCTGTCCCAGCTTCCCTTTTTCCTCAGTTCTTCTCCTGTTTTTGTTTCTCCCAGAAGGAAGGGGATGTGTTGTCCAGAGATGTGTTAGGGTTGGGCACGCATATAGCTTGTGTGCCTCCTGTACCCATGGCAGACATCACTAGTTGATCACAGCACCTCTTTCCTGGGCCCAGGCCTGGACATCTCAAGTTGATAGGCAAGGCTGCCACTACAAATCCATCATGCCAGCCCCAGAAGTTGACATTTCACTTCCATCCTGGCATGAGTTTTCTCTGAGGAAGTGGTGGGAGAGGAGACACCACCTCACACCATTTCCTTAACCCTTGAGGAAAGTGTCTGGGGCGTGTGAGTCTTCCTGCATTGGGCAGAGTTAGCTGGGAGGCCTTGGGTTAAGTGTTGCAATTGTAAAGATGCAGGCCGACCCCCTGAGGGCTAGTGTGGGCCAGGGTCAGCGTGGCCCTCTGTAGACTGTGTGTGTGGTTTTGCCGTTGAGGTGCAGGGAAGGTAAGGCTCTGTCCTGAGGTCATGGACTTAGCATGAGTTAGAGAGATGGTTGCCCTGGCCAGCTCAACCCCAGGGTGCCCCATTCTCATCTGAGCTGTGTTCTTTGGGGTTCTGCTCCCAGCCACCCTGTCCCAGGTCTTCCTCTGGTTTCACTGCCTGGGTCGGGGGCCCTGACCTAACCGAGGCTGAGGTCCCCTGCCGAGGCCAGGCTCCCCAGGGATGTGTGTTTTTGGCACCCTGTGGAGGTCACTCTGAGCCCTGAAAAGTGGCCAGGGGTTCTGTGCCCCAGCCTCTCCGCCCACGTGTCCCAGGGCAGCTCTGTCGTGGCTCACAGCTCTGGGCTGGGGAGCCCTCACACTGACCTTGTCCTAGCTCAGGGCTTGGTTGCTCTGTCACGTGGCCTCTGTGGTCTCCATGGATTTCCACCCCAGGGCCGTGGCCTGCTCTCCGGTCGCATGAGAATTCCCTGTTGATGTCAGAGCAGGCTATGTGTTTTGATCAACAAGAAGCAGAGTTTTGGGGTCCGGTAGGAATATGAGCTGAGAGAGATTGGGGTGAGAGCTCACCCTTCCACCCCTTGGGTCCCGCCTTTCCTTCTTTACCGCCTGATCCTCATCATAGCTCCCTGAGCTGGGATGGCCACTCACATCTTACAGATGAGGAAACTGAGGCTCAGAAAGGCCGAGGCTCTGCTCTAGAACTGCTCGGCTGCGATGCAGAAGAAGAGTATATTCAGGTCTCTGAGGCCGCACCCTTCCTTCCCTCTCTCGAGATGTGGTTTGAAGTATAATGCCTCTCTTCCTTCTGTTGTCACTGTGCTCGGTCCCTTGGACGCCCCCGCAGATGTGTCCCGGCTCCTTGCATGGAGCTACTCCCTCCCTCCTCTCGGGCGGTCCTGTCCCTGTGTCCACGTGGGCCCTGCCCTGGGGCCGCACTGTGCCTGTCTGTGTGTGCCCGCGCAGACCAGCCCCTGGCTGAGGCCAGGACGGCGTATCTCTGATGTGAGCATGGTGCCCAGCCCACTGAAGAGCCTGCCAGTGTGTTGGGGGGGGTGGGTGGATGGGTACCAGGGTGATGCTTTCCGGGGACACACCTTCACATGGCCTCAGTGTGGCTGGGCCAGATGGCCTCAAACAAGGGCCTGCCCAAATTCTGGAATAGTCCTTGTCCCCAGCTTCCCTGGACAGGATGGAGGCAGCTGGGTATGTTGCCTCCCAGGCAGGTACGATTATTCAGAATCATGAAATCTTGAGCCAAAGGGCACCTGAAAACCTCCTTTGCTCTTGTTAAACTCAGCCCTGCCCTTTGTCTTGCACTGGGTAGTTCCCGTTGGCCACACGAAGCAATGGCCCTTCTAGTACTAAAGCGCTGCAGGAGACCTCGAGAGAGCTCTGTGTAAATGCTGGAGCCTGCCAACAGCCAGGGGCAGCAACTCCCTGATAAACTCCAAGTCAGTTAGCTGGTCAGCAGTCCTGGAGGTGCTGGCCTCTGGTGGGGGAGGGCTCTTGTCCACACCTGGAATCCAGGGCCCAGTGAAGCCCCAGGGCCTGTGGCTGGCATCTGGGCTCACACGGGCTTTTCCATCCAGGGAAGGGATGACAGGCCTGGGCGAGCTCAAGTTCACACTGTGCCCCTCAGAATGACAAGGGGCTCTGGCTTCAGCCATTACTTTACAGTGCTGGCTCCAGGGACGCCCCCAGGAGAGCCACCTCCACACCGCTGCCGTCGCAGCCTCTGGGGCCTCCTGGGCTCTTCTCCCAGTGCTGCCCACGTGCTCCACCCCCCGCCGCAGGCCACCTGTCACAACTTCCACGTGTAGAGCACCCCCTCTCTCAAGTCCGCCTGTGGCTGTTGCCAAGATGGTGGCATGAGGAGGGGAGACTCAGCTCATGCAGCCAGCCCATCTCCAGGGGGAGCCGGGCAGCACTGCTCACCGGACCCCCGCTGCTCAGGACAGGTCGTTGCTGGGTTTCTGCACTCGGCCTTGAGAGCCCCTTGCTGGGCCCTGGGTACCTGCGCCTCTGCCTGGCTGCACCCTGCCCAGAAGGCCCCTTGGTCTCTCAGGCAGCCAGGATCCTGTTTACTCCCAAACAGCCGGCTTTCTGCCACATCTCCGGGGAAAGCTCCCCGAGGCAGCCCTGAGGTCACACCTCTGGGCCAAGCTGACCATGTTGTACGTCCTAGTGTGGACTGGGAGGGCCCCCAGGGCACGGCTGGGCTCTAGGGGTCTGTCTCTGGCACTCAGCACTCCGTGTAGGCTGTGGTGCCCGGAGGGTCGGGGTGAATGAGGGGTGTCCTTGGTGTCCTCTTGGGCATCAGAAGCAGGTGAGGCACCTGAAGCTACCCCAGCTTCATGCAGGAATTCCCAGTTCGGAGAATTCAGGTGGAGGCAGCTTAGATTAGAAAGGGAGGAATGGGATGGGGGTCCCTGGCCCAGGTGAATTCTGAGAGTGGGGTTTCCAAAGGCCCATCACAAGGCAGAGGGACCCCTGATCCGGAATGCCATCCTGTCCTCACACTCTTTATTATTTTTAATACCAAAGCTGCTTCAATAATAAAGGAATATGAAGTCTCTTACTTTAAGTAAACAAGTAATATGAACATTAAAATGATGGTCAACGAATGGGAGTTGTACAATCAAGGGAGGGGTGGGAAAGATTGTTCCAGTAACCTGCACTGTAGTGGGACATAGAGTTTAGCTCTGAGCTTCCTGGCGGCCTTGCCAAAAAGGAAAGCATGGTGAATTCTGATTTGCTTATGAAAAAAAGAGAGCATTGGTTCAGGGTAGAGAGATTTTTGCATCAACCTCAAGCTTGGAAGACTTCTTCCCATGGTTTGTAGATAAGGTAGGCCCTTTATCTCAGGTGAAGTACATACTTCAGGCTCTGTGGGCCAGATGATCTCTGTTGTAACTACTCAGCTCTGCATTTGTAGGGCAAGAGCACCCATGGACAGTTGTGTACCAAATGGGGATGGCTGTTGTTTCAATAAAACTTTATTGACAAAAACAGATGGCCAGTCCACGGCCTATAGTTTGTGGATCTCCCAGATATGGCCCACAAAATATGCAGACACTCGTCTCATATTGACTGTGGCAGAGGTTGAGAAAAAACATGAAGCAGAGGTTCTGGTCCTCTTATTCTGCATCCCCTAGACCTCCTCTTTGTTCCTGGGGAGAGAGAGCATCTGGTCAAGGGGGTCCCTGGGCCTGGCCTCAGGCAGATGAACCTCGCCGGCTTGGGTGTTCCCCTCCCAAAGCCTCAGCCTTCAGGGAACAGGCAGCGCCGGTCCTGCGGGCTCCCTCCTGCAAGACCCCTTCCTGTATGGGCCGCCCCTTGGGAGGGACCTTCCCGTGGCAGTTTGCTCTGCGGAGGAAAGATAGTTGAAGGAAGGCCGAGGATCTGGCTTTATGGCTTTACAGTGGAGGACTGAACTGTCCTGAGGAGGAGAGAATTTGTGTTGGTATTTTCTAGTAATTGTTGGAAGCAAAATATGGGAATAGGAAATGTCTGTGAATTCTGCTCATTACTGGTTGCTTTCAGTTTGTTTATTTACTTCCTCCTGACCCCATTCCACAAAGGCTGGGAAGGGGCTGAGGACTACAGAGATGTTCCTGGGACGTCGTTGGAAAATGAAGGTTCAGAAAGCACCTAGGGTGGGGCCTGGCATCCAGGAGGAGCAAGGAATCCGTTCTCCCCTCCCCTCAGATGCTGGGGTGAGCCAACCCCATACAGTGTGGAGGCATTTTACTAACTATTGTCAGAAGTGGTGGCACGGCTTTTGGGAGAATTGCGGAATTTTCCTAAACTCTATAAAACATGGATGCGGGCACCAGAGTGGATGGGAGTTCTCTGTGGGTCCCCTGGCCCTGGTCCCCCATTTAGGAAGACCCTCTGGCCACACCTCCACGATGAAATGGCCAAGGATAGGAGTACCATTGCCACCAGCTCCAGGACGCTCTCTTGATTGCCCGGATGGACCTATCATTCCTCCAAGGACCTATTTTGTTTTAATTCCCCTTTTCACTGCTGTGAGAGGCCATGTTTCCATTGAGTAATAATTATTTCATCTTTCCTTTAGAAGTAATTTAACCGTAGGGACATCTTTTGAACACCTGTCCACAGGTGACTGGGACCTGGCCCACCTTTCCCTTTGCAGGTACCCCTTGATGAGGCAGTGACAGTAATGACCCTGTCACACTAAGTGGGCTTAGTTTAGGCCCCCTGCCAAGCCGCTGTGGTTTATTTTGCCCAGGTGGTTTTACTGTGGATACGTTCATGAATTTCTTTAGGTTTTTAATATTTTTGAATGAAGAATGTCCTTCTTGATGACCTTCAGGGACCTATGGATAGAATGAGGGTTCTGGTGCTCAGTTTTGTCTGGAACATCCCTTTCACCACTTGGGTTCAAACTTCTGCTCCGCCTGGATACAGGGAAAGAGGGAAGCTACTGGTGAAGGAGAAGGCTCTAGACTCTTGTTGGGCACATATCTGTGCCCAGCTCCCAGCTGCCCAGCACTGGCCCAGCTTGGAGGATGTCCTTAGTCAGTGACTGGCTGTTGGGTGAGCAGCTGAGGGGTCCCTGTTGGCATTGGCAGGGCATCTGTGGACTAAGGCCTGGAAAGGAGGGGTTACTGAGTTCCCCACCTGCTACCTTGTGTGCACAGCTGGGGTGAGATGCTGGGGTGGGAGGAGCAAGGTTCTGAGTGCCCAGGCCACCCGTTCCCTGCCCTCTGTGCTGTCAGGCAGGATGACTTTGGTTGGTCCCTGCAGGCAGGAAGAGCTCAGAGTGCAGGTCTTGTCCAGCCAAGTTCGCAGGGGCCTCAGCTCTGACCTGATCCCTTCACTCCCTGGGACACAGATGGTGCCCAAGCTTGCCAGGGTCCCAACACACAGCTCAAGCATGGGTACTGTCTGCACCAGCAGCCCAGGACAGTGACTGCCCCCTCTGGCTGCACACCCCCAGTGCTCACAGCCAAGACGGCCTTTTGTATTCCACGGCCAAGCTCCGGCTGAGCAGGGTCCCGGGGCCCATGCTCCTCAGAAGTCCAGGGCAGGGACAGAGCAAGACCACGAGGAGGCAGCCTTTGTGCAGTGCCCGGGACCCCTTAGCAGCACCCAGTGGCTAGGAGGTGGGGGAGAGTGCCGCTGGGGTGGGGGTGCGGCAAAGGGACTTCATCCCCAAGAGGCAAGGGTGGTGCTTCCTGCTGTGGGGGGCTGCAGTGATGCCTCAGGGGCATGTGGGGGGTTCTCTTCATCACTGGACCCCCACCAGCATGGAGCCTGGCACAGAGGACACACGCAGTACACCCATTTGTGAAATGAAAGAGCAAAAATGAGTGGGTGAATGAATGAATGAATGAATGAATGAATGAATGAATGAATGAATGAATTTGAAGCGGCGACCTGGCCAGGATCCTCCCAGTACATGGTGCACAGTGATGAATAAGAATAAGAATCCTTATTCAAATGGATGAACACATGAAAGACTCATTTTGAATCCACCTTTAAGAAACTAAAGCCATGGATATGGCCCTCTGGGTTCTGGGCCATGACCCTAGGACATGTACGCTGTTTCTGCCTGGACCCTCTGTTTGGTGCTGGCTGTCGTGTCTGTTCTGCCTGGCGAGGCCTCCAGGGACAAGAAGGGGGTAGGTGGGCAGTGGAGCAGCCACTGCCTTCCTGCTCTGTGGCTGGGGAAGCTCCCTCCCACCTCCAAGCCTCCGTGTCCTCCTCTGGAAAGTGGGAGTTAGTTGAGAGAGCCTCTGCAAGGGCCTAGCCCGAGGCCTGGGTATGCTGGGGGTTGGGCAGGGCAGCTGCCATTATTTCTGTCCAAGTGGGCTGTGGATACTGAACAGCTGAGGACGAGGACCAGGGGGCCCCTTGGGGTTTTGTGTGGACATAACCTTTCTGTGCTGCCCTGTCCCCAGAGTACTTGGACCACAAGGCCCTGGATTCCTGGTGACGGGTGGGGAGCTCTCTGTCCTAACTCCCTCAGAGTTAGGCCCAGAGAGGGGCAGGGTCCTGCCCTAGCCATTCAGCAGGGTGGAGCTGCATTAGGGCCCAGGTTTGTTCCATCCAGCTGCCTTGCTGTCCCCACTGTGAGCCGCCCTGTATGAGGCCACATCGCCCTGCCACACGAGGGTCACTGGATGTGGACTCCAGTGGCCAGAGGCGGCCTCTCCTGTCTCCCCAGGGCTCTGGAAGGGTGTGGACCCTGCCCTCGCTGGGGTAACAGGGCAGCTGTTGCTGGCCCCCAAGCCGTGTGAGTGTGAAGCTTCACTCCTTGAGTGGTCGCATGGCGGTCTAGTCTGAGCATTCACGTCCCTGCCAGATGTGTGTGTTCAGTCCGAACCCCAGGTGCCAGGTGATAGCATTAGGAGGCGGAGCCTTCACAGGAGATGAGATGCTGAGGAGTAGCGCCCTTATAAAGGAGGCCCTGGCGAGCTTCCTGGCCACAGCAGGAAGAGCAGGAGGACGGCTGGGACCTGGGAGGTGGCCCTCACCAGCCACCGCCTCTGCAAGCACCTGGATCTTGGATTTCCCAGCCTCAGAACCCTGGTAAATAAAGGTTTGTTATAGTCCATGGAATTTCCTTGGAACAACCCGAGTGGACTAAGACATGGCTTCAGGAGGGGCCCGCTGGACCTTCCCCTTTGACTCCGAGGCACAGTGTCAGCGGATCAAGAAATTGCTCCCCAGGACCTTCTCTGACCAGAATACCAGCTGACTTGGTGAGCTGAGAAGGGGCGTGTCTGTGCCTGTCCTGGGCTCCCACCATGTACAAAGGTTTCACAAGAAAAACATGGGACGCTGGGTGCTTGTCGGGAGGCTAATGTGTCTGGTGCTGTGGATATAGGCCTGCTGGGGGGTGCTTGACCCCTGGGAACCCAGCACTGTTCTAGGCACCAGGAGTGCAGCTCCAGGAAGGCACCATGTAGAGAGCCAGCAAACAGCCAGGGACAGTCAGGGAAGGCTGGGGGCTCTGGAAGGGGGTCTGGGCCAGGACGTGAAGGAGGAAAACACATTTCTCAGTGGGCACAGAGAATGGGAGGCCATGGACACAAGGAAAGAGACTCTCCTAGGGCCTGTGAGTGGCCACCCATGTGAGCATGTTGGGGTGCAAAGAGGCCAGGGAAGGCTGCTGGCAGCAGAGCAAAGGTGCCGGGCTTGAGGGGTCTGCTGTTTTCCCAGGAGGCAGCCCTGTGGTGGAACCTGGGGGTGCTCAGTTGTGTGACCTTGGATAAGTCACTTCACCTTTCTGAGCCCCAGGTTGCTTTTCTATAAACTAGAGAAAGCACCCCAGTGGGATGTTGATGGTGACGATGTTGACGCAAATGATACTTAACCTCGTCGGGTTATTGAAAGGTTTAAATAAGGGTCTAGAAGTGAGTTCCTAGTATGTGGGAGGGTTGCCTTGTCACCATTTGTGCCCCCCCCCAAAGAAACACCCCAGTTATTGAAGTGTTCATTGTGTGTGACAGCTTTTCTATTACTGATCAGTTTTAAGCAGTTGATGGTCAATTTGTTTTTCAGGCCTTCTTTAAAATGAGTCTTGGTTTGGCTTCCAGAGATAGAAATCCCTGGCTTGAGTTCATTTTCCCTCTGTAGAAATATTTGCATGGGCCACTGGCCACTTCTCTTGGGAGACTACCCAGTTGCAATGCTCTGTGGTGTTGATCTTGCCTTTAGAAAAACACTGGGGGCCTGGAAGGTTGGGGTGATGTGTGCCACTCTGGCTTGCCCTGACACCTGGGGACATCTCCCCATCACACTGGGCCTGGCTGTGCCAGCTTCCCTATGTCAGCAAAGTCTGGTCTGGGAAGAAAATGCCCTTAGGGATGCCTGAGGCTGCTGGCCAAGGATGGGGCGGCTTCACGTTCAGTTTGGGTCAGCAAATATTGACCAGGGGTTGCACTGTGCCAGGCCTCGGGGAGGACCTGGGGGTGAACAACATGCAGGCAGTACCCTCGGAACTCCCAGTCCTGGACGCCCTGCTTCTGATTCCGTTCTGGGCTGGCCTGGTGGCGTCTGTGCCAGCCTCCTGTCCTATGCCAGGGACGTGTGGCTCTGGCAGGCTGGGGCCCAGGCCCTGGGATGGGCATTTGTGGGGAATCCAGGGCCCTGGCTATGACTCTAGAAGGAGGGGTGGGCCATGTGGTGTGAATGCAGATGTTCCCCATGCCTGTGTCATGGGTGAGGAGGCTTTCAAAGGTTGGGGTGGAGAATCTTCCACCTTCCTGGGAAACAGACAGAGCACCTGGGTCCCAAGAAGGCCTGTCGTGGTTGGAGGGCATCCAGATGGAGGCTCCTAAGTGGAGCTTGCAGAGCAGACCCCCCTGATGGCTTCTGTGCCCAGATCTGTTGCCGCCTGCATTCCCTGGCTCTGCCTTTGGGTACCAGCCTTTCAGTGCTTGGCACCTGCTCAGCTGTGGGCTTTCTGAGCAGGGATGACAAAGCTCCAAATAGGATTTCAGCAGGGCCACCTCCCCTGCCCACCAAGGTGGAATTGGCCCCCCCTTAAGTCTGACCAGGCCTGGGCTCTGGGACCAGGGAGGTGGGTGGGCTCCCTCCTCCATGACGGGGACCCTGCAGCATCCCAGATTTCGAAACACTCATGGGTGGGCCTAATGGGGTTTCACCACTCACCCCTTGCTGTGTGTTAATAAGACTGTAAAAAAAAAAAAAAAAGACCAGAATCCCTTCCATGGTGGAATTAGAAGCAGAAGGATGGAGAAGTAAGGGGGAGCTCTTTCACAAGAAATAGGCTCTCGTATCTTGGGATTTGGGGAAACAGAACAGGCCAGGTTTTTTTTTTCTCCTTCCCAGGCACTCCGTATTATTAAGACACTCCGTCTTATAAGGGATGTTGGATAATTAATCCTGTGGCGAGGCAATAGCAACAAGCGTTTGAATATATTTAAATAATGAGGAAGCCCTTTAATGTGGGCCTGTAAAATAGCTGTGGGCCGGTGGCATGAAGGGGAGAAGGTCTGGATTTATTGAAATGTACTTTTCCCCTTCAGAAGATGGGGCTTCTCTTTTGTGTGCACACACATACACACACACACACGTGTGCATGCACGCGCACACACGCACACCCAGCACTTAGCCAGAACCCTGCTAATAAGCCTTTTCCCTTTTCAGTCGAAAAGGATCAATTATGCCTTGTGGTCGCTTTCCAAAAAGCACTTTTGATTGTGTGATTTTGTTTCAGTGGAGAGCGCTCCAATCAGCTCCTTAGAAACAAGCGGGGGACAAAAACCCTCTCACCAAATATCTGGGCGTCCATGCCGATTCTCAGCAATTGAGAATATTGACAGCAATCAGAATTCCGTGGCTGTTGAAACTTTGCCTCTAATTGAACTGGGAAAGGTAAACCCAGATTCAGGGCTCTGCACGCTGTAATTGCAATAATTTAATTTAGCTATTTAACCTGTAATTCAGTGGTATTTATTAAGGAGCATGGGAGAAAATGAGGCCATTAGGAGCCAGAGATGAATACATTGAAATGAAAATGAACACTTCTAACTGCCAGTTGACCTTCGGTTTGTAGCAGTTTTTATTAGGCTGGTCACGGTAATTACCAGGACGTGAATCGGTGAGGAAAGTGAATAATTCCGTAATGAACATTTTTATTCATTATCTCGCGTTTTCAGGAAGCGGACAAGTATCGCGCAAAAGTATCGGCGGTGCCCTCTTTTTGTTTGTTTTTAAAAGATGATTGTTTGTGGACAATGGCCTCATGCACAGTGTCATTCCGTGGGGAGGGAGTTGGCATCCAGGGAGCCGGAGAGAGGCCCTTGTGGGTTGTGGGCAAGAGGCATGCTTCCGGGGTGCACCCGGGAGACAGTCGTCCAAATGCAATAGGTGTCCTTAGCTTGGCTGGGACCTGCAGAGCCACGTGACTGCCGGCCCAGCTGGGGAAGGTTTTTCCAAAATCATGGGTCAAATGGAACATTTTCTTGATGTATGCTGACCGAAGGTGGGGTCCACTCGATGTTCTTGTGCTTGTTAGGACCAGTTGTAAAGTGGTGCAGTGTCGGGGCTGGGAGCCTGGCTGGGAACACGTGGCAAGATCCTTCCTACCCTTGGACCCAGGAGTTCTACTTGGTGAACACCATCCTGAAGACTGACTAGGGAGATGCAGAAAGACCTGTGCACACACCTGCAGTGTCCTTATTATAGAAAGTTTTGGAAGCCAGCAGATTCTAAGAGGAAGAGAATGGCTAAATGCAGTGTCTCGACCGGATGAAGCATAGTGATTAAAAAACAGCGATTTCATGGCTTCTAGTGATGTTGGGAACGTGCTCCCGAGGTACTACCCAGAGGGAAAAGTTTAGAAAAACTGTATCCAATCAGAGCTCCATCGGCAGATGCCTGTACATGTGTGTCTAAGTCCATAGGAAAGGGCCAAAGGGGACACAGGATTTTATAGAAGTTACTCTGATCGTTTCTATTTTTTCCATATCCTCGTCTGTGTTTACAAAGTTTCCTACAAGAAGAAAGTGTTCCTTTGACTATCGGAAGATGCAGTAACTTTGATTTCAAAAGTTGTGGTGACTTTTGCTGATTGGAAAGAGAATTTTCTAGCTGGCATTCGACATCAGGCTCTGCCAAGCTTGTGGTTTTGTTAGCTCCTCCTTCTATTTCCCAGAAAACTATTCAGCCCTTAGATACAGCAGGGGGATGCGAGCTGGGAACACTTGTGTCCGCCTGGCTGGGATGGATGGCTCCCAGTGCAGCTCGGACCCTTGCGTGTTGATTTGGGAGGCATGTTCTTTTTATCAGCATTATTTCCATTCTGTGCTTGTGGCTCCAAATTGGGAGTCAGGGCTCGGATGGGGCCCAGACTGTCCTCTGGGGCTGGGCGCTGTGAGGCAGGCTCTGGGAGTGGGGGAGGGGGGCATTTGGTAAGGACATTTATGGAGTCGGTGGCTCCAGCCTCTGCATCTCCTCCTCTCCAGCTGTCTGCCAATCTCTAGCTGTGGTCATTCGCATTCAGACAGAGACATTAGGAGGAATCATATTCTATTCATGCAGTGCGGAAGAGTGAGTGGTGTGTGTTCGTGTGCGTGTGTGTGTGTGTGTCCTGGTGTTGTCAGAAGAACCTTATTAGATACACAATGATATCCCCCCTCCCTGCCAACGGGGTCTTCATTTCCTCCCTGGAGGGCCCCTCACTCACCCTCTGATACCCACAGGAACCTCCTACAGGCTTGCCTCCTGGAAAAAAATTATTCTCTTTCCAATTTTCAATTTTCCAACTTTACTCATTTTCTTTATTAAGTGTACTATGGTTATGGGAGGGAAAGAAAGAAAATGACAGGTGTGCCCTGAGTTCAGAGTGTCTGGACCCTGCTTTGCATGTGGACTTTGGCTGGCTGGCAGGAGGGGGCTGGGGGTCCTTTAGGCCTGGGGGCAGTGCCCAGCCCACGCCAAGCCCTCTGCAGGTATACCTGTGTGCCGGTGGGCCTCTCTTGCTCATCTGCTCTCTGTGTCCAACCCACTGCTACCACCTGCAGTCCTGTAGAGTGCCCTAAAATGAGGTGACTGACAGCAAAAGGCTCTGTGGTGTAGTCTAACAAGGACACAGGCCAGGGAGGCGCGAAGGCGTGCAGATAGCTCTTGGTTCTGGATCTTGGGCCTAGATGTGAGAATAAATTCATGAAGTTATGTATACAAATCTTTCAGGCCAAGTTCCTAGCACATAGTAGGCACTTGGTAAGTGTTCCTTCTGCCTGGTCCAGCCCTCAGCCTTGCTCTTACCATGATCGGCATGACAGTCACAACCCCCACCTGGTCGCTGAGGACCCGGTACCACCTTGGATGTGGAAACACTCGCCTTATGTCAAATGCCTGGTGAAAGAGCTCAGCTTTTGTGGTGTGGAGTCTCACCTTGAAGACATCTGAGTTTTCAGGGTGGGTAGGTGCACACGTTTGCCACACACAGAGCTGCTCTGCTGTTTTAGGGCCCCCAGATACTCTTTCTATATCTCCCTCTCCTGTGGATACACGGCTTTCTCTTTGACTATGCATGTACTTCCCCAAAGTACAGCTGACCCTGTTGAACCTCTGAGGCTGCAGTCCCCTGGAATCTTGGGAGCATTTGTCAAAACAGCTGCAGTTGGTGAATGGTCAGGGGGATGGACCGCTGCAGTGAGCCTTTCTGGAAAGGCTATGGCCTGGGACCTTTCGTAGCAGGTGTGTTGATAGCTGCGATTGTTGCTGGAGAATATGAGTGAGTCTCTGCCATGCTGGCTAGCTGGCTGGCCTGGGAGGGGACAG
This sequence comes from Smutsia gigantea, assembly GCA_032199065.1. Classification (NCBI taxonomy): domain Eukaryota; kingdom Metazoa; phylum Chordata; class Mammalia; order Pholidota; family Manidae; genus Smutsia; species Smutsia gigantea. The sequence goes on along the minus strand of JAVSCE010004870.1, from coordinate 117,739 downwards.
GGGAACGCTAAGGCATTTACATCCTCATGTTGGGGAAATAGCCAGTGCATCCATCCCCCTCCCCATTTTTTAAGGTCCAGAAGAGGGTGTCGCGGCACTGCATCCCAGCGGCCCCCTCCAGCAGAATGCAGCCGTTTGCGCCCCTGTGGAGGAACTTTGGAACCTTTCCTCTGCCTAGTTGCCTGGTTACAAGGTCACCTGTCATGAGTTCCTGAGAAGGGGGCTTGTCTGGGGAGACACAGGAAGGGGAGTCGGGAGATAGTGTCTGCCGTTGGGAATGCAATGAGTACATTCGATCATATCTAATTCCCATTTATATTATGCCGGACAGCCCCACTGCCCAGCTGCCCTCTCAAAGCCTCAGACCGCTGGGGTTTTTTGATGCATGAATGAAGACTGGGAAGTGGGCCAGGACTTGGCTCATGGGCTTCTTCATCATTTATTAGCTTCTAGTTTTAATTGTTTCCCGACTTCTTTCCAGATATTTATCTAGGAAGAATTGTCAGTTCTTGCTGCGCTGTGCAGACACGAGGGGCAGGCGCTGACTGCAGAATGTTAACAACTCTTCTGGGTGGCAGGTGGGAGGAGCATTTCAGTTCAGCCCAACAGATGTTGGTAGAGCACCTACTATGTATTAGATGGTGCTGCATGCTGAAGGGGTAAGGGGAGGGAGGGAGGGGATGGTCACCCGCTCAGGAGAGGCCTGGTGCCCCTGGAGGTGGGGAGGCAGGACACTCTCACAGGGAATCTACTTACTCTGGATTTTGAATTCCACCTGGGCTACAGGCCCAGGGATGTGTTGGAGCTGTGTGACCTCAGGCAGGTGGCTTTCCCTCTGTAAGGCTTGGATTCTCCTCTGGATCTGAGGTGATGAGCTTAGCAGGGTCAGTGAGGACTTGCTCAGACGCAGTCCATGCTGGATGAGGGCAGGCCATTGGTTTGGAGGTGCTGTGTCTCAGGGAAGTGTCCCGGTCTCTGGTCTTGAGGGTGCGGATAAGCATGGACAGGATGTGGGCTGGGGGCTGTAGGCCATGTGTGTGCCATTTGCCTTCTGTGTTCTGGTCTCCTCTGTGAACCGGGATATTTAGGGGAGCCCCACAAAGGATGCATGGGGGAGTCAGGGTTGCTATTGGCAGCTTCTCTTCCTTTCCTTTGAGAAGGAGCCCTGGGTCAGAGTGGACCAGCGTGGGTGCCTATGGTGGGTTTGGTGAGGGCGACTCAGAAGGCCAGGCCAGGAACCAAGGCTAGGCACACACAACATGTGTTTGACCTTGGGGAGTCCTTTCCTCACATGGGCAGCCTCAGTTTCCCCACGTGGTGCTGTAGGGAGGGCTGGACAGCCTTGCTATTGCCCGCCCGTAGTTTTATGACTTGGGTGGCCTTAGGCAAACAGGGCAGTCCTCAGCCTCGGTGCCTGTGCTTTGAATGTGGCAGGAGTATATACCTCCTGGATTTGCTGTGAGGACGGAGCAAGGTCCTGCTGACTGAGGGCCCGGGGTTTTTGTCACTGTCATCAAGGACAGCTTGCTCCACGGTCAGGATGACGGGCTCTGGAGCTGAACTGCCCAGGTCGGCGCTTGGCTCCTTCACCTCTTGCGGGACCAGGATCAACGTAAACTCTTTGAATCTCATTTTTCCCCTGAAAGAGAAATTTACTTCCTCTCAAGGCCATTTTACAGACGAGGAATGTCACAGTGATGACAGATACAGAGAAGCTGAGCGCCTTGCCCAGGGCACCCAGTGGATGGCTGCTAGGCTGGACTCGAACCTGTGGCGTCGCGCCCATTGCTCAGGGCGCACGGGGCAGCCCTGCTGGGGCGATGGCCGCTCTCACGAGGCCTCCGGGCTCTGCCTCTGGGGAATGTTTGTCCAGAAGCCCCAGCTCCTCCGCAGGCCTGACCCTCCAGACCCAGGCGTGTTTTTGGAGCCAGCACAGGCCAGGCGAGGTTTCGGCGTCTCACTGGCTGTCCCTCCGCGGCTGGGGACGGCCTGGGCCCAGGTGTTTTCTTTGTGAGCAGCCTTGGAGAAGGGAGGACAGGCGCCCGGTGCCGCAGCCTGGCTGCCAGCCCTGAGCCGCTTGATTTTGCTGCTTCTCCCTCATGTTTGGGAAGATGATGGCGAACCCCGGAAGCTTGGTGTGCGGGGCCATGCACCTGTCCACAGTTCCCATTTCCTTGGGAGAGGGTTGAATTGGCTGTTTGCTGTGGGGTCATGTTGATTGGCAGAAACATCAAAACCCGAGGTGCCCTGTCTCACGTGGACAAGGGGCCAGTAAAATGGTTTGAACTCGCTGGCTGGAGGGTGGCTGCAGGACGGGGGGAAAAAAATAACAAGATCCTTCTATTTTTCCATTTGCTTCTTGAACAAGGGGTTAAAAACCGATTTTGGATTTGGGGTTTTTAAAGACAGATCCTTTCTGAAATGTGGCCACAATGGTCTAAAACAAAATGATCCCAGATTTGATTAAAAAGTGCGGATGTCAAGCTGTCTTCATGGTCTGGACTAGAACGTACGTTAAAATGTGTGTGTTTGGTCATTGATATCTTCACTCAGTTACGCTTATTTTTATGACCTTAGATTTGGGCTTAATCATTTATTTTATTTTCAAGGAGGGAAACATTGTTACAGAGAAGAGTGGTAAGAGGATTGGGGGGAGGTCACCCCTCTGCCGCCGGAATCTGAGATCTCCAGCGCGTTGTGCCAAGTCGATTGTTATTCCCCCAGAAAATAATGTCCTTTTTTTTTTTTCTTAACTTGCTTTTAACATTCTGCCCTTGGCATCTGTTCCAGGCATTGTGGACGAATGTAGGCTGTGTTCTGACAATGGGTTAAAAAGCAAGCACTTATTGAAAAGCATTCTCTACTTAATTACATTTCCTTCTTCTGGAAGCTATTTTAATTTTTTTTATAATCACATGTTAATTGTGTATTAGCGGGGCCTTTCTGATTAGTTGAAAACATAATGAAACCTTTGTAAACAACACAGAGAGAAAGAAAGAGGAATGTGTGAAGCAGAGACAGCGGTGATGAGCCATTTCTAAGAGGCCGAAATAACTACATTTCTTGATGCCAGGGAGGGGTGGAAATTGTACCTGGAAACCCCTCTTTTGAGTGACAGCTGCTCTGATGGGGAGGAAGGGCCATGTCTACTGATCAGTGATGGAGAGAGGCCGGCACACTAGGGTTCCTTCTCCTCCCTCCTGGGCCCATCCTTCTGTCACTCATTCACTCATTCATTCATTCACTCATTCATTCACATTCTTACCAGTAAATACCTTCCTCTGTTAAGCACTGATCAGTTGTAAGGTTCTTTGCATGCATGCCCCAGATCCTTGATTCAGGCATTAACCCCATTTGAGGAGAAGGATCCTCGGACCACTCATTCATATTCAGCCAAGGCTAGGAAGCAGGAGATTCAGGTTGGTTAGGCCTAAGGACCAAGCCCCACTGTGGTTCTGAAGCTGCCGTGTCCCTTCCCATCCAAAGTTCAGCAGATGCAGAGACAATCAGTGGAGGCGGCAGGACGAGAGGAGCCGTCTGGGACTGGGTGTGTGTGTGTGTGCATATGTGTGTGTGGTGCAGAGCACGGGGTGAGGAGAAAGGCAGCTTGCTGCTGTCCCCAGAATGTGCTGGCCCTGTTTTATTTTCCACCTTTTAACAGCGTTATTGAAAGCCCCAGCCCTAGTTTACAATCCCCATTGTGGTGTGTGGGGCCCCGAAAGCCCTGCTCTGTTCCCCATTTAAAAGGCTGAGCTTACAGGGGGTTTGCAGTTCCCAGGCTGTTATTAGGGAAGCGTGGCTGGGGCATTTAAAACGAAAGTGCTACTGTGTGTGAACGCCAGGTTCACCGCGCGCGCTCCAAGGAAACGCTGCCAAGACAGTGTTGTGAACAGCCGCCAAGCAAAACACACGCATGCCGTCCAGTGGAGCCAGCTCCCTTCTGCAAATAGAGGAAAAATTGACTTTCTGATTTGGAGTGTTTCTACAACTAAGAAGAATCACTCCAGCGATTGTTCTAAAAATATTCTGGAGGCAGCATGTTCTCGAAGGCCTTGGGATTCTGAGTGGTCCTTAATTGTACTTTTTATGTAATCTCTCCAGATAGTGTTAAAAAAGAAGTTGGCTCAAGCTTGCATGGTCATCCTCTCCACTCCCTCCGTCCGTCCCCCACGCACAAGTATTGCTGTAGTGTAAAAGAGTGGTGCATGCAGCAGAAATTGTATTTTTATCTCTTTGACTTCAGGAAGTATATTTGGGTTTTCATCTCTTGCAGCCGCTGTTGCAAGGCTCACATCTGTGCAGCGAAATCTAGGGCAGCCCCTGACATCCCTGCATTGGTGGCCGAGCCCAGTTCTGGCATGGGGCATCGGTCACGTGGACCTCTTTTGGTGGCAGGCTCGGGGGAAGGGGTGCTGACACATTTAATGCCCCTGCTTCTCTGCCTGTTCAGGCTGGCATTCCTCTTTATAAGGCATGGTGCTCCGAGGAGCTGCGGATCTGCAGCTCCTGCCAGCTCTGGAGTTTGAATAATTTCTAGGATGATGAAATGGACTGGTATTCCACAAGTTTGTTTATTGCCGAAAGTAAATGAGGTCAGCCTCTTCCTCCATGCTGTCTTTCAGGGTTTCTCCCCACTCTCTTTCCCCCCCTTTTCCTTCCCTTCCTCATTGTGCCTCACCCCGGCCTCCCCACTTTCTCTTGCAGCTGTTTTGCCACATTTGGCCGCAGTGCCGCAGGAGGCCAGGGCTCACACTGAAGGGTCTGGCCCAGGGTGTGACCCTCGGCACTGTGGACCCTTGGGGCTGGATGATGCTTTTTGCAAGGTGTTCCTGGCCTCTACCCATGAGGTGCCAGTGGCCCCCACCCTCCAGCCCCAAATGGTGAAAATAAAACATGTGTCAAGGCATTGCCAAAAGTCTCCTAGAGGGGCAAGACAGTCCTAGACCTCTGATTGCGCCTTTTCCCCCAAACTTCGAACCAAAAAAGGTCTGGAGAATATTAGTATCTATTTCTAGGCTTACGAATAACCATTAATAATGGGGTGGAATCAAGGTCTTGGGAATTGGGAATGAATTCTCACTGGTGATTTTTACCCCCAAAATGTATTTTAAGTAGGAGTCCTGGATGGGCCTGGTCTGAGGGGCAGCCAGGTGGTGAGCTGTCCCTGTTGTACGTACAGGAGAAGGATGGTCAGGTGCACCAGAGTCCTCAAGAATTCCAGCAGTTTTCACTAAAGATTTCCCTTATTGAGCTTATAAGACAACTCTGCTAGAATCCTATAAATGATGCTCTTATTGGTGAATGGACAATTTTGAGGACTTTTCCAGTGTTTTTGGCAACGTATGCCAGGACTTCTGCTTTACTGCCTGCTCTCCCTCCCTTTCTTCCTCACTTCCTTTCCTCCTCTCTCCCTCCTTCCCTCCTCTTTCCTTTTCTCCCTCTCTCTTCACCTAGCCCCTTCTCTTAGAGATTTTTTTACTCTGTGTTGGGAGCTGGACCTGGCCTGCTCACGGGCAAGCACCTCATTTTGACAATATGCACCAACCATTTACAAGAATAGTGTTCTGCGGCTTTAGATGGTGACTCATAACTGGGGCACCCAAGAGGGTCAGGTGCCAGGTGTCATTTCATCCATGAGCAAACCCATCTTCAAGAAATCTAGAGTCGGGTGGTCCACTGGTATTGGGCTGGGCTTCCTTGGAAGGCAGTGTGGCCAGTATGCATGTGACAGCATGACAGCAATTCCCTGGGCTCAGCCGAAACCCATGCTTCCACTGGCTTCTCTCTGCCAGCTGGCTGGCCAAGCCAGCCTTGGGGTGCATGAGCCATTTGGAATTCACAGGACCCCACTCCACTGGGGCCTCGGTTTCTCAGCTTCAGGTTCTCAGGTGCAAGCTGGACAGGACTGTCCTGCGGGCCTCCTGCCTCCAGATGGAACAGCCAGTGTGGGCTGCAGCCCCCCCACCCCACCCAGATTCCTTTGTCACCAGCACAGCCTCTGCTGCCCCTGAATGTTTCCTCCTGCACTGTGGGTTGCTTGGCTTTAATCTGCCCACACCGGGTGGGCGGGTGGGTGGTGGTGCTGTGAGAACTAGCTGGCACGGCCTCTGCGGGCCACGCGCAGGAGCTGCATCTCGCCGAACCCAGGGCCATGGCTGTGTCTAGCCATTGGGCCACCCACCCACCATGCTGCGGCTGCTGGTGTTTGGAGAGGAGTGGTGCTGTAAGCATGGGTGTGATACTGCCCCCACCTGCCACCGCCCCTGTGCGTGTGTGCACGTGTGCATCTTTGTGTGAACCCGTGTGTATGAGAGGTGGGGGTGCTAGGGATCTCTTTTCCATAACCTCCCTGGCATTTGATGCATCTCCAAATTCTCTGATTTCCTACTCAGGCGGGGCAGGCAGCTTGGCTGCACATTGGGGCACCAGAAACTCGCCCTGTAAGCTGAGCCTGGCGAGGATGACCATCTCCCCGGCTGCCGGCGGGCTGGAGGGAGCTGGCACCGCGGCAGAGGCAGAGCGCCGCAGAAGTGCCGCAGGTTTTTCATATGGAAATGTGAAATAATGGGGTGATTAAATAGAGCTGTATATTAAAGTACATCTGACATTAGAATTACCATAATGTGCTGTAGCCTTAGGCTGAGTACTTTATTTGCCATCTGCGTCGGCCCAAAATCCCCCGGGGAAGCGCTAAAATATTCTGAATAAACTCAGCTCGAGTTCTTATTGAGAGTAAAATACCATTTGCTGCACGTCGTATTGATTCGTCTTAATTGTGGTGCAGAAAAGAACATTCGCTCGCTGATGACTTTTGTGCTCGGTGACAAGCTGGCTGGAGTAACTCAAACACTGTAGTTGGTTAACCTGGATGGGGCCAGGTGGGCACCTCGCTGCAGCAGGGGCCAGGCGCCAGGCGCCACCCTGGCCATGGCACATCTGGGGCCCCCCCCTTGCCCTCCCCCGCTCTCCTCCAGGGAGGGTGTCGGGGAGAAGGGTGCCTGGCTTGGGTGCAAAGGAAATTCATGCTGTGTCTGCAGGCTCCTCCCTGTGCCCGGCCTTGTCTCCCCACCCCGGGAGCAGAGCTGGGTAAGGTGGTCTGTAGCAGGTTGTCCTTGAGGGGCCATGGCCTCATCAGATGCACCTTGCAGATTTAAGAGCACGAAACTGAAACAAGAAAAGGAAAAGGAAAAGGAAAAGAACCCACTCATCCGGGCCTACCCAAGCTTGGCTACTGGTTAGTGGTGGGACCTGGTGACGTGATGGTGCCTTCAGCCCTCTGGGGGAAAGAGCTGGCACATTCAAGATAAATGAGTCGTCGGAGGGAAAACCCTTGGTGATCCAGACAGCGCTCCCCATTCATAAGGTCCAGTTTTTATCCTGTAATTGCCTATCGTTATACACAATTTAAATATTCATTCTCCACGAACCTTGGGCTAGCATGTTTTTATTACAAATTCAGAACAAGGGAATAACCTTTAACTTCAGAGACAAATGAGACAAATTTACAAGTGCATGTCTGCTGTTTTCTTGTGTTTTATCAATCCCCGCGGACCGGAACACTTTTGCTATAACGCCACTCTGAACAATATACATATATTACTACTTGTTTGTAGTGTGTCGGTAATGAGTCCCTTCTGCATTGGCTAACCTATATAACTCTGTGTTGAGGCTCTCCGTAACGTCAATTATCTCCTCAGAGCTAAACGTACACTCCATTAAAACGAGATTTACTGCCTCTGCAATACTTCTCGGGGTAGAATGTGGAGATTTTTGTGGATTTAAGGAAAGGAAGGATGGAGGCCTGCCTTGTAAAGGAAGTTGTGAATTATGGAGAAGGGAGACTTCCTGTGTCAGCCGGAACGTGTGCATGAGATGCGCTGGAGGCGTGCACGTGTGGCATGGTACCTGTGTTCACACGCACCAGAAGGTCACTCCCTTGACTTTCTTTTCTTTTGCCTCTTCATTTCTTAATTCACTCTTTATGTTTCCATTAAACAATAAGGATGGTTTGCTGTATGTGTCCCTTTCACATTTTCTGCTAAGTTCCTGTCCACAGAGTCCTAGAATCTTTTGAGAAAACCCCATACTTGGGGGGATGAGATGGGGGAAGCAAAACCACCAAAATAAGCTAATATATCGGCCCACCAAAACCACTGGAAAAGTATAGGTCCTTTTCAGAGAAGTCTATAGAGAGCAGATTTCAGGGGAATCTGATGATGCATTCTATTTTGGGGAAGATGTGTTATTTCCAGCCTTACTTGAGTGCCTTATGCAAAGGCAGGGAACTGCAAAGAGGATCTTGAGGAGTTTTTTGAGAATGCCATAAATGAGTTGCCACATATAAAATCACTCCCTGTGTCCTGCCTCCGGCTCTTCCGTCTGACTAGCAAACAACCCTGTTCTCACCCTGCCCCAAGATGCCCCCGCAGTCAGTGATGTTGCTTTGTTTCAGGGTTGAGTGGCTGTTTCCTGAGCCTGAACTGCACACCTGGTCTGACCACAGAATTGAGCAGTTGAAATCGAGACTGGAGAAACCTTGGGTGCATGGTGCCTGCAGCTGTAGTTCAGTTTCAATACTTCTTTGTTCCACCATGAACCTGGACCATCCCGTTCCTGAAGGTGGCTCACAGGCTTAGGGTGATCTAATTAGAGACTTGCTGGAATAAGAGAGCTCCTGCTCGAGAGGGTGACTTAGAAGCCACCTTGTAGGCCAGAGATCCTCATGGATTGGATTCTACATTTCCTTTGTTGCATTTTCTCCTCCCTGGTTTCTTTTCTTTATCCTTAAAGTTTCATAGTTTGGGAAAGGTGGGTCTGGTTTAAAATAGAGCTGTCCAATGCTTTCACCTACATCCTTTTGTTGTACTGAGATTTTGTTATACCAAACAGTTCCTGACTTGAATAGGCCTTGAGTGTGGGCTTGAAAAATCTTCATTTAAAAAAGAAAAGTTAAGTTTTTTACTGTGATGGAATTTACAGCAATGGAATTTGATCTATATCAGTTTTTTTTTCCCCTGTGTCCAGAGCCTCTGCAGACTGATCCCAATTCCCCTTTTCTGTTCCACATGCAGTTCCTCCTCTTAGTGAATCTATGGTCTTACCTCCATGCCTTTGCCTATGTAGTGTCCTCTGCCGGGCATGCCCTTTTTCTGCACCACAGACTCACCTTCCTTCTGAACTCAGCCCCAGGTCTCCTCCTCAGAAAGGTCCTCCCTGATGCTCCCAGGCCGTCAGTCTCTCCCTCCTCTGGGTCCTACACTGTGTGCCACACCCCTTATCAGTGTCCTGAAGCCTTATTAGCTATTTGTGAATCATAAACTCTTGCAATAGGCTGCAGGGTCCATGAGGGCAGACGGTCATTTCTGTGTCCATCTGTCTGCTCAGCACAGGGCCTGGCACCCAGTAGGTGCTTCCTGCCTGCAGAGCAAAGAAAGGAGGGAGGAAGGAGCAAATGAGGATGTGGCATGGAGAAGGTCCTTCCACCTTTTGCTATAATGGTCCAGTTTCTGGGGTGGCAGATGTAGTGTGACCTTGGGTATTGCGTGGATGTGCTTTCTGCTTTCTTTAGCCCGAGAGCAGGGCATCTCCACATTTAATTAGCCCTTGGTTTAGATGGGGAGTGGGGGTGAGTAAGGACAGCCCTTCATTGAAAACCCTGCTGAGCGAGCAGGGACCTGCGGCAGATGGAGACACCCCTCGTGGAATTCTCAGTTGATACTTACCTCTCCTAAATTGCATTTTCTGCTCCCCCCTCACTGCCTCATTCTGCAGCAGAACCACTTTTTTTTCTGTGCAGCCCAGGGGTCCCTGCTCTCTAAGTGTGTTCACTCACACAGCGCCCCCCACCCTGCATGCTGCCTTCCCTCCTCAGTCTGGGCAGGTGCTGCCCTCCCAGTGTCCAGCTTATACGCACCTCCAGGCACTGTTTCCTGCCTGCCTCCCTCCAGGTGCTCTGTAATTACACAGCAGCTCCTGCTCTGCCTCAGAATTTTTCGTGTCACAGCTTAACCCAGCCCCCTTCCCTGACCCCCACATGTGGCTCCTGGGGGGGGAGGGGTCACGCCCCTCTGAGTGGCCCCTGCTGTGGCCGGCAGCTGGCACATAGTGACTGGATGGATGAGTGAATGAATGAGCAAGGCATGCCCCAAGAGCCTTTCAGACAAGATTAGATTTCCTTGGGTTCAGGGACTTCCCAGGAATGACCCTTGCTCAAAGCAAGACAAACAGGTGTTTCTGTGGGCACCATCTCAGGGAATGGCTGGGCTTTACTGGAGGCTGTGGTGAAGGCTGGAGGCCCGGTCTGCTGCCTGAGTTCATCCAGCATCTGAAGCACACGGGTGCTATCAGGGGAAATGGACTGCCTCAAACACTGAGAGGCCACAGTGCAATGCCCCTCACCTTGTGAGGCCTCTTTATTCTTGCCCAGGCATCTGTGCCATCCCCTGCACAAGGCCTGAAGCTTGCTGCCGCTGGCATTTGACGGGCAGGTGCAGTGATTCGCCCCGGCTGGTTCAGGTGCCTTCCCAGGGCCACACACAGTTTGCAGTCCCAGGGCAGGGGCAGCCAGGTGCATATCTCAGCATAGCCCAGGCTCTGGGCTCAGACCTGGATTTTGTAACCCATGAACTGTGTGACCTTGGACCCCTTGCTTAACTGTGATGAGACTTAGTTTCTCTTTTATATAAAATCTGGCCTAAAACCCACTTTCCAAAGCCGCTGTGAGCATCCACCTGAGAGCAAATGTCCAACACTGGCAGGTGCCGGCTGCACGCGAGCTGAACACACCAGAGTCAAGGACAATAAGGACAGTATATGTGGTGGTCAGTATCGAGTAGCATTCCCACAATGCTGTTGGAATGCAGAGTGGGCGGTGATACTGCACGGAGGTGTGAAAACGCATAACCCTGAGGAGAGGACAGGGAGGATGGGTGGTCAGTGCATAGGTGGGCAGCAAGTCTGGCGAGGTCCTGGAGGCCGAGCACCTGGTGCTTCCTACCAGGTAGCAGGCTGTCAGGTGTGGGGTTTGGGAAGATGGCTGGCAGCTTCCCACTCTGCTGAGGGTGGCTAGAGGTGGGCAGTGGAGCTGACCATGGTGTTGTGTCTTAGAGGTTGGAGTGTGGCCGGCTCAGACGTGTGGGTGTGCTGGACGGCACCTCCACCCCGCAGGCCGGGGGAGCGGGCCTGTTCGTTGGGTGCTGAGATGGATGCTGATTCTTGGGGCAGACTGAGGAGCTGGGTGGCTCACGCAGACCTGGGTGGACACCCTTGTTCTGGTGGTGGTGACAGTGGTGACACTGACCTTGCAGAAACAGACAGAATACATTAACAGGTCACCAACAATTCAGAAGCACGTGCGTGTTAATCACCATGCTGGTGGCCGGAGTCACAGCAGGGGCCAGACCACCTTGGTCCCTGTCCTGGGGAGCTTGGAATCCAGCCCAGATGATGACTTTTAAATAAATAACCCGGAGCCAATAATGTGGCCTTGAGCGGCTTCTTAAGTTCTCAGAGCCTCCTTTATTGTAATGGTCATGTGTACAGTTACCCTGAAGATTAAAGGGGTTGCAGCTGGGAGGCTGGCATAATGCAGGGTCTATCCCTCAATTCAGCCAGGTCCTTGCATCCTCTCCCAGGGCATCCCAAGCTTCTCCCTAGCAGCGCTCATAGTTTTCATTATGTAACTGGGAGGGTTGTTCTGTGTTCTGTCTCCACCTTGAGTGGGAGCTGTGTCCCTCAATACCAGCAGAGTCCGCAGTGGATCAAGAATATCCAGCCCCTGTTTGCTTACTGAGTGGCTGAAGGGCAAGTGCAGGCATTGCTCAGCAGGACACACATCGCTCCCTTGTTTGTTTAGTCATCCCTGTCCATCCTGGTCCCCAGTTACTGGGCTTATGTGCACCGGGGCCCAGGGATCCACCAAAGTGCATGCTATATGGTAATGGCTGTCTGGAGCTGGGGGTTCGAGTGGATTCCAAGGCCTGGTGGGAGAGTGCGGGGTGGCCTGGCTGTGTCTGCTGCAGGTGCTGGTAGAGGCACATGGGCTGTCAGACTGAGGCCGGCTCAGCTCTTCCTTTCCAGGGAGACCACTTAGTGGTAGGAAAACGTCCACTTTAACCACCTGCACCACCAGTACCACCTGGGCGTCTATTTCTTTTCCCTGAGATATAATCACCATGTCTTCACCGAGTCATTGCAATTCCGACCAAAAGCAGTGCAGACACTCAGTTTAGTTAGCATGTGGGCTGGAACGAAGGGTCAGAGACTCAGGTGCGCACAGCTGCCCCCTCCCCGATTCTGGGACCCTTGGCTTGGAGCCCCACGTCCACACACTTTTTTCTTGGGACCGGGCTGTTATCAGTGCGGTGTAAGGCTCGAGAGCACAGCGGCTGTGTGGCCTCCGACTAATTGACTCATCTTTTCCCACCCTCGGTCTCCCCATCTGTAGCATGGTCCTGATCACGGCTCTTACCTTGGGGTTTGTTGGGAGTCTCTTGTCAGACGAGTTCTACTCAGCTGTGGGCTGCTGGTTGTGAGGATTTAATAATGCTTTGTTGTTACTGCTGCTATTATTATTTCCTTAGCTCCACCTTGTCTCAGAAATGTTGAGGTTTGATAGAAAGCCTTCAGAACAAGCAGGGATGCTTATGGATTTTGTAGATGACTGACAAGCTCAGAAATAATATGCGCATGAAACTTACAAAGACCACTGAGGTGGCCAGGTGACATTTTCTTTTGGGGATCATGAAAGGGGAGATAGTAAACTAATAAGGGTCTCACGTCTATGAGATCATAGTGATAATGGTTGTTATCATTTGGAACTGTGGGGACAGCATGGTTCGCAGTCACAGGTTCCAGAGGACTAGGTGTCTGGCCAGTGAATCCAGCCCTCTCCTTGGGCAGTGGGCATCCTGAAGTCCAGAGAGGGGCAGAGACCTGCCATCGGGGACCTTGGGACTGGGTCTGGCTGCCTGGTAGCTCATGAACTCATCGCCAGGTCCTGAGTGGCATGTTGCCCTCTCGGGGCTCACTCGCTCTGTGAAATGTCTCCCTTCCAGGAGAAGAGCCCACTCTGCTCCAGACTGGGTTCCATCAAAGGATGATCGATGCCCTTCCCTGAGAGGATGCCTGCAGTGTGGCCGGAGAGCCCCTTCCATGGCCATTTTCATTGTGAAACAGCCTGGCAAGTGTAGAGAGAACAACCAATTCCTCAGGTGGTGCCGTGTGCCAGGGAGATGGAGCCCTGGGTCGGAAGCCTGCGGTGGGGCGTGGCCCTGCCCTTGCTGGCTGGGGGACTCTGCTTCCCCAAGCTCGTTTCATACATGCTGGCAGGAATGCAGAGGCTGTGTGAGTAATGATGAAATGCACTAATGCACGTGGAAGTGCCAAACCAATGGTAAAGCCCTGTGCAGATTGTAGAGGGCCATGTGAAGCCGAGACCCTGCTCTTCCGTCCAATGTCCAATGGTGGGCCTCTCATTTTTGCCTCTAGCTTTGGAGGAGATCAGTGGATAGGATATCACCCCCCCTGCTTGAGCTGGGAGCTGGGGTCTCCGTGTGGCTCCCTTACAGGCAGCAGTGAGCCCCTAAATTTCCTGCAGGCAGGGCTGCCCTGCCCTTCCGTGTCACTTGGCCTTAGCAGGAGACCTGTTGAACTGGCACACTCAACTGTGGCCTTTTCATTGAATAATAACTCAATTAAAGGTGTGTTTTTATTGAATGTCCCTGATACCTTTATTGGTATTATTAGAGTAACTGGCATAATGAGGAGGAGCAATTATTTAAATGCTCATTAAAAACACCATCTAACAGCAGAGGGAGAGAAGCATATCTTGCGGGCGTCCAGTTGAGTGTCGGTTCCCAAGCGTCACAATAAAAAATGATGTTTCCTCAACGTTTGCAAGTTTCTAGTTCCCTGGAACCTCTAATGCATTAGGCAGACTGCATTAAAATTCCTCCAGGGTTTTATTACTGCCAGAGTTACACAGAAAAAGGCGTCCCTGGAACATCCACTGCCAGCTATGAGGTTGGATAGTAAAAAACAAAACACACAAAGCCCAACCATTAGGTCTACCTAGCAACTGTGCTTTATAAGGTGTGTCCACACGCAGGGGCTCATCTGGTCCCCCGGCCCTCTTTGGAGGCAGGTGTATTACTCCTATTCCACCGATGAGGACATCGAGGTGCAGAGTGGCTGAGTGGCTTGATTGGCTTCACTGTGCTGGGAACATCATGGCAGAGGTATGAACCTGTGCCACTGTCCAGGGCTCTTGTGACCCAGAGATCGCGGGGAGGGGTTTGAATTTGAGGGAAACATAAGGGGCTCCCTTTAGAGTTGGGAGAGCAGAGAAGATCCAGTGTGGGTGTCTGCCAACGGATAGTAAAATGTCTGAGGAAGGAATAAGGCAGGAAGCAAGCTTAGCAAAGATGGGCCCTGGGCTCTGAGATGCCAAGCCTGATTTAGCAGTTGAAATGCAGCAGACATTCCTAGGTCTGTAGGCCAGGTTAGATGTTGCTGGCTAAGTCGCTTCAAAATAATTTGTGCGTCGATCTATCAGTTGGAACCTCAGCAGCCCCAGTAGCATCGTGGTGGGAAATGGACCCTGTCTAGGCAGGTAGGTCTGAGCTCAAGGAGGAACCCTGTGGTCCTGGGAAGGGGAGGGGTCAGCCCTAAGTCAGCCCTGGTGACTTCTCACCAAGGGACTTCTCCTGCATTTAAAAAGGAGCCCTCCCTGACTGCATGTGCTGTGAGTTTAAAATATTTAGTGAGTTTTGAATAGAAAAATGTTCCGAGTGGCTCTTCAAAGACTTTGTGACATTGTTCTGTTGTTAAAAGTGAGCAGCTCCAGTGCTCAAGGCTACTTCTAGGAGAGAGATAACCATGAAGTGGTAATATGGGAATTAACATTTTATTAAAAAAAAAAAAGGCCGGGGGAGGGTGGAAAGAAAGTTGTCTAGGGAGGGCCTTTGAGGGCTGGAGATTTAAAATAATCAGAAGCTGTCAAATCCTGGGAAGGGCAGCGCCTGCAGTGGACCCTGCCGTTGTGTGGAGGGAAGCCTAGTGACTAAAGGGCTCAGGGATGCGGAAAAGAAAGATGTCACCTAGGCACTCAGCATCCCTGAAATCCGATCTGATGGACACACCCAGCCATTGCCCACCTGATGGGAAGTAGGACAGGTAACTTCCTCCCCAGGCTGCTCCAAGTCAGTTTTTAAGTGTCTTTTTTTTTCCCTTCTTTTTTTTTTAAGCAAGAGGTAGAAACATCTGAGCACTTAGAACATGTAGCTAAGCGCTTCCCAGTATCTGCCATTTTTAGTTAAAAAAGGTTTCAATCGGCCATTTCAGCTGCAGAGAGCCTTCATTCCCAGCCTGCTGAGTTCTGTATTTGCTTCTGATCTCTGCATTCCTCACCAGCAGAAACGTACTAGAAAATGTGTGGCCATCAGAACGGAAAACAGGAAGTGCACCGAGGTACCCAAGGGCATGGAGATGATGAAGAGAGAGAAAGGGGGAAGGGAGGTGGCCTCACTTAAAAACATGAAGAACCAGAGCAGCTGTGTGCCATAAATCGATTAATTAGAGTTTCTGCAGCCAGGGTGAAGGGCCCAGAAACGCTCTTTAATTTGAAGATCTATGACCTTGTGGGATGTGGTACTTCATTTGTGTTATTAACTCCTGTGTCAGAAAGGGACTTTTTATTTATCTTCTTCTTATTTATTACTTATTTATTCTGCTGTGTTCCAGAAAAGGATTTGAGGGGAACTTTAAGTATCATGGCTTCTGGCCAGCTTTCCTGTGAGGCTGTGTGAAGTTCCCCATGTCCATTAACTAATAAGCCAGGACAGGAGATGGTGCCCCAAGGAGGGCTGCTTCTATGTCAGCTGAGTGGCCAGTAGGAAGGGAAGGCTGGGACTTTGGGGGGGGCCTCAGAGCTGGCACTGCAGAACTGTGGTGGCCCAGGCCCTTGGGAAGGTCTTGGTGCCAGCTTCCAGGTGGGGAAATTCTCAGGGACTCCTGTGGGGGGAACTGAATTACCCAGACATACTGAAATTACCCAGTCACCTTGGAGAACGAAAATCACCTCCCAAGTTCTCCTTGAGCTGATTTTGAAAGCGAAGTGAAGCTGAACTTGAGAATTCTTTTTTTTCTTGCTGTCCTCACCCCTACCCACTGTTCTCACCACCAAACATGCAGACACAAAACAGGAGAGTGGAATGAGAACCCCACACGTGTGCGGCATGCCGTGGTTTCTGGCAGTGGGTGCTCTGGCCCAGGTGGTTCTGTGGTCGGGGAGGACCTCCCCCTCCCCCTGGATGGCATGGCACCTTTCTGTGACCATCGCACATGCTGCATGTCTCTGGGAGGTCCTGGCTCCTTGGAGGCTGGAAGTTGTCAAACCTCAGTAACCTGTACTGAATTCAGGGCATTTGGTTGGAACCTCAGTTACCCGTTTTTTTAGGGCAAAGTGTGAGGCCCCCCAGAAACATAATTTGTAGGTGGAAAACAAAAATAAATCTCTGCATGGGATTTCAGGAGTCCTTAGGTCTTTTGGGGAGAGGCTGAGATGGAGGACTGTCTTCTCCTCCCTTCCTCTCACTGTGCTCCTGTCACCTGTTACTGGAAATGGAAATTAATTTGCATGTTTGGCTTCACCAGGGAGTTTGTGGTTACTGTCCTTTCATCAGCATTAAAATCTTCCAGGTACAGGAAAGACTGAAAAAACAAAAAGGGGCTTTTCAAGAGTGGGGCTGTGATGTCTCATTCCCTTTTCTTTCCCCAGCTAGACTGAGTCTGATGGTAGAAGGCAGGGCCTGTCCACACCTGTCCCTTTATGTAGAGCATTAGCTGAGGCTCAGACTGGAAAGCAGCGAGCTTCGCCCGCAGGTGGAGGATGGCACCCACCAGACGGGTTCTGGACGGAACATTCAGCCTCCATTTTGTGACTGCCCCAGTGGTGGACAAAGACTGTGACAGTCTGGCTCAGTGCCACCAGTGCCCACTAAGATATGCTCCCAATGTCACCAGAGCTGATTTGTTAGTAAAATCCCCACTTGTCACCATTCTTCCTGACACCTCTGTTGGATCTGACATTCTTTCATTCAGTCGGCATTCTGGCATAGGACTTCATGTAAGCCAGTGGTCCCCCATGCCTCTGCCTCCTGGGCGCGGGGGTATGTGTCTGTGGGGGCTGGATTCTGCACCATGGTTAGAGGGTTCTTGTGTGAGGCCACGGGGGACGGTGGGGAAGGCAGCTGTCATACAGTAGTGATCTTCCTAAGATGCTAACTAACTTCCTTCTCTTCCTACCTATCCATTTTGAAATACGACAGTCCTTCGCCCAAGGATGCTGGTGTATGAAACCCTAGAATTTTCTATAGCTAAAATTCCAAATGATGCAGAGGTACCAACCATTTAAGAATGTTTGCCAGGCAGCAGTTTGGCTATGTCTTTTAGGACTTCCTTGGATCAAATACTGCCTAATCAGTGGTTCTCAAGGGGGGTGGGATTGGTGGTTTTGTTCTCTAGGGGAATTTGGCAATGCCTTGAGAGATCTTTGATCCTAGTGACTGGGGGAGGGAGTGGTTGGAGACCCGGGATGCTGCTAAATATCCAGCAGCTGCACAGGACAGCTCCCCCCCCACCCCCCGCCCAACACACACACACACAGAGCAAAGAATGAGCCTGGTCTAAATGTCAAAAGTGCCTTGGGTGAGAAACCCTTGTCTAGATGGTTGTGGGTAGCCTATTATTGGAAGCCGGTTTTCGCACAAACACCGTCACCTGTGGCTTCTGAGATACCGGGCAAAAGAACACCTTTTCTTTAGAGGAGCAAACCGAGGCCTGCAGAGCTGGAGTGCTGGCTGAAGTCGTGCGGCTGATCTGGGCTTTTGCCCGGGCCACCTGCCCTCTGAGCTGGCTTCTTCCGGCCCCCAGCCAGGCGGAGGGTCCGCCTTGTCGCCGGCCTGGGCCTGTTTGGAAGTGGCCCCGCAGCTGCCTTTCAGAGCCGGGAGTCCCGACGCGCTTGCCCCAGCATTGGTGGCCTGGAGGTGCGCGCGCCTTCCGCTTCTCACGCTCTCTCTTGCCTTTCTGTCCGTGTGTCTCCCCAGGTAAAGACGAGCCTTCCAGCTACATTTGCACAACATGCAAGCAGCCCTTCAACAGCGCGTGGTTCCTGCTGCAGCACGCGCAGAACACGCACGGCTTCCGCATCTACCTGGAGCCGGGGCCGGCCAGCAGCTCGCTCACGCCGCGGCTCACCATTCCGCCTCCTCTCGGGCCCGAGGCTGTGGCCCAGTCGCCGCTCATGAATTTTCTGGGCGACAGCAACCCCTTCAACTTGCTGCGCATGACGGGCCCTATCCTGCGGGACCACCCGGGCTTCGGCGAGGGGCGCCTGCCCGGCACGCCGCCTCTCTTCAGCCCGCCACCACGCCACCACCTGGACCCGCACCGCCTCAGTGCCGAGGAGATGGGGCTCGTCGCCCAGCACCCCAGTGCCTTTGACCGAGTCATGCGTCTGAACCCTATGGCCATAGACTCGCCCGCCATGGACTTCTCGAGGCGGCTCCGCGAGCTGGCGGGCAACAGCTCCACGCCGCCGCCCGTGTCACCAGGCCGTGGCAACCCTATGCACCGGCTTCTGAACCCCTTCCAGCCCAGCCCCAAGTCCCCGTTCCTGAGCACGCCGCCGCTGCCGCCCATGCCCCCCGGTGGCACGCCGCCGCCGCAGCCGCCCGCCAAGAGCAAGTCGTGCGAGTTCTGCGGCAAGACCTTCAAGTTCCAGAGCAATCTCATCGTGCACCGGCGCAGCCACACGGGCGAGAAGCCCTACAAGTGCCAGCTGTGCGACCACGCGTGCTCGCAGGCGAGCAAGCTCAAGCGCCACATGAAGACGCACATGCACAAGGCCGGCTCGCTGGCCGGCCGCTCTGACGACGGGCTCTCGGCCGCCAGCTCCCCGGAGCCCGGCACCAGCGAGCTGGCCGGCGAGGGCCTCAAGGCGGCCGACAGTGACTTCCGCCACCACGAGAGCGACCCGTCGCTGGGCCACGAGCCCGAGGAGGAGGACGAGGAGGAGGAGGAAGAGGAGGAGGAGCTGCTGTTGGAGAACGAGAGCCGGCCCGAGTCGAGCTTCAGCATGGACTCGGAGCTGAGCCGCAACCGCGAGAACGGCGGCGGCGGGCTGGCCGGGGGCCCGGGCGCGGCGGGGGCGTGGGCGGCGGCCAAGGCGCTGGCCGACGAGAAGGCGCTGGTGCTGGGCAAGGTCATGGAGAACGTGGGCCTGGGCGCGCTGCCCCGTACGGCGAGCTGCTGGCCGACAAGCAGAAGCGCGGCGCCTTCCTGAAGCGCGCGGCCGGCGACGCGGGCGACGACGACGACGCGGGGCTGCGGCGACGCGGGCCCGGGCGGCGCGGTCAACGGGCGTGGCGGCGGCTTCGCTCCGGGCGCCGAGCCTTTCCCGGGCCTCTTCCCGCGCAAGCCGGCGCCGCTGCCCAGCCCCGGGCTCAACAGCGCGGCCAAGCGCATCAAGGTGGAGAAGGACCTGGAGCTGCCACCCGCCGCGCTCATCCCGTCGGAGAACGTGTACTCGCAGTGGCTCGTGGGCTACGCGGCGTCGCGGCACTTCATGAAGGACCCCTTCCTGGGTTTCACGGACGCGCGCCAGTCGCCCTTCGCCACGTCGTCCGAGCACTCGTCGGAGAACGGTAGCCTGCGCTTCTCCACGCCGCCCGGGGACCTGCTGGACGGCGGGCTGTCGGGCCGCAGCGGCACGGCCAGCGGGGGCAGCACGCCGCACCTGGGCGGCCCGGGCCCCGGGCGGCCGAGCTCCAAGGAGGGCCGGCGCAGCGACACATGCGAGTACTGCGGGAAGGTGTTCAAGAACTGCAGCAACCTGACGGTGCACCGGCGGAGCCACACCGGCGAGCGGCCTTACAAGTGCGAGCTGTGCAACTACGCGTGTGCGCAGAGCAGCAAGCTCACGCGCCACATGAAGACGCACGGGCAGATCGGCAAGGAGGTGTACCGCTGCGACATCTGCCAGATGCCCTTCAGTGTCTACAGCACCCTGGAGAAACACATGAAAAAGTGGCACGGCGAGCACTTGCTGACTAACGACGTCAAAATCGAGCAGGCCGAGAGGAGCTGAGCGCGGCGGCCAGGGCGCCCGCACCTGTACAGTGGAACCGTTGCCAACCGAGAGAATGCTGACCTGACAGTTGCCTCCGTGTCACCGCCACTGAGCACCCCGCGTGTGCCCGGGGCCCAGGGGAGGCAGCCCTCCAACCTAACCTGTGTCTGCGAAGTCCTATGGAAACCCGAGGGTTGATTAAGGCCGTAAAAGTTGTGGAGCCTTTTAACTGTGCAATAATTTCTGTATTTATTGGGTTTTGTAATTTTTTTTGGCATGTGCAGGTACTTTTTATTATTATTCTTTCTGTTTAAATTCCTTTAAAGAGATTTTGTTGGGTATTCATCCCTTCATTTTTCTTTCTTCCACCCAGTAGTAGCCTGAGCGATGACTCCCAAGCAATGTAGAAGGGAAGCTTATCTTTTAAATTATAATTTGGGGGGGAGGGCGCTGCTTTTTTGAAATTTAAGCTAAGCATGTGTAATTTCTTGTGAAGAAGCCAACACTTAAATGACTTTTAAAGTTGTTTACTTTTTTATTCCTTCTTTTTTACTTTTTATTTTTTGTCCTGAAATGAAAAGTGGCATGCTTTTTTTTTAAATTGTGAGGGGGCGGATGTACAGCGGATAACAATCTTTAAAGTTGTAGCACTTTGTTTCAGAATTGGAGTGGAGATGTAGCACTGATGATGTCCTGAGTAAAAGAGGCCTTTTCTGTGTTGATTTAAACCTTTACATTATATGAGGAACACTTGTAGTGGTGGGGGCAGAGCCCCCCAAAACTCAGCACTGCCGGAGGAACAGGAGTTTTTGAGGGCTATGGGGAAATGGCCCAAGAACATTCTAAAGTATGCATTCCCGGCAGGTATTACCCTTTTCTTGGAAGGTTGGTCGCCTGGGATGCCATCTTTGCTGTTTGCTGTAGATTAGGCTGAAAATAAAATGGGATGAGGGTCCTTTTTTGGTTATAGGGTGGTGGCCTGCAGTGACACAGAAAGGAAGAAACCCGCAGTGTTCTTTCAGGCTTCTTCTGGCTCGACAACTTCTCTCTCTCTCTCAATACTCCCACCACAAAAATCCCAAGTCATACGTTGCTACAAGTGATAATTGATCGTATCTCAAGCAGACAGCTCCTTGATGCAAAACTGAGGGAAGTTAGTGTTCTCTCATTGAATGCACACTGATGACATTGGAGGGACGGGGGAGAAAATCTTGCAAATTTCTATTCCCTTTTACTGGACAAGCAGGGGGAAGGGTCCCATTCCAAGGTGCCCAGCGCTACTTCCCTTTTTTTTTTTCCCTATCTCATTAGGTTGAAAGGTACTAAACATTGGACTGTTAAGATTAGACATTTGAATTCTTTTGACCCGCACTTTAAAGCTTTTGTTTGCATTTAAATGAAATGGCTTCTAAACAAGAAATTGCAGCATATTCTTCTCTTTGGCCCAGAGGTGGGTTAAACTGTAAGGGACGGTTGAGATTGAGTGTCAGTGTTGCTAAGCGTGGCATTCACGATACTGGCACTATAAAGAACAAAATAAAATAATTTATTGGACAGTTTTTCTACTGCCATTTGATTTGATGTGAGTGCCTTGAAAACTGATCTTCCTATTTGAGTCTCTTGAGACAAATGCAAAACTTTTTTTTTTTGAAATGAAAGACTTTTTAAAAAAGTTAAACAAGAAAAGTACATTCTTTAGACACAAACAAAGCCACATTTACTTTAAATAAATTTTTAAAAATCCTGGTTGAAGATAGAGGACATGAAAATGCCATAAGACCCAATCAAATGAAGAAATAAATCCAGCACAACCGTGGACATCCGTTAGCTGAATTATCCTCAACCCATTTTGTTTTGGGGACAACGCTGCTTAGATTTGGAGTGGAGGTGATTTACTGCTGAATTTAAACTCAAGTGACACAAGTTACAAGTTGATATTGTTGAATGGAAAACAAAACAAAAACAATTCAGGAACAACGGCTAATTTTTTTCTAAAGTTAAATTTAGTGCACTCTGTCTTAAAAATACGTTTACAGTATTGGATACATACAAGGGTAAAAAAAATGTGTGTATGTGTGTTGGAGCGATCATTTTTTTCAAAGTTTGCTTAATAGGTTATAAAAAATGCCACAGTGGCTGCGTGTATATTGTTTTCTTTTGGTGACGGGGTTTTAGTATATATTATATATATTAAAATTTCTTGATTACTGTAAAAGTGGACCAGTATTTGTAATAATTGAGGATGCCTGGGCATTTTACAAAACAAGAAGAAAAAAAAACCCTTTTCTTTTCCTTGAAAATGTTGCAGTAAAATTTAAATGGTGGGTCTATAAATTTGTTCTTGTCACAGTAACTGTAAAGTCGGAGTTTTAGTAAATTTTTTTCTGCTTTGGGTGTTGAATTTTTATTTCAAAAAAAATGTATAGAAACTTGTATTTGGGGATTAAAAGGGGATTGCTACACCATGTAGAAAAAGTCTGTAGAAAAAAGTGCTTAATATTGTTATTGCTTTGCAGAAAAAAAAAATCACATTTCTGACCTGTACTTATTTTTCTCTTCCCACCTCCCTCTGGAATGGATATATTGGTTGGTTCATATGATGTAGGCACTTGCTGTATTTTTACTGGAGCTTGTAATTTTTTAACTGTAAGCTTGTCCTTTTAAAGGGATTTAATGTACCTTTTTGTTAGTGAATTTGGAAATAAAAAGAAAAAAAAAACAAAAACAAACAGGCTGCCATAATATATTTTTTTAATTTGGCAGGATAAAATATTGCAAAAAAAATTTGTATGTTAAGTCCTATTGTACAGGAGAAAAAGGGTTGTTTGACAACCTTTGAGGAAAAGAAACAAAAGAAAGTAGTTAAATGCTTTGGTTCACAAATCATTTTAGTTGTATATATTTTTGTTGGAATTGGCCTCTACAAAGGACTGTTGGAGTAGGGCTTCAGTCTGAACGCCTCGAACCTTGCACCCAGGCTCCCTGGTGTGGCCACAGCAGACCTGATGAGAAATCCTTTCTTTGGGTTGAGTGGAAAAAATCAGTTTTTGTAAAGATGTCGGTAACATTTCACAGAGCCATCTCTCTCTAAGAGGCCCTCTGTAAGATGTCAGATGTAGAGGAGAGAGGGCCAGAGCGCATCTTCCTCCTCCATTGTCACCACTGCGGCAGTCACCACCATCATGTCTCCTGCCTTTAAGAGCAGAAAGAAATGCAAACCGAGCTTTTCTTAGTCCTTGCGAAAACATTCAACAAAAAACCTAATCAAAGGAGCTGGTGTGTTGGCGAGGCCCAGTTGATGTGAGCCGCTGTTGAGACCAGCACAAATTGGGTTTCAGGAAGGAGTCCCCATCACAACCAGGACCTTTCATTCCATGGAGAGTGTTGGCCTGTTGTCTTTCTTACCTGCTCTGCTGCTTTTCTCTCCGAAACCTACATTCCGTCAGTTTCCGAATGCCTAGGGCCTGGGATGAATTTGGTGCCTTTCCATAGCTTCCTCCTCTGTGTTTCTTCTCCATCCTCCAGCCTCTGTCAGCCCTTTATTTGTCCTTTGCAGTTTTATTTCTTTTCTTCCTTTCTCTCTTTCTGTCCTTCCCTCTTTTTTTTTTTTTTTTTGTAAAGCCAAGTAGCTTTAAGATAATAAAGTGGTGGTTTTGGATGAGGGAATAATACATTAAAAAAAAAAAACCTATATCAGGAAGCCATTTTTTATTTCAGGAATTATAAGAAACCATTATTCCAGGTTATGAAAGTATAACCAAGCATCCTTTTGGGCAATTCTTTACCAAATGCAGAAATCTGTTTTTGGGGGAACTTTTCTGTTTGATATGCTCTTTCCTCCTTGCCACTTACCTTTGCAAAGTGAAAAGAGAGGGGAGGAGAGGTAGATACGCTGAGATGTCAGTTACACACCTGCTTTACCTGAAGACCTAGGGGTTGCCCCTTCCTTCCCATACTCTGTTCAAGTCCTTGAGGGTCCCCCCTGTTGTTACAAAAGCTAGCCAGCTCTCACCAGCTTTTGCAAAGTCACCAGAATGCCAGGACTAAGCCATCCCAAAGCACAAAGATTGTGTCTCTGTCGATTGCAGAGAAAAGAGCATTTTGTCTCCGGTAAAAAAAAAAGCCGCCACCACCGGAGCAGATGACCCAGAGAGGGGCCCCCCGAGCCTGGGTGGCCCAGCCGACCTCAGGCCGGTTTCCACACTGCCACAACTTTGTTCAAAGTTGCCCCCAATTGGAACCTGCCACTTGCCCTTAGAGGGTCTTTTGTGGGGGAGAGGAGGAGGCTCGAGTCCTCTAAGCAAAATGTGAAAAGTAAGGAAATCAGCCTTTCATCCCGGTCTGAAGTGACAGTCAGTTGAAGGTTTTGTTGAACACAGGCAAACCCGTGATTTTGGTGCTCTTTGTATCTCAGCCCTGCAAAGCAAAGTTACATTGATTTAAGTTGTTTGCATTTGTACTGGCAAGGCGAAATATTTTTATTACCTTTTCTATTACTTATTGTATGAGCTTTTGTTGTTTACTTGGAGGTTCTGTCTTTTACTACAAGTTGGAACTATTTATTATTGCTTGGTATTTGTGCTCTGTTTAAGAAACGGGCACTTTTTTTTTTATTATGGATAAAATGTTGAGATGACAGGAGGTCATTTCAATATGGCTTAGTAAAATATTTATTGTTCCTTTTATTCTCTGTACAAGATTTTGGGCCTTTTTTCCCTTAATGTCACAATGTTGAGTTCAGCATGTGTCTGCCATTTCATTTGTACGCTTGTTCAAAACCAAGTTTGTTCTGGTTTCAAGTTATAAAAATAAATTGGACATTTAACTTGATCTCCAAACCTTGTCCTTTTCTGTGTCTTTTAAGGGTAGGGGATAGACAGCTTATATCGGAGGGTGAATTGAAGGCCTTTCTCCATTTTCCTCCTCATGCAAACCCCTATGTTCATATCAGGGAAGACAGGAAATAATGGCGTGCCCAGTCTTTCCTTTTATTGACCTTCTGAAGCAGTGTGATTGAGAACAGTGGATCTCAGCACTGCAGTCGCCTGGCAGATTTTTAAAATCCCAGTGCCCAAGCCCCACTCCAAAGCAGTTTCTATCCAAATCTCTGGAGGTGGGTTCTAGGCATTAGTATTTTTGAAAGCAGTCCAGGCGAGTCTCATACACAACCAAGTTTGAGAACAAGTGGTTTAGAAGAAAAAGTACTTGTCTGGCAATGCCAAGCCTCAGGTCTAGTTTAACTCAGCTGTCATTTCCCGAACAGGTTTCCTGAGCCATTGGGTGAGACATCCGGGGATCAGGAATGGCTGAGAGGGAGGCCCCGCGGCAAACACCTACAGGGCAGGGCCCCTTGGGTTTCCCATCCGCGAGCTGAAGCTGATGGACTGGCTAGCATCTCTGACCATCGTGAGTGTAACAAAGTCACACAGGAGGTCCACTTTTCTGCCTCACGTGCCGGATGTTCGCTGATTTGAGGAAACTTCCTTTAGGTGTGGCACATATCCAGAACAGGAAGCTTTCTGGAGGAGACGGTCTCTCACGCGGCTTTACCCAGGGCTGGGCCCCGAGCAGGCGGCAAGGTGGGCATGGAGGAAGGTAGCGTTCTGTGGGGTTTCAGTCACTGGGGCACAAGGTACCTTTGGTCTTTGCCTGGAGTGAGTCAGAGCCCACCCTTGAGTGGAAAGGGATCAAAGACCCACTGGGCTCCTGACTGCTCTTCCTCTGTTCCCTGCTCTTAAAGATACAAAGGGCGTTCCACTCAAGTCACTCTGCAAACTCACTGAGTACCAACCGCGAACCAGGCACCATGCAAAGCGGTCAAGAATATTCCCAAGGAGACTTCGCAGTAAATGAAGACGCCGGGCCATGCTTGCTAGAGATGCTCTGTGGGTTCTGCCCGCAGAGATGGTAGGAGAAACAAGGGCAGCATGTTCTTCTGTGTCGTTTTCACCTCCATGCAGTTCACCATTTTCCCAAGACCATGTCTAAGCAGTGAAAGAAAAGCAAACACAGGGATGTGCTTATTTTGGGAAGACTCCCCACTGTAGGGTTGGGGACCAACTAGACTCAATACCAAAAGCTGCTGGGGATGGGTGTGTTAACACTCATGAATGCCTGTAATTTCCACTTACACCGGTCTGTCCCTCAGCCCTTCTAATGCCAAATTCAAGGATTATCAGAAGGGCAAAAAGGAAAGGCTCAGTGCAGTTCCCACCATTGTCCCATCCGTGGCTCTGTGACCTCAGGTCAGTCCTTTCCCTTTTCTGGCCTCAGTGTCCCCACCTGTAAAATGGAGAGGCAATGAGATCTAGAAGGACCCATCCTGCCTTCAAGTAGTAGGACCCTGATGAGAGTGGCATGTGCAGAGTAACAACATTTGGTGGGAATGTTAACGTCAGAAATGTTCCTTATTCAGATTATGTAAATCAGGGCGAAAATGGGCTGTTAGGAACAGAACGTCTTATGTTTTTGTTGTTTAGAAGTTGGAGTCTTCAGCCACTTGGCAAGTCAGAGGCTCTTCACATTTTCTAAGCAGCCCAAACCATGGCTGGGGCATCTGAGCCGGCTGCTGACCACCTCACTCCTGAGCTGTACGTCCAGCAATTAAAGATCGTAAACATCCCCTTCTGTTTGGGAGATCAAACTAAATGAAAAGAACTTGAAAAAAAGTGTTAATGTGATGAAACATATAATGAAACTCGTGTCACTTTCAAGCCACAGAGGATGATAATTTTGGGTTTCTCCTGTTCAGGAGAAGGCTTAGTCACTAATTGCCTGCACCCTGGAACCTTCAAAACAATTTTTTAGGATTCTCATTACAGACCATCTAGGATGTGCTAAAGAAATCAAAACTGGGTGAGCTCAGGAGTCAATTTAATTTTGCAGGCAAAGACAGAGCTGGGTGTCAGGCTTGGGCGCAGAGGCAGGTCTTGGGCCTGGTTTTTGCTTCCAAAGAGCTCCCTGTTCAATGACAGAAGTGTATTAGGAAACAAAACTGCAATGAGGGGTGATGTGGGCAATAAGAAGGGCTCAGGAGGGAGGGGCAGATAATCAGCTGGGGAGAGGGAGGACTAGGGAGATTATGCTGCTCCTTGAGAGGTAAATAAGGATTTGCTAGAAAGATGAGGACAGGGGAGGGAAAAATAGAATGTCTCATAGGGAGTATGACGTGAAAAAGCAGAGTCCTATAGTTGGCCTGGACTCTTAAAGTCATCTAGTACAATCCCATCTGACATAGGAATCCTTTCCCAAGCCTTAAAGTATAGCATCCACCCATCCACCCATCCACTCACCCATCCACCCACCCAAAAGTTGTTCTCTTAATGAAAACTTATCAAAGACCTATGCTGGGTCACAGACTCTGCTGGGAAGTCACAGATCAGTAAGACTCACCCTTGCCATCCAAAGGCTTACCTTTTAGTGGGCAGAATGGGGCATCCATCTATCTGTTCAGTTCTTTATTCCCTTACACCTTGGGGTTTCCACTGTGTGCCCCACACTCCTGGGCCCCAGGGATGCAGTCCATGCCCCTAGGACTCCCAGTTAGCTGTGGGGGCAGTGATT
This sequence comes from Smutsia gigantea, assembly GCA_032199065.1. Lineage (NCBI taxonomy): Eukaryota > Metazoa > Chordata > Mammalia > Pholidota > Manidae > Smutsia > Smutsia gigantea. Next base: position 90,048 of record JAVSCE010004870.1, on the reverse strand, counting down.
GAACAGATAATCAAGGTTCTGTTTTTTGGATGGGAGTACACAGTCCAGCAGGAGGCTAGAGGAGACATGCATTTTCTTCATTACAGATTGGGAAACCCAGTCTTCTCCCTGTTGTGTCCTTCCACCGTCCAAACTGTCTCCCTTTACCATGGTTAATCTCTCACAGGCTGTAGTGAAAATTTACTTTTGTTCTGTGACCTTTTATAATAATAATTATATTTTTTAAAAACAAGAAATGTCTGATTTAGGACACATCCCAGGATGTGAACTCAGGGGTCTTGTCTAGAGGAAGTGGATGGTCACTCTTCCTGCCCAAATCCCAAGATACTATAATGATGCTGGCATGTCACTCATGGAGCAGGCCATATGAAACCTTTGGCTTGAAATACACAGCAGCCTGAAGTTTCCAAAGGGTAGGCTGGTCTTCCAGCAAACCAAAGAGCTAGGGTGTCAGAGGTGGCGCCTCCTTCCCTCTTCGTTCTTCCTAGCCCTGCTTCCCCACTTCAATTCACAAGATTGAACTAAGCAGCTACTCCACATCCTATGGTCCAGTGTGGAAGCAGTTGTACAGAACCAGAGTTCGTAAGTGAGAGAAAGAAATTAAGAGGTAAACTGCAGGTAAAAGCCCCAGACCCTCAGCCACCTTCAGTGGTCAGTACCACCCAGCCCTTTCGTTTGTATTTGGAAGTATAATTGAGAGTTTAGATTTGTTAGCTACATCATGTCTCAACCGCCTTCCCCATTTCCTTTTGAAAGCTCTGGGGCAGTGCGTATCGAGGGCCGAATGCTATTCTGACCATTTGATCTGGTGATGTCTGTCTCAGAAACTGTACTTATGATACTAGTTAGTGGTTCCTAGAGAGGAAGACCTGTATGTCCATAGACGGTCATTTCAACATTTCCTTAAATTCTTTATTATTTGCATCCTTCCCCATTCTACAAGGCCCTGAAGAGGCCAATAGGAAACATAATAAAATATAAATAAGCTGTGAAACATCAGGACCTCGGAGAGGAAAAGGTAGAGTAAGGTGTATACACCTATGTAAAAATAGAGCCTAGAGAAGCAAGCTGTACGTTGCTACACTTAAATCGTAAATTGTTGCCTAAGCTTCTTGGTAGCCAAAGGGCAAAAAAGAAACAGACACACTGCTTGTTATTCATGAGGAGAACACATGCCAGGGACAGACACCCACGACAGCAGAATTTTGGAAGCAGCCCCTGTGTTCAACAATAAAAAGGCGAATGAATTAAAAGAGTTTGTTCACTAGTGGCTATTTACATCCATCTAAAAGGAGGGGTTTGAAGACTTTGGAAATAGTAGAAAAGCTGTGTACAAGGTAATATTGACTTTTAGAAGAATAGAAAATGTTCACGTGCTATGATTCCAAATTATCTAGGTAACTGTGTATGTGGATATGGGTGTGTACATGTGGATATGTATGTGCTTGAGAAAAAGCTTCATTAGAAAGGTATTTATTCTACTTGTTCCAAAGTGTTAGGAAGCCAGTCCTACTGCCTTTGCAACTGAAACTATTCAAGTGAATAATGTGGGCTGGGCTCTCGCAAATATCTCCCCAGCATCTGCTATCTCTTGCAGCTATTGGCTCTAAGTAATGATTTTCCAAGACACATAAAAGTACAGAATCACTGGACAATATGGACATGCCTACACATCCCATATCCTAGCGCTAAGTGCAACAGAAACAACCTCATCTTTTTGGATTAATCTCTGAAATAATGTCTCTCCTAGAAAATCATCTTAAGGAAGTTGTAATTCAGCTACAGATTGAATCACAGAGATGTTCATTATAGCTATATAGATACAGTAACAAAAACTGGAACTAAAGAAAATGCTCAATAACATGGGGCTAGATAAATAAGGGATAGGACATCCATACCAAAGAATATTATGTAAATATCAAATATAATGATATTGGAACTGATCAAGTGGCATTAGAAAGATGTTCCGGACGGAATGTTAGGTTCTAAAATAAGCACATTACAGGGTCTGTTACATACTTGTGATTTTATGAAGACGCATGAATCAAATAAGTGCTGGGAGGAAATGCATGGGGAGGATAATGGTGGCTGATTCTGGATCATATTTTCATGGGACTGAATGTCTGTGTCCCCCACAAATTCATATGTTGAAATGCTAACCTTCATGTGATGGCATTTCAAGGTGGGGCCTTTTGGAGTTAAGTAGGGCTACATGAGGTCATGAGGGTGGGTCCTTCATGGTGGGATTAGGTCCTCATAGGAAGAGACACCAGAGAGTCTGCTCTCTTACTTTTGCTGTGCATGCAAAGACACGGCCATGTGAGCACACAGCGAGAGGGTGGCGGCCTGCAAGCCAAGGGAGGAGGTCTCAGAATGAAACCTACCCTGCCAACACTTTGATCTTGAACTTCCAGCCTCCAGAAGTGCGAGAAAATTAACTTCCAGGTTTTAAGCCCCAGTCTATAGTCTTTTGTTATGACAGCCTGAGTGACTAAGACACTACCTCATATAGTTGTGGTGAGGATTCACTTAATCACTTTGTGAATGTGCCTCTGTATCTAGTGAACCAGCCACCTGCAAAATTTTGAGCAGCTACAACTGGGCTGAAAGTCTGTCTCCTTTCTTAAAGAGGACTAGCTCAGCTTCTCACCAGAGTTTGGCCGTATGCATCAGTAGATATAGCCCATGAGACCACCCACTTCTCTCTGAATTTTAAGTTCTACCCTCATTTCCATACAGAACATCACAAGCCTGCACTATAGAAGCACAGCTTTGCTCTACCCATGTCAACACTTAGAACGAGGTTCACTGTAATGTTATATTTTCATTTACCATCGATGGTCCTTTCTAGGGTTTGCTACAAAAATAATCATTGTCACCCAGCAATTCTCTCAACCATCGCCAACAAAAACAAACAGAAAAGTGGTTAAAGATATTTTCTATTGTGCTCTTTTGACACCCTTTGAATTCCATAGTTGTAGAGTCTTGCTTAGCTCATTCTATAATTCCAAGATCCCGTTTGAAGGACTCTCTGGATCTGACTTCCTGGTGGCCTGTGATTTCAGATTATGGGGTCCTCTTTGTGGGTTTCCCCGCTGGGAGGATCTGATGCGTTCTGGTTATAAAAATGTCCCTCAGAGTCCTTTCCTGGCTGCTTCTGCGGGAACCTGGGCCTTCAGTTGGTCTAGAAAAGGTATGTGGGTCTGGGTCCTACACATACTTTGCCCCAGGGCTTTTTTCTACTCAAGGACCAGCCAGGCCACACACTGCTTCATGGCTTTTCCTAAGTGTCGTGTTTCTTGTCCTGTTTGTGCTGATGCTAGCAGTTCTTCAAAATCCAGGCTTTATGCAAGGCTTTCCATTCCAGGTGCCCAGCCTCACATGGACCAATGCCAGATGCTAGTTCCTGGTTTCAGGTTTCATTTCTGGGTCTGAAACCCATGAACTGTGGGCTCTCGCTTCAATTTCTCTTGCTTTCAGGAATTTCCTTTCTTTTGAGTTTAGAAACACAAACACACCCAAGGTATATCTATCATAACTATATACTATAGCTATACACTATGTAACAACACAACTATAGTTGTGTGTATATATATATATATATATATATATAGCAATATAGTTACATGCTATATAACTATACAGCTAGTACTTACAAGTATGTATATACAACTAGTTATATATATTCAACTATAGTTGCACTGCTTTATATATACACACACACACACAACTATATTGTTATATATACACACACACGTTCTATATCAATATAGTTATGTATAGGTGTGTGTGTGTATGTGTGTGTATAACAATATAATAAGGGAACAAGTGTTTGCGACATTTTATTCATCTGGAAGTCTTCTGACTTCTAGGACTTTGGGAAATAAATGTGTCTGCTGAGAAGTCAGTATGCCTCATCTTGCACAGTGGACCCTCTTGGCCATGGCTCCGCTTTCCAGTGTCAGCTACCTGTGGGAGACCTCTGTCTGGAAGTAGAGGATCCTCCTTCTGGCTGGTCTTTAGGAGGTCCATAGCCTGACACTATGTCCCAAGGCCTCTGTCGCTCACCTCCCTTCATCTCACAACATAGGCATTTTATCATCTTACATTATCACAAGAAGAAGGGTGGGGGCAGTATAATAAGATATTTTGAGAAAGAGACCACATTTGCATAACTTTTATTGCAGTATATTGTTATAATTGTTCTATTTTATTATTAGTTATTGTTGTTAATCTCTTCCTGTGCCTAATTTATAAATAGAACTTTATTGTAGCTATGTATGTATAGGGAAAACATAGTATGTATAGAGTTCAGAACTATGCAAATTTCCAGGCATCCACTGGGGGTCTTGGAATGTATCCCCTGAGTAAGGGGAGACTGCTATATCTGAATCATATAACTTGCTGCATTTCCCTTTTTGCTGCAAGTGCCAGGAAGCTCAGTGTTAAATTTAATATTCAATTACAGCATCCCTTTAAAAAAAATTCCTCCTCTATACTACTATTGATTTTCTATTTTGACAGTGTATGTGATCTTTTGACCTCCTCAGATCTTTTAATAGGATGGTGGGGTGAAAATTAGATTAAAACATAAGTCCTTCCACCACACAAAGCCATCCCAGGATATCCTGCCCATGGTACTCTGCTCTCTCCCAGACCCCGCAGTGTCTGAACCCCCCTGTCTGTGATCAGTCATGGCTGCTTTGTGTGATGGCTCTGGTTTTGCTAAATTGCACTGTTTAAAAAAAAATTTGTGTGCTCTTCTTTGTCTTCTTATTAACTTGTGAACCTCAGTGCAGTGGAAAGAATATGGAATTTAGAATTGGATGCACTTGAGGGTGAGTCAGAATCTCAATGCTGCCTCTTACCAGCTAAGTCCTGGGGTCTGTAATCTCTCAGCCTCAGTTTCCTTACCTGTAAGATGGGGGCAAGACCTCTACCTCACAGAGCGGGTGCAAGGATCACACAGGGAAATGGAGGTAAGGTGTCTGGTACATGAGAGGTGACCCCAAAAGTCAATTTTCTTTCCCTCTGCTTTTCCCGTGTGGTCCCTGTTCCAAGCAAGTTTCCAACCCCACCTCAAGCCACTCCAGCCCTCTTCACTCCCTGCCTCTCACCTTGTCCGCCCCCCACACTTGCAGAGGACCCCCAACCTCTTGCCTGCCTCATGCAGCTCTTGGTGCTGGACTCGGCAAAGGCTCGCTGCATCCCGCCCCCCTACCATGTGTGCGATTAAGGGTGAGCCGTGGCTGGCACAGTCAGAGACACCCACTTGGCACAGCCCTGAGGGCCTGGCAGCTGGGTAGGGGGTGGCTGGCATGTGGGAAGCAGGCAGCTCTGAAGTGGGGTGCTGATTGGGCCAGGCCTGCCCCTCACTTGAAGGAGGGGTTGGGAGACCTGGCAGATGGGAGCGACTCATGCTGCCTGGTTTCCCTCCATTGTTTGACTTCATCCTCCCTCCCCTCTCTCCCTCTGCTTTCTTGCTCTGTCTGTCTGTCTGTCTGTCTGTGTCTGTGTCTCCCTCACTTCTGTCTCCAGCTTGTCTCTCTGGTCACTTTCGCCTTCTCTCCCCTGTTCTTGCAGGTCCCCTTCTTTCCCGACTCTTTGTCATGTCTCCCTCCCTCGTGCTGTGAGCCCAGTAAACACACGAGTCCCTGGGAGCATTGGCTCTGGGCAAAGACACTGCTTCTCCCTGCCCAGCACCCAGCCTGGGTCATGCCAAGGCTCTGGGGAATGGTGACCCCGTCCAAAGGCCTCTGCCTCCTGGAGAAAACCCCGCAGGCTCCCTGAAGACGTGGAATGCAGAAACTTTATTAGTCTGGTAGCTCTCACTCTTGAACTAGTGGAAGAACCATCCATGTAGCTTGTTAAAATGCAGAACCCCAGTTCATGCTGCTCAGAGATTCTGAATCATAGGTGTGGGGTGGGGCCTGGAATATGCATTTAAAACACCAATCTTGAGATTCTGAGGCAGGGGTTTTCTGGACCACATGCAAGAAACCCCATGTGGGCCAGATGAGCAATGGCCTCTGGAGACTAGCCCAGGTCAGCCGACACCTCCTGGCTTCTGTCCACTCTCTGGGCTTTGCTCCAGACAGGCTCCATCACGGCTCAGTCTGTTCCTTTCTCCGAAAACTGGGGTGGACAAGCCCTGTGCACAGCATGGCTGGAGGATTGATGAGGTGACATACGGGGAAGACCTGAAGACCATACGTTCCTAGACATGTTTCAGGAAATGATGGATGTATTAAATAACCAACCAAGTAAGTGTTGGTGATCCCTCGTCCACCTCAACTCCACAAAGCATCCCTCAGATGGAGCCTCCTGCAGTGGGAGCATTGCCGGTTATTCCCAGACGTCTTGGCCTGCCCTGCGTTGTCCCCTCCTTCAGGAGTACCTATCCTCTTCCACCCCAGGCCCCCTTCTGCCCACCTGCTGGACTTAACTCACCTGGTGGGCTGGTGCCTCCTCCCAATGGACTCCATCCCTGGCTCAGTCCCCTGTGGCTCTTAGCACAGCTGGTCCTGGAGGGGTAGGAGTTGGGGAAGGAGAAAGTGACCCTCTGGGCTAGGTGGAGGGAATACCTACTGTGGGGTACAGAACCCTGGGAATCAGCTGTTCTCCCCTCACAGGCACTGTCAGAGCTGCATGGCTGGAAGGAGTTTCAGTTTAATCCGGGAACAAGAGCCCCAGAGATTCGTCTCACGGGCTGCATGGGAGGCCTGGCACCTCATTAGCTGTGGAGCTTACCTTCTCTCAGCACCCTTAGATTGTAGAGCTCTTTGGGGTTCATTATCATCTAGCCACTGCCTTTGTTCTTGTTCCTACAGGGGGATCCCTCATGTGCCCTTAGGTTTTAGCCCAGGAGGCTCTGGAGCCAGAATGAATTGGGTTGGAATCCCATTCAATCTCTTTCGATATATGTGACCACCCTGTGCCTCAGTTTCCTCATCTGTAAAATGTGGGTAATGATAGTACCTACGTGCTTTGGTTGACAAGGGGATTAAATAGGATATGGCATGAAAGAAGCTTGGTGTTGTGTGCAGAGCAAGCGTCCAGTAAGCACTGGTGCCTCAGTCAGGGTAATAAACGCTAGCTGCTGTGACACTCTCACATTCCCTGTGCCTTAGTGCAATAAAGGTTTATTCCTTGCTAATGCCACAGTCCCAAAAAATTAATGGTAGGCAGCTTTCTATGTAGAGACTCAGTGATTCCATCTTGTTTTGCTATCATCTTCTAGAGCTGTGCTGTCCAGTATAGCTGCCAGCAACTATTTAAAATTAAATTAATCAAAAATCAATAAAATTAAAAATTCAGGTCTTCAGTGGCACTAGCCACATTTCAGGTGTCCAAGAGCCACATGTGGCTAATGGCCATGGTACTGGGCAGCACGGACAGGACATTTCCACCATCAAAGAAAGTACAATTGCTTAGCACTGACTGGGAGCCTCATTGAGGGTCTCTGTGGGTCCCCTGCATTGAGTTGTTGGCAATGGAAGATATGGAGAGTCATGTGCAGGGTCTTCCTGAGCCAGGCCTGGGGGTGGTGCATATCACTTCCACCCGCATCCCCTTGGCCAGAAAGCAATGACCGGACGCCAACTTGACTTCTGGGGAGGTGCAGAGACACCGGCATGGCGCTCTGATCCTTCACAACTGGATTCAATGTACCTGGACAGTTTCATCTCCTTCTAGTCCCTTTCCCACCCTCACCCCTATCCCTACTCTTACCTCCACCCCACATGGTCCTGAAGGAGAGAGGGCACAGGTTTCCAGGAGTTCTCTTGGAAGAGGAGAAAGCCCTTTTCCTAGAATTCCCTGGCCAACATCCCCTCACATGTCATCTGCCTGAAATGGATCACATGGCTATTCCTGAGCCAGTTCCTTGGCCAGAAGAAAGCTCTGTGCCAATTGGCTCGATCCTGGTTCTCTAAACCAGTCTTGGTGGCAAGGGGTCTAGGACTGGGATGGACCATTCCCCGCCCCCACCCCAGATCTATAGCTGCTGCCCAAAGCAGGAAGGGTAGAAGGGGTAGGAAGATCCACCAAGGCCCCCAGAGTGCCCTGCTCCGTGCAGGGCACTCTGCTGGGCCCTGGAGGTGCAGATCTGACCTGGGCATGCTTTCTGGTGCCAGGGATTTCAGAGCGGTGCAGGGAATGACGCCTGAGAGCCTGGCATAGATGCAGGCTGGAGTCGGGGCCCTTGGGATGCTTAGCTGAACTGCGCAGATCTCCAAGCATGACCCCAGGGCTTCAGGAACCTTGCTGGTTAATGCTTAGATGCTCTGACTTTTGTGCTTTTTAGTGTATTGGTCATCTCAGGTTTTCCCAAGGAGCAATAACAAGTCAGCTCAGCCAATGCTTATTTCTCTTTGATTCAGAGCTTCTGGGTCCTTCTGTAGCTGCTTTGCCGAGCCTAGCAGCCCTCACATTCTGTATCCGCCCTCGGCCAGGTTTTTAGCATTCCAGGTACTTTTTCGTATTTTTTCCCGCTAATGAACGCAGAGCACTTTATTTATTTATTTCATCAGAGGCGCCCAAGCATTCAGCAGTTACCAATGATCAACAGTACATTTTGCAAACAGGTAATAAATTTTAACAGCAATTTGTCTATGAATTGTGACCTTTTGATGATGTATTTGATTTCTCCCGAGAAGTTGGGACTTCTTTGTCATCCAAGTTTGATTCATATTTTAATTTTTTTTAAAGCAAATGGTCTGTATAACACATTGCTACATTGAGCTGATTGCAAATGCTATTTTGGTTGCAGTCAATATTTTTAATTTATGCTATTCGAGATACACAGGGAGCCCCTGGCTCACTTTGCTAACAGCTGCAAATCCACACATCTCTGCCCCTGACATTTTATACTCCGTAGTTTTCTTAATGTTATATGGATTTTTTTTAAAAAGGAGGCATAATTTATACCAGTGCCTCTTAATGATGCACCTTTAACTAAAGATAAAACATGTCCTTGTTTCTCCAGATTCCACCCTTTTGGCCTGGGTGCTGCAGATCATTTTCCAATGGAAAAGGCTGTCGACTCTTTGAATCCCCCAACTGGTGCATTACTTTGTGTTAATTACCTCAGGACGAGAGAGTGGCTCAGAAGCAATCAGCTTTGTTTGTTAACACACCCTAGCTGTGCCACCGCTCCCCATAAATAAAACATAACTGAGATTACCGTGTCATGTTCTCCGGGACTCCAGACCCTGGGAACTGCTCTAGTAGAATGCACAAGACATCCCGCGGCAGCCGAGCTCTCCTGCAAGTCAGGACCGCTTCTCATTTCTCAATCACCTCAGGCCCACCCAGCGCTGGCTGTGTCTGTAATCCCCAGGTGTTTATGCTGGGAAGGCTGGCAGGAAGCTGACTTTGTTTCTCCTCTAACTTAAAAGAGTGAGACTTGTAAGTACGCAATGGTATTTTTAGTCACTTGAAAGGGGTCTGAGTAGACTTGCAGAATGCAAAGCAGTGGACAGGAATTTAGCATGCATGGATCGTGGGACTATCTGGAGCGACCCACAGACAGTTATGCATTTATTTTTTTCATGCCAGTGTCTTGTTCCATACACATGCAAATAAGAAAAAGAGGGAGAGAGAGACGGCTGACAAGAAATATGTTTAATAAAATAGAACAATATGAATAATAAGATTAGGGCAAATGCTGATTTGATAAAAGAAGTGAGAATGAAAACATTCAGGGCACAGGGTTCTAAAAGCATAGGATTCTAAAGTTTGATTTGCAGGTTTGGCTCTGAGCTTCCTGGCTGTCAAAGGGAAAAGTGACACAATGAGTATTAACATCATTGTGGAAAGAACCATTATACTTGAGGGGAAGCAGAGTGTTTTCTGGTACTTTAATCTGAAAGTAGTTTCACTAATGGATCCTCATACAGAGTTGGGTTTCTCAATGTGTGGTCCATGGCCCACTGGTGGGAGGAAAGGGACTCCTGGGCAGTTACAAGCTGATTAAAGGTGTACATTCTGAATCCAATTTTTAATAGTGAATGATGCACAATCTTATTTATTATTGTTATGTGTGACTGATGTCTATCTAGCAGCAACTCATTGAATTATTCATTGTTATCAAATATAGTTCTTATAAATTTAGTGCATTACTAGAATTTATTAAGGATTTTATTTTAGCATTCCATCAGGACGTCTGACATCCTGCCAATATTATAAAATTCCTGTAGATCAAATATGTAGGCAAAGTGTTGAAATTTCCTTAGTTTTGGGGAAGGACCCTTTGTTATTAGTGAATTATCAATGTGGTATTGAATTCATGTGGTTTTCAATAATTTCTAGTCTCATATTGGTAATTAAATTGGCAGAATAGCTTTTAGGTTTTAATTTTGCTTCTCTTTTTTTCTTGAAAATTGCTTTGGAAAATGGGAATGGGTAGGGTAATGAATTATAAGATCATTTGCTCCACCTAAGTGAGCCTCAGACAAGAGCTGAGAATCACATAGAAAAGGGACCGTGATAAGCCTCAGGAGCATAACTGAAGCATTAAAATCCATGGAGAGGATGTCATAATCCTAAATGCATATGTGCCTGATAACAGTAGTTTAAATTAATGCAGCAAAAACGGATAGAATTCAAAAGAGAAAGAGACAATGCACAATTACAGTTGAAGATTCCAATACTCTTCTCCTGATACTTGATAGAAACAAATAGGCAGAAGATGAAAAAGAATGAGGAAGAAAGTATCAACCAACTGTAACTCACATGACTTTATTGCCTTTCATAGAACACATCAATTAACAAAAGCAAACTACACACCCTTTTTAAGAACATAAGGATCATTAACCAAGACAGATCACAGTCTGGGGTATAAAAACAATTCTTAATAAATTTAAGTGGTTTGAAATCGTATAAATATGTTCTCTGACACTGGGGTTAAACTAGAAGTCAATAACAAAAAGAGATCTGGAAAACTTGCAAAATATTTGGATAGTAAGCATCACACTTCTTAATGATTCATGTGTCAAAAAAGAAAATTAAAAAAATATTTTGAACTGAATGAAAATGTAAACAAAACATCAAAATTTGTGGGACGCAGCTAAAGCAGTGCTTAAAAAGAAATGAAATGCTTACATTAGTAAAGAATGTCTCCAATCAATGATCTAATCTTCCACTTTAAGAAACTAAAAAAAAAAGCAAACTAGACTCAAAATAATCAGAAAGAGAGAATAATAAAGATAAGAGCAGAAAGCAGTGAAATAGAAAACAGAAAAGCAATATAGAAGATTTAAAAATCTGGTTCTTTGAAAGATCAATAAAGTGGAAAAATCTCTAGTTAGATTCATTAGGAAAAAAGAGTGGACACAACTTACCAATATTAAGAATGAGAGAGGGGACATCACTACGTGTCCTATGGATATTAAAATGATAAGAGAATATAAGAACACACTTGTGTCAATAAATCCCACAACTTACATGAACTAGAAAAGTTCCTTCAAATACACAAACTACCAAGGCTCATTCAAAAAGAAATACAAAGTTTGAATTGCTCTATATCTATTAAAGACATTAAATATGTAGTTAAAAACTCCCACAAAAATAAAAGAAACAAAAATCCCTCCAGGCGCAGCTGGCTTCGCTGGTGAATTCTAGCAACCATTCAAGAAAGAAATAATATTGATTTCACACCATATCTTCCAGCAAGTAGAAAAGGAGGGAATAATCCAACATCTTATGAGGCTAGTGTTGCACCGATATCTGAACCATATGAAGATATTACAAGAAAAGAAGACTACAGATTAATATCCCTCTTGGGCAAAAATTCCTTAACAAAATTTTAGACAGTTGAATCCAGCAATATATAAAATGATAATACATCATGATCAAATGGGTTTTATTCCATGAATTAAAAAATAAATTGATGTCATTCACCATGTTAGCAGACTAAAAAGAAGACAGACACAGAAGATGTGTTTGACAAAATTCAAAATCTAGTAATGATGAAAAATTCTCAGCAAACTAATTATAGAAAGGAACTTCCTAAAGCTACAAAAGCTTACAGGTAACATCATACTTAATGGTGAAAAACTGAATGCTTTCCCCGTATATCAGGAAAAAGGCAATGATGTCTGCATTTACCACACCTATTCATCATTATATATGAAATCCTAGACAATGCCATAAGGTAAGAAAAAAAAAGTCATATGAATTGGAAAGGAAGAAGTAAAACTACTTTCTTCCCAGATGACATTATCTTCTACATAGAAAAACCCCTAAGAATTGACAAAAATGCTACTAGAGCTATTAAGTGAGTTTAGTAAGGTTGTAGGATACAAGGTCAAAACACAAAATGAAAGTCAACTGCATTTTCTATATAGTATCAATGAATAACTGTCACTTAAAAAAGCAATACCATTTATAGTCATATCAAAAAAAGACATTTCAAGGGATACATTGAACAAAAAATGTATGATACTGATCACTACAGAACATTGCTGAGGGAAATTGAAGAATCAAATAAATGAAGAGATACACTATGTTCATAGATTGTATTAAATCTCCCTATATTTACCTATATTCATAGCAATCCTAGTTGAAATCCCAATGGGATTTCTAAAAGTAGAAATGACAAACTGATTCTAAAATTTATAGTATATGGAAATATGAAGGACCTAGAATAGGCTAAATTTAAAAATTGGCAGTGTTCACATGACCTGATTTCAAGACTGTCTCCCTAAAATAATCAAGACTCTTGGTATTAGCATAAAGGTAAATTTATAGATCAATAGAAGAGAATATAAAGTCCAGAATTAGAAGCATACATACATGTTCATTTGATTTTTGACTCTGGTCCTAAAGCAATTCAATGAATAACTGGATATCCATATGCAAAAACAAAAAACAAAACAAAACTTCAACCCTTACCTCCCACCTCAAAAAAAAGAAATTAACTCAAAAGTGGATCATAAGCTTAAATGTAAGAGCTAAAATGATAAAACTTCTAAAGAAAATACAGGAGAATATCCTAAGGACTTCATATTAATTAGGCAAGAATTTTAAAACTAAAACAACATACACCAACTGAAACAAAACAAAACAAAACAAAGCCAGTCAGTGGAAGGAAAATATAAAATATTTGCTCTTCAAAAGACACCATTAAGGCAATGAAAAGGCAAACCATAGACTAGGAGATAATATTTGCAAAATTCATATCTAATAAAGAGCTGGTATCCAGAAATAAAAAGAACTCTTATAGCTCAGTAATAAAAAGACAACATAATTAAAAAAATTGGCAATAGATTTGAACAAATGCTATACCAAAGAAGATCTAAGAATGTCAAATAGCACATGAAAAGATGCTCGATATCATCAGTCATTAAGGAAATCCAAATTAAAAACAGAATGAGATACCACTACACACTAATTATAATTGCTAAAGTTAAAAAAGACTGACAATAACAAGGGCTGACAAGGATGAAGAGCAACTGGAAACCCTATATGTTGCTGGTAGGAATGCAAAACAATCCACAGCTTTGGAAAAGAGTTTGGTGGTTTCTTATAAAGTCAAACACACTCTCCCCATGTGACCCAGGAACTGTGTTCTTCTGTATTTACCTAAAAGAAATACAACCATACATTTTCACAAAGTTTTCCTCCTAACTTTATTCATAATAGCCAAAAAAAAACTGGAAACAACTTTAATGTTTGTCAGTGGTTGAATGGATAAACAAACAATGGAATAGTAGTCAGCAATGAAAAACAACAAACTACTCATCCACGCAAGAGGATGAACCTCAAATGCATTGTGTTAAATCAGAGAAGCTACACGGAAGAAGGAAAAGATTCTGTATATATCATTTTCATCTGTGTAACATTCCAAAACAGGCAAAGCTACTGATAGAGACCTGGCTAATAAATAGGGGCCAGTGAGTGGGAAGAAGAGATTGACTTCCAAAGGCCACAAGGGAACTTTTTAGGGTGATGTTCTATATCATGATATTGTGTGCTTATATGACTGTGTGCATTTGTCAAAACTTATCAAATTGTACACTTAAATTTGGTGAATTTTATTGTATATGTATTATATGTCACTAGAACTGATTAAAAAACAAGAATGCCTCAACTGCATTTCAGATGTTCCCAGGAGAGCAGGAAAGGAGGCGAGTTGGAATATGCCACTCTGCAATATTCCAAGCAATTCTGATTACTTTGGGGAATAAAAACAAAGGTTTCGATGGCCTTGCTTGAATCTGAGGACTTGGAAGCAGATGAGAGATTCCCAGCATGCTTACTGTCCCAGTGCTTCTGAAGACCATGGCGGAACTGACTGATTGATCGTTGCTCTTGTTCCCATGAACCTGACTGTAACGTCAAAACCTTCTCAGTTATGTCTGGCAGCCACACACCTTTATTAGCCTGCGCCTGGGAGATGAGGTGATCTCTAGGTGCACTCTCTGCTGGATAATACCCAGAATTTTGACACTTCCAGGCAGATGGGACCTTGGACACCACCTCCTCTAGCGGGTCTCAAATATATTCTGGGGGGGATGACCCCCATCCGGGTGTCACACGGCCCTCTGTGGCTCACAAGGAAATACACATTCTCTTAGTTCCTCAAATACGAACCAGAAACACTTTTACTAGAAAGACAGAAGAATCTAACATGTGACACAAGGAAATTTCTAGATCACAGAATTATTAATTCATGAATGTTTTTATGAAGTTGACTTTGAATAGGCTGAAGATAAATGCTGGCAGCCCACTTACCCATTTTAATGTGAGTGGGAGGGCTCTGTGGGCTCAGCTGGTGCCCGATATCACGGTGACGTTGAACACTGCAGCTGTCATTTCCAGCCCTGCCGTCGCGACCGAGAAATGCACAACAGTGCCTCACACACTTCCTACTTGTGTGCCGAAAAAAGCCTGCCATTTTGTAACTTTTTAGAATAATTATTGTTTTTATAAATGATGCATGCTCATCATTTAACAAATGTAAGCAATATGTAAAAGTACAAAGATAAAAAGAAAAAATATCTAAAATACCACAAATTCTATCACCCCCCCCTCCCCAAAATAAACATCATTAACATTAAGTGCCCGTCATTCAGGAACTGTCTTATACATAAGTCAGACAGAAGGATGGGTAATCCTTAGTCACCGCAGTGAGAGATGGACATTTGGAAACGCTCCTTCTAAGATTAAAAGAAAAAGGCTGCATTATTTCAGACTTCATCTTTCCCTGCCTTGGCTTCCTCCTCTCTAAGGGATCAGTGACAGTCATATCACAGAATTGTTATGAGGATCAAATGAGATGACACAGGCCAAGTACCTGCAGGGCCCCATGTGGGCACTTTATAAATGCAAATCCTTTTTTGTCCCCGTGGCCAAGGGGTGCATCAAGGTGGTAAGCGATGTAGGCCTGGTGGGAGCGGATGACACTCAAAAGGGGTGACTGGAGAGAGTTCAAGTAGAAGATATGCACAAAGTTGTGGGCAGAACTAAATGCAGCCAATCCACTTTTTTTTTTAAAGCACAGAACAAGTGTATTATTAAAAAATATATGAAATCTGACATGGAACCCCATGTGCTAAAATAGATAAAAGTGTGATTTATTAGGAGATATTTGTCATGTAAGTCTGTATTTATGATATTTGCCAATAAACAGTAGCTGTGGTATAAGCGGTCATGAAGGGTTCCTTGCCCCCATACCACAGCACAGGCCTCCCAAGGCTTCAGGCTGAAACGGACCTTTACTGCCTTCCGGTGGGACTCAGCTCTAGTGGCTGAGAGAGACAGGAGGAGGGCCTGGCTAATGTGTGCAGAGCATGGTTGGAGTGAGGCCATTGGAGGAGTCAATGATGGAGCATATCTTGACGGGTGGGTGGGGCTTGTCAAGAGAAGATGGGGATGGGGAGCATGGAGAAAGGTCTACAGAGACCTCAAGGATGTGACGGTTCAGAGAGCTGCCCGGTGCTTGTTTGAGGCTGGAATGTGCTGTGCAGGCAGAAGAAGATGGAAAATTAAGGGGCAATCAGGTCATGGGGGTCCCTGAGCACTTCTTGTGGATATGGGGTTTCATGCTTTGGTTGGGGGGCCATTGGCTGGCCCCTAGCCAGAGGCTTATGGAACTAGAGTTTGGCTTTCTGGATTGCCATGAAAACAGGATTTCTTTGGGAATCTCAGTGTGTGTTCCTTTGCTGGCAGCTTTGAGAACCTCTTTGCCGTGTGGGGGATCCATCAGGTGGAGGTTAATTAAAGCACATCAGCTTGCCTGGAGGTGTGATGCTAGGGAAGGTGGGGAGCATTTTACAGACAAGGTCCTGAGGATCTGAATGTGTGACCACCTGAGCTGTTACTGAAAGGCACGCTGTACAAGGTAAAACTTGAAGGTGCCAAGGGGAGAACAGGACCTCTGAGCTGAGTTAATTACTGCCTTGAAATGTGGCAGGAAATAGGGCCCCGAGGTCCAATTCCACCCTCGGTAACATTTGGACATTTTATGGAAGATGCCGTAGTTTACGACAATGCACAAAACAGGTAATTGTTTAGCAAAATGTGCCTGTCAGAATTCAGTGACCTCTGTGAATCATATCCCGTTCTTGGGTGTCTTCTTATGGTAATGAAATGCACTTCTGTTCTTTCTGTTGAACTCTTCTTGTTCTCCCAGAATAACGGTAAAATGGATGGCTGGGGAGGTTTTTGCTTTTTGCAGGCTGTGTGCTGGGAAATTGTTTAATCAGGTTTTCAGAGACGTTCCCAAAGTTTGGGAGAAATAAAATGAGAATAGTGAGACACCTTGGAAGGATCTCCAGGGTCTGGTCCAGAAGACCCCTGTAACTGCAGGCTCCTTGAGGGCAAGGGATGTTGAGTTGCTGAAGAACACCAAAGTTGGGGTCCCGAGCGAAGGCTGTGATCCCAGCCCTGCCACATTTGCTCCGTCACCATTCAGTAATTCATATTTTGCACCTAGAGGCATGCAATAAACAGTACAAGAGAAAAGAATTCATAAG
Source organism: Smutsia gigantea (assembly GCA_032199065.1). Classification (NCBI taxonomy): domain Eukaryota; kingdom Metazoa; phylum Chordata; class Mammalia; order Pholidota; family Manidae; genus Smutsia; species Smutsia gigantea. The sequence goes on along the minus strand of JAVSCE010004870.1, from coordinate 73,069 downwards.
GGTGGAAACCAGGATAAGAAGATAAAGAAAAAGAAATAAAATGAAAGTAGAGATGAGCTTAGTCCAGGAGATGCCACCATGTGTCCTTTACGCTTACTAGAAATTTATCTCTGATCTTCCTGGGCAAGGACAGAAAAATGAGCTACTTTCAGTTTACTGAAAAATTGATAGTGTTTTGGCCAGGCTAAACAAGGTAATAGGAGTGGAGTAGAGGTGAGGAAGGGGACACCCCTGAGATCCTGGCTGTCCTTGCTCACACTACTGAGTGGGAAATAGTCAAGCTGTTCCAGAGGAAGGTTGACAATGTTGCATGGGAAGTGTTCCAGCCAGGAAGGGATTTTCTCTACCCTAAGTGCCTGAATATGTCTCTCCTGTCACCACGCTGGGTGGGTATGGAGGGCACAGGTGAAGCCAGGAGATGGATGCTAGGAACATTCAAGTCAGTGAGGCTGAAATGCAAGATCTCATGGCCAGTGTCACAGCTGGAAGCTTGTTAGAAATGCAAATTCTTGGGGTTCATCCCGACCTACAGGATCTGGTGTGGGAGGAAGCCCAGGAATCTGGATTTCTGGGATCTCCTGGGTGATCTGACCCATGTTCAAGTTGAGAAGCACTGGGGTAGATGTGTTGGGGGCAGCCAAGTTGCCCCAGATAACAACAGAAGACAAGTGCCTCAAACAAATGCGAGGGCAGGAGCCTGAGTCAGACACGAGGTCCTTGAAACGGGCCGTGGCTGGCCAGCCAGACTGGGGGTCTCAGGGCTGCATGGGCCTCTCGGAAGAGGGAAAGGAGTAGAGTGATTCCCTAGTTTCCCAGTGCAGACACCTGGGGCTTGAGATGGGCAGCTGCTCCTAGGAGGAGTTGGGAAATTTAGCTCCTGGCTCACCAGGAGATGGACAGGGACCTGCTGAGACCTCCCTCCCAAGTCCAGTGCCGCCAAGCATTTCTCAGGACTGAAAACTGACATTCTCACACGCATATGTATGATTGCTTTTCTCTGATATATTAGGAATCTGTGGAAACAGAAAAAACACAAAGAGTTTAAGAATGGAAAGGGTTTAAGAATTCTCTGTGTGTTTTCCCGATCTCACCAGGGACACCAAAGGTTCAGGTATTACTTGGGGGGGCTCTGTGAGATATTTTTAACCTTATCAAGGGGCCTCCTCCTCAGCAGGGTAGGGAACCAATGACTCTGGAGTTCGCTGTGATGTTGGCCCATGCCTAGGTCAGCATTTGGGCTTTGGGATGCTCACATGTCTTTGTGATGTTTTCGTTAAGATTGGGTTGGGATTCCCTCTATGGCACATTAGGGAGGAGTTCTTCGATAACAGTGACAAAACCCAACTCACATGCATCTGAACAAAAAGGGAATTTATTGTCCCAGGTGTCTGAGATCTCCCTTTGATCCTTCAGGTGCAGTTGGAGCCAGGGCCTCAAGGAGTACTGCCAAACTTCTTCACCCCTCATGCATCTCACGGTTCTGCTGTCTGCCTCTTGGCTTCATCTGGCAGGTAAGAGGGTGCTGCGTCCGTCAGTGACATCCTCCAATCCGGGCAGAAGCCTTTTTGACCTCACCTGGCTCATATATCACTCCTGAACAAAGGGCTGTGGCCAGGGGTGGGCTGCTCTGGCAGCCTGGCCCCCGAGGTGCTGGGACAGAGCCCATGACTAACTGTCCTCACCGAACCATAGAGTTGGGGAGTCCGTCCATGGAATGCTGAGGAGGCATGGGGGAAGGGTGATATGTAGACATGGAGCTAGATAGCACTGTTTACCCCATGGGCTCAGTCAGATGCCTGGACTGTCAGAAGCAAGGTTCTGAGGTTCTGAGGAGTGCCCTAGGAGAGCAGGACATCCAGCAGAATCCTGGCTTGGTGAGACCCATTTTCACAAGGTGGGCCCATGTGGTTACCCACAGAAAGCCTGGCCCAGGAGGTCCCCCGTGAAGGCGGTGTGGTGAGCCTGGGCCTGAGGTCGGGCAGGGGCAGGGGCTCGGCTCTCTAGGGGTGAGTCATCTCACCAGAGCCAGAGCCAAAGGCTTGCTTGGCCACAAAGGTCTCTAGCGTAAGAGAAGACGGCTGCGTCAAAGCCACTCACGTCTCACGGAAAGATGACTGAGGAACCACGGCAGGTGGGCTGCTCAAGGCCGGGTGGGAGAGAGAGACGACTGGGCGGTGGCCTTGCCCTCCAGAGCCCAGGTCCATTTGCGGCAGTCCTCCAGGGTTCCCGGCTCCCCACTTCCCAGCCACATGCAGACTTCCATAGGGAGGCCCCCCGGCCTCTTCAGGCCCTGTGATATTCATTTGGCCATCATTTAAATGGGGCCACAGAGACAGGAACGGCCAGGCCGGGCCCTCCTGGAGCCCAGCTGGGGGCATCACCCACTCCTGGTGGCCATCCCTGGCAGGCCGCTTCAGGGAGCCTCCTCCAGCTCAGGAGTGCCCAGAGCGCCCCTCCCTCTGGGACCTCACCGGGAGACCCACACCGCAGCGAGCCCCGGACCCCAGGCCTGTCAGGGAGCCCATCATCCTCCCCGCTGGGCTTATCTTCCACAGCCGGGGTGCAGAGAAGGGGGGCCTGGGCAGGACCCCGAGTCCCTGGGTGGGAAATTATGCCGTCTTGTCTGCCTAATCAAAAGCACAGCTCTTTGGAGGGGAGGAGAATGCAATTCCATGATTGGTTTCAATTAAAGATTTGCTACTATTTGATTAAGATGTATTATTGATTTGGGATTGTTCCAGGCATGCCCACCAGCCTTGTTTCCTGGGGGGAGGGCTTTGGGAATTGACCGGCGCCAGGCAGGCTGGGAGCTCTGGGGGCCCGCTGGGCCCTGCTTTTCTCTTCCACACACTCGGTGTGCCCACCACGTTGATGCTCTGGCCCCAGCAGGGGACACTGGCAGCCTCACGGGAGCTTCCCACCCAGGGCTGTGGTGCTCCCACCGCCCGCGGGCAGTCTCCTGCCCTGCCCAGCCTCCCCTGCAGATGCCCCCTCTGCAGGTTGCCTTCCTGGTGAGCCCTCCATCCAGAACACCTCTCTGATCTATCTCGCCTCAGGTCACGCCTGCTTATCTATCAAGCATTCAGGTGAAGTATAACCCCACTCCTCTGGAAGTCCCCTGATCTCTCCAGGCCACCTGTGTGTGGTCTGTCCTCTGCGTGGATGCAGGATTCAGCCCAAGTCTGGGGAATTTCAGGGAGCCAGTAGGGAACGCTCCATCCCATCCTTCTGGACCCAGTGGCAGATGTCAGGGGGATGGACCTTTACTGGCCCAGAGGCCCTGGAACAGAGGCCAGAAAGGCTGCCCTGGAGGAGAGGCCTGGGCCCCAGGCTCTGTGCGAAGCCCTGAGGTGACGTCACAGGGGGAGGGTAGCCTGCTCGTTAGTCCTTGGGTCCTCACTGCCCAGCACATCAGAGCCACCCAGCAAACGTCTGTAGCATTGAGCTGACCACCTGCCCTCCATGTTTCAGTTTCTCATCTGCAGAGGGGAGCAGTGGGTGCACCTTCCCCCTGGGCTTACTGGGAGGCTCAGGCAAAGTGAGGTGTGTGGACGTCCAGCCACAGCCTGGCCATGCCTGGAGCGCGACAAAGCATAGTGTGCTGTGCCCGGGAATCCTACTTCCTCCTGGCCTGAGGTCCACTGGGAGGCGCCCTGGCTGCTGCTGAAAGGCTCACCATCACACTCCCCACTGTGAATCCACATTTCTATCCCAGCACCTCCAGAGGGAACGCAGTGCACCGGGGTGGAGAGAAGGCCAGGGGCCTTCAGAGACCTTCCAGGCTTTGGGCCTGTTGGGAACACAGGACAAACAGGTGGTGTGGATAAAGTGAAGGTTCCTGTGGCCAGGATTCTCACCTGGCCCTGGTTGGCTAGCTCACTACACACGTGTGGGCAATACTTTGTTATTGACTCTATATAAAGAGCTCTGTCCAGTGCTACGGAAGATATGGCGGCACAGTTGCAGGGCTGCAGGGCAGCAGAGACTGGATTTGTGGCAGTGCCGAGGACAGAGACTGAGACGGCTATAGGGGCAGAGATGCCCAGAGGCAGAGACCGGCTTGCTGCATGCAGACTGGCTGTGAGTGGACGGGATTCTAGTGATTGACCTGCCACTGTGGGAATAAAGATGAGTTATGAACTCTTTCACCTGAAGAACGTTTCATTGTCATTCCTTGGTCTCATTGAATCCATAGTGGATTTGCCCGGGGCTGAAACCCATCGGCAAGACAGGTGGGTAGGGATGAGGCTGGGCGGCAAGCTGCACTGTTCAGAGCACAGCAATATATGTTCCAAGGGTGCTGGACTGGCCTTGCTATGCACAGGATAGGATGGTGTGGCTAGATGGCGGCGGTCCAACAGACACCCCTGGTCCTTTCCCACTGAGTGGTGTTCTGGCTCAGGTGAGGCTATGTAAGTTCATGGAAGAACTACACTTCCCAGAATGCCCTGCATCCAGGTGTGGCTGGGGGGCTAGCTCTCAATCAGTCAGTGGGATTGGAGACAAGCTGGGCCTCTCAAGAATTACTCTTCTTCTGTCTGCTAGCAGAGAAGTCTGAGGCTCAGGGGCTGGCAGCCACATTGAGTGCAAGGAACTGTGGTCTCTGCATCAACACCTGCAGGAAAGCAGCCACTGCAACCGGGAGCACCTGCTCAGGACCCTTTATGTAAGTGAGAAATACAGTTCTGTCATGTCAAACGTCTGAATTGGGATTTGATTTTGGTAGCAGCTGGCATTGCCTTGGGGGGGAAGTGGGTCAGTTAGGGACAGGGAAGTCATTTGAGAAGCTGTGGCGTTGGGAGGAAGGAGGGGAGGCGGGCCGCAGGCTGACAGAGAGGGGATGAGTGTGGTGTGGGAGACATTCAAAGAGTTAAGACCTGCAGGTCCCACTCAGCTGTGGTCCTGGCCAGCTGCAAGGGGGACTGTTTATGGAACCAGAAGAGAGCAATTTGGGATGGGTGGGGCCGAGATGACCAGTTTGGTTCTGGCCATACTGAGCCTGGTGGAACTGCCTGAGAAACAGCAGACTGCCAGAGCTCGGATGAGGAGCTGGAGGAGCTGGGGCTGGGGTCAAAGATGTGCGAGCAAGTGGGAGGCTGCTGGAACAAGTTCACCTTGGGAGAAATGCTGAGGCCGTGATCTTGAAGGCATGATGGAGGCATTGGTGGGCCGGGAGCTGGGCGTGCTGCATCTGGACGGTGGTCGCTGGGAGGTGGCTGAAGCGGAGGGGTGAGCCCACAGGCAGGGAAACATGGGAGGACCCCATGGCAACAGTCCAGGAGAGGGAGATGGTGGTGGGAAGGATGCTGGAAGGGAAATCCACTCTGAAGACCTGGCCTCAGAGGCGGAGGGGCGAGTAAGGGGTCAGGATGGAGCAGAAGCTTTCCAGCACGTGACAACTGGGCTTAGTCCCTTGGAGGAGGCCTTTCCTCGGAGCCCACTCTAAGACCCTATACATGCTTATTTAAAATGAGTTCTTCAGGGCACTCTGGCGGAGCCCAGCTGTTTGTACATGTCATACTTAAAGCAATTTATTCCTCCCTCTCAGTCATAAAAGTTTGCTCCTTCCACCTGGGGAGAGCAGTGCATTGCATTCTGTGACTCTGATGGGTAATTGCTGTCCAACAATTGATGGGGGCCGTATTTTCTGCACGAAAGAAGTGGTGCTTCTGGGCTCTGTTCACTGTAAAGGCCTGTATGAGCTCGGCTATGGGTTTTAACTCTCCACCCCTTGGCTATTAATTGTAGCCTGGCTCCACATTGATTTTCCATCCTGTGGTTTCAGGGCTGGGTTTGGTTTGAGATACAGAACCTGCTCCTTTGGCTCCTCTGGTGGGGAGAGGCCTGCGGTGTCATTGATGGGACCACAGCCATCTCCCCACCTACCCATGCATGACAGAGTCCTTTATTCAGGCAACTCTCCAGTATCTATTATATATGTGCCTGGCACCGTGCTAGGTGAGCCCCAGCTCCAAGAAGCTCACAGAGCGAGCATTTCCCCAGAGGAGCAGTTTTGAGGGTGGGTGGTGAGTTCATTATTAGATGCCGGGGTGTCCCACAGGCCCCCCCCTATAGGGTACCTGGAAGATGGAGGCCCCTGTGAGGTGGCAGTGGGACCCCAAGGGAGCCTCTCCAGCTGCCTAGACTGTCCAGGCCTCAGTGTTCTCCTGTGTCAAATGGAGCCACCCACCTCTGCCCCCACAGGGCCTCTTGTCATGGCCCTTCCCGCTGGCTCTCGGTCTGCTCTCGCCTGACACCAAGCCGCCTGAAGCCCAGGCTCCAAGCTGGCCGATCCAGGCTCCTTCGCCTTGGGCAGCGGCCTGTCATTTCTCTGTCTGCAGGCTTTCATCAGGGCAGGCCACTCATCACTTCCTGGGCTCATCTGTGGACCTCTCCTTGGCAGAATTGCTATTTTACATTTACTTGTATATTTTTTTTATTGAAATATGTCCCCTGGAGACTGGAAGCACCACAAGGGCAGTTTTTCATCACCACTGTATCTGTAGGCCCAGCACCCGGCACAGGGCCTGGTGCACAGCCAGCCCTCCATGGTGACTGATGAGCGATGAACAAATGCTCCCAAATTTCTCCTCCTTTGTTTTCTGCTTTGGTTTTGAGCCTTCTCTAGGTCACAGATCACTTTGAGAACTTGACTAAACCATTCTCCTGCCCCCCCCAGGAAAGTGCATGTGGGCACAGTCCCACACTCTGGTCCCTTCTGAAGCTGTGTCCAGCCCCTATGTGCAGGGGCTCTGGTCTGAAAGCTCCATGCTTCATTGGGCCGCTGTTAACATCCTCCTTGACCTTTGATGCCCAGCTCATTTTGAAGGGGAAGGGAACACAGCCATGGCCCTGCAGAAGGACCTCTAAGAGGGTGAGCAGGCAGGCCAGGAGAAGAGGGGAAGGAAGAGACGGTGAGAAAGCAGAGAACTGAGGCGTCTTGCAGTGTGTAAGGCTGAAGGCAGAAAATGGTTTGGGCTCTGCCATTTCTTAGAGGTAAGGGTTGAATCCGTGTTGCTCTGAACTTGCCATATCCCTGGGCTTTACTCTGAGACCTTCTGGGAACTGAATTCAGAGGGCAGAATCTTGGAGCTTTTACCATAGAAAGGAGCCTCAGACATTTGGCCAAGGTGCTCTGGACCAGGCACAGACAGTGTGGTCCACAAATGAATGGGATCTGGCCAGGGATGACGTGAGGCAGAGAACAGAGCAGGGACTGCCTCCAGCGTGAGCAGCGGCCTTCAAGCCTTCAAATGCAATGGTGCACGTGGCTTGAGGGTGCGGCTTGTGACTAGTTAGGTGGGATCCACTGGGTCCGGGTATTTGTGGACAATAATCCCAGATGGGCTCTCAACCTGGAGCGAGAATGGCCTAGGGTGCGTGGGACATGATGGGACCCACCCTCTGGAACAAGAGCCCTGCGGCTGTGCTGGGCTCTGAAAGGGTAGGGACTTGCTAAGGGCGCCTTCTGTCCTCACTGGGGAGCTAGAGGCCCGCTCCCCTGAGGGGCGGGGAAACCTGCTCTGGTGCACCCGGATCAGCTCTGTGGCTTCCGCTGGAGCCAAGGGCCTCGCCTGCCCTTGGACTGCGGACTGGCGCCCCCAGGTCCCCATGTGCACAGCAGCCTTCAGGCACTGGGGCCGGAGGCCAGAGGTCTGAGCATTGCTGCAGCAGCCTGCCTCTCAGACCCGAGGCCCTGTCCCCTAGGCCGGCACGCTTCCTTCCTGGGAGACCAGCCGCAGCAGCATCTAAACCCTGCCCTTGACTGGGAGAGGCGTTTGTTTCATTTTCTGCTGGGAGTTCCTTCGGGAAACACATCTCCCACTGAGTACACGCAGGGCTCCCAGGCCACTTCCGGTGTCCCACCCTGAAATGTCCTCCCCAGAGCCGCGGCCCAGGAGCAGCTCACGGCCTGTGCTGTTTCATTGCTGCATGTCCAGCGCTCTGAGCTATAAAATACTCTGTAAACTGCACCCATGTGTGAGTGGTTTGAGCAATTATGACTGGCCGTGGAGGGCAGGGAGGGCTGGAGTGCATTTCAGGTGCACCCCGCAGGGGCAAGGAAAGGCCAGCAGTGGGAAGAGGCACCTGGGGGAGACAGGATGTTGTGCAGACATCTGGATGCGTCTGGCTCTGGTTGGGAGGTGGAGTGGCTAACAGCCGGTGTCCTTCCCTGATTGAAATCATGTGGAGTCTTGCTTGGCTTCTCTTGGGAAATACTGTCCTCGTTTGACTGTGGGTCTCCCTCCCCACCCCTGCCAGCTTCCTTCCAAGAAGGCTATTTTGTAACCGTTGGCCCTGGCAATCCTGTTCTCACCCGGAGAGGAGACTGTCATCCTTGAAACAGGGCCTCATAAACCTGTAGCAGAGACAGGACATGATTTTAAGTGGAGCGCCGAGTATGGAGGGAGGGCTGGGAGGCAGTGCTGGTGACAGTGAAATCCACTTCCCCTAGAGAGAAGTCAGTTCATAGGGAGACAGGGGAAAACGTGCCTGGAGGAAGAAATGCTTCAACTCAGCTGCCACTTTTGGTGACGGCAAAGGCCACTGTTGGCATCTCCCTTGTTCTTGGTGTGAACACACTCTTGTGGGAGAAACGTGACAAGTCCTTTTTCCCTCCCAAGAACTTCTCATGCAAATGGAGCCATGATCATTGTCAAATGCTTCCAAAGAAGAAGCTACTCTGGGAGGAGACTCACAGAGCGAGCAAAATGCAGAGAGGGGTTTCACAGCTCCCGCATGTTTAATGCTCTCCCTCCACCCCAAAGAAGCATGCTGCTCCCATCCCCCACCCAGGTGTGGCTCCCTGCCTTGGCTCTCTATCTTATAGAAATAAGTAAGGAGTTTTATTTCTGATGAGGGCATGGGAGGGAGGACCCCTTGCTGCAGGGGCTCTGTCTTCCTCTGTCACTTTCAGAAACAACCAGAGCACAGAGAGGGCTGTGACCGCGGGACTTCAGGGGCGGGATGACAGCTGACCTATCTGAGAGGGGCTGGGACCATAACCTGTGGCTAGGGACAAGAGAGGTGTCTGAATCATGGACTGATTCTGATGATTTTATCTTTCTGGGGAAAAGAACTAGGAGGTGGGGGATGCACCGAGCTGGGCGCTGAGAGAAGGAGGTCCCCTAACACCTGGAGTGCTGCAATCTCCCTGGGCCTCCACTTCCCCACCTCTAATGGGAAGAAGCCCTGTGCGCCCTTGCCTCTCAGGACTGCTCACAGGAGGAAAGGAAAAGATCATTCCCTGGGGCATCAACTTGGGCAGTGGGTCTCGAGTTGCTGGGAGTCACATTCCCCCGTACCGCTTTTTAAGATGTTGATTCCAAAGCCCAGAGACTCATGCTGATGGGGGTCTGTGGAGACCTGAGAGGAGAAGTGAGGTGAAGGGAACTGATCAGAGAGCCTATGAAGCTGATGGAGGTGGGTCAAGGATGGGAATGATGTCACTGGATTCTAGATGGTTTTGAGAGCCAACATATTCTTGTAATTCACACATTCTCCGGGAAAAGGGGAAGGAACCTCGCATCTGCTGGGTGCCCACAGTGCATCAGGTTTTGAGCTGACCACTTTATAAACAGCATTTCACTGAATGTTCTCAGCTACCCTAGAAGGTAGGGCCTGGTGTTATCCCATTTTATAGAGGAGGAAGGGAAGGCTGAGAGAGCAAATGACTCATTCAGACCAGTAAGTGCAGGGCTGCAATTTATAGAGCCAGGTCTTTCTGATGCTGACTCCTGAGCCGGCAGTCCCTGGAATCTCTTCCACAAACCCTGGTACTGTGCGGAGCCTGCTGTGGGCTGGTGGGTTTTACTCCTGCAGCTGCCCATGAACTTATCCACTTCTGCTGGCTCTGTTGAGCAGGGAGTCTGGGGTGGGGGTGCTGGTGAGGGTGAGGGAGAGGGGGGCTTCCACCTGGTGCTCTTTCTTTCCCTGCAGGACGGGGACTGCAGCAAGGCTGCCCACTCCACACTGGCACTGTCCCCGCCAGTAACCTGAAAGCCCAGACTTAGAGCTACACAGCAAGGCTGGCCTCTCAGGACTCCTCTGCTCACCTCCATGCCCCTGGGCTCAGACCCCCCCATTATTCAGGGGGCTTGAGAGTGCCTCCCTCCCCTGCCCATCTTAGCAGGCCAGCCACCAAGGTTGAGATTCAAGTCCATTGACACACAGTTCTCTGTTCCTCTCTTTTCCTGGACGAGGCTTCCCTCTCAAGCTCTAGTGGGTAGCCCTTTAGCCTCTGCCAGCACACCGCCCATGATGGGGATTCACATTCCAAGGCAGTCAGGGACATTTCCAGCCAGTTTATATTGTTACAATGTTCTTCTTTGCCAATTTTTATTTGCTTTAAGCATTTTACATATAAATAGTTACAAATTATACATATAAATATAAAGCTATTTATAGATACATATACATAACATACAAATACATTTACGTATGTTATATATAAATTATATGCAAATTATATATCATATATAAAAGATCAATTATTAGATGTTATATGTTATAAATGCTATATATGTCCCTACATATAATATATGATATATTAATGTTATATATATTGAGAAATATGCTTTATGTATTTTATGTGCTTTTATAGTTTTATGTGCTTGAATCCCAGCTCTTCTCCTCACTAGCTGTGTGTCTCTGGGCAAATTACTTAATCCTTTCTGTGCTTAGGGTAATGATTGGCACAGAAAGCGTAAAATTTTTAAAAATAACAATTGGAAAAAAATCTTTCCGTAATATTTATTTGAATAACAATTGAACAAATTGTATTTGATGCTCACTTACTGAAATATTATTGTGACAGTCATTTGTTGTGTTTGTCCCATTCACTTATTTGTTCCACCATTGGGTGCAGAGCAGGTTTTAAAACCACCGTCTCTGGTTTTCATTCCACCAGCAGCATGCAGGCCTGCACACAACTCTGCTTCCTTCCTGGGCTGGATGCTAACAATGTCCTCTTTAATTCTGTCAACTTAATAGGTAAAAAGAAGCATCTCCTTCCATGTGGCAAAGGAGTTATTCCTAGAAATCTCTATTGGCTTAGCTCTATGCTGAATGGCCTGTTTTGTGGAGAGGGATAATGAGCAAAGGGGAAACAACCCCATTTAAAGGAAGAGACAGGCAGTGAGAGAGAAGGGGCCAGAGGCAGAGCCAAGGATGGGAAGGGAGCGCGGGGGCCTAAGCCAAGGGGAGGCCCTGCCTTTCTCATCTCAGCCCCAGAACCACTCCTCTGCAGCTTCTCTACTGCAGTTGTATCCTGCTTCTTCCATATTTTACTTTGGTAACCCTTAGAGCCTTCCTAAGAATCCTGTGAGATTGGTGTTTATGATCCCTATTTTATAGATTAGGACACTGAGACGCTGAGAGGTAAAATGATTCACCTTTAGTCAGAGCTAGGAAGGGATGGAACCTGGATTTGAACTTAAGCCTGTTGGACCCTAAAGTCCCATAGTGGTAGAGACAAAAAAAGAACAAGACCCTCTTAGGGAGACAGAGGAAGAGGGATAAGGAAGGAGAGAGGGAAGTGGGGAGGGAGGCCAGGGAGTTCAGGGCCCGAGGGGGTGCAGATTAGGGGCCTTCCCAGAGACCTGTGTTCTCATCGCATCCCTGGCCCACTTGTCTCATGGATCTCACAGGCTCCATGTGGGGTGGGAGGCCTCCTGGAGAGGATTTTGCCGGGAACTGGAGCTGAGGAGCAGTGGAGGAGGCCGGAGTCTCTGGCAGCCTGGCCAGGGCTGCACGTGGGTGGCTGTCTCCCTGCACTGGAGTCACTGCCCCTGTACCACAACTGCTCAGCTGGGAGTGACCAGGAGATTTGGTCAAAGGGTCATTTGGAAGGAGCTGGGACAACAAATACACTTTCCAGGCAGGCTTCAGTGCCCGCGGCGGATTGGGATCGGAACAGCTGGCCAACAGTGAAATTGACCAAACCAAACACACTCCCTCCCTGCCACCCTCCCTCAAGTGCAAACAGCCCACTGCGCTGCAGAGGGAGGGGAAAGCCAGACCGTGGGCTCCCAGAGGCGGAGTGAGGAGGACAGTGCACTGGGAGTGAGCAGCCCGGATCCCTGGATCTCCCTTCACCCTCCTGGCCTCTGAGGCAACCAGGGCCAGGGAACAGCTAGTCTGCATTCAGAGACACCTGGCTGAGTGTCCACCACTTCTCAGCTCGTCTGTGACCTTAGTAGGCAAGTCACTTAACTCTTGGAGTATTGGTTTCCTCATGTGCTTGGTGGACACTTGTCTGGCCCAGGATTTGGGAAGACGGCAGGTGGAAAGGTGCTTGGCAAGCTGTGGGTTCCAGGATGGGCTGGGAATTCCTTCCTTCTCTCCCTCAGTGTCCTTATCTGTAAAATGAGGCTTGGTGGTGTGGGCTCTCCAGCAACTTCCACTCTGATGAGTAATTTGATCGACCCAAGGTTTTTCTGGGTTGATTTAGCCTGTAGGTCTCTGTCACTGTCTTATCCTCATGGAGAGAACTTACCTTCCTGCATCTCTGCTCATCAGCAGTCCACACCTTTAGCACAAAACAGCTGGGAGGGGCTCAGTATCTTCTGCCACAGAGGGGTTGGGAATGGATGGAGAGAAGGGAGGGCCATGGAGGGCATTCTGCAGGGATTCACTGAAAAAGCACTTCTTTAGGTTTAGAACTGGGCTCATTATTCTTAGCAGTGGTGCTCCAGGCAGGGGCTCCTGGTACAACAGACTCTGCCCTGCCCCTCACACTCACGTTCACACTTGCATGCCATGCACATGCACTGATAGTGCACACTTTCACACACACAAATGTGCACACACGTTCACACACGTGGTGTGTGCACACACACTATATGAATGGGAGGGTGTGTCTTGTTTTCACAGGCCACGGGAGACAGGGGTAGCAGGAGCTTTCTGTTTATCTTGGAAGCTGCTCAAGTTAGCAAATTCTCCCCTCCTTGAGCAGCCCTGGCATCCCCAGCCTGTGTGCTGGGAAGAAAAGGGTGAAGGATTGGTTTCCTATCCCGTGATGGGGGTAGAGGGGGGGTAGCTGGAGGGCAAGTTGCAACAGCAGTGTGGGGCGAGCGTGTGCGTTCCTCGCTAACTGGGTGGCTGGGCTTGGCAGCCCAGCACATCACTGGAGGTCTGTGTTGATCATTTCCACTTTGGCAAACAGTGTTCTTAAGGTTGATTTTGTAAGCTCGGGTTTCTCTTCTTTTACGTGTCAGTCGTGCTTCCAAGGCAGTATGCCAGACAGACTCATCTGCTCGAGGAGAGAGCCTGAGCACCATCGTGACCATCACACTCCGAATAGCAAAGTGGACTGACAGCTGCGTGCCAGTAGGTACCGAACTTGTCAGGAGTAGTGACGGTGGCCCTGGACAGGGTTGCTCTCTTCTAGGCCCACAGTGTAGCGGCTGGTGAGCCTGACCCTTCACTCACCAGCTCTCACATCCCAGGCCAGTTAATTCTTTGTGTTTCAGCGTCCTCATCAGAAAAGCAGGCATGGCAGCGTAGAGCCATCCACACAGGAGGTTGCAAGCACTGTGCAGTGGATAACATGAAGGGTAATGAATGGAATGCTCAGAGAAGGGCCTGGGACACGGACAGCTATTGCCCACTTCTGTGCTAACCCATTTCCAGGCATTCTCTAAAATCCACTGCAAAGAGCATTCTGTGGTTGCTCCCATGAAAACTGTGTGGTTCGGGTGGCCATTCTCAAGGTGGATGAACTGGGATGGAGCTCCCAGAAGCCAGTGAGGTCTCCCGTTGGGGGAGGGAGACAATCTCCCCTTCCTGCAGGGTCTCAGCTGGGAATGCCAAGGGGAAAACAGCCGGCCTGAGGTTTGCTCTGGGTCACATGAATGGAAGGTGGGTGCTGAAAGGCACTCTTCCAGCTGGTGATGGCAGTGGTAGGGAGCTCCTTGTAGCAGGAGGTAATTAATGGACAGATAGATTTACACGCGTTTGAACTGGATGGCCTTGCAGGGCCACTCCCACTGCGCAGTGTGGTGGTGTGTGGTGAGGACATGGGGCGGAGGGCTGGCGAACTGAATTTGCAGAGCGGTGAGGGTAATGTGCTTATGTAAAAACGGCGGACCAAAAATACAGACTAAGAAAACCCAGAGGCCACACGATTAGTAATAAAGAGGAAACATGCTATTTTTCCGCATTTTTTTTTCTTTCTTGATGTTGCCGCGCGGGCTTTTCCCTCATTCATTGGAAGGAAGAGCGCTCTGTGACAGTCAGACCTCTACCGCGTCTGGCTCGGCCTCTGATTCGCTAGCTTTGGGCCAGGGCTAGTCTGACCTAAGTCAGCCTGCGCATCTGTAACTTGCAGGTTATCACCGCCTCCTCTGCCCAGAGTGCCAAGATACAGCACACCTTGTTTTATTGCACTTGGTCTTATTGCACTTTGCAGATACTGTGTTTTTTGCAAATGGGCTCGTGGCAACCCGTCGTTGAGCAAATTTATTGGCGCCATTTTTCCAACAGTGTTTGCTTGCTTCCTGTTTCTGCGTCACATTTTGGTAATTCTTGCAACATTTCAAACTTTTTCTTCATTATTATATTTGTTAGGGTGATCTGTGATCAGTGATGATGACTTGCAAAAGCTCAGATGAGGGTTAGCATTTTTAGCAACAAAGTATTCTTTTACTTCAGGTCTATGCACTTTGGCCTTTTGGACATAATGCTTAAGAGACTGAAGCACAGTGTACACATAACTCTTATTTGCACTTGGAAACCAAAACATTCATTTGACTCACTTTGTTGTGATGGTTTGGAGCAGAACCAGCAATATCGCTGCAGTGTGCCTGTGTTGTAAGAATCAATGAGACAATATGGATGAGAGTCCTCGACAGGTACTCACTGTAGGCTTCCTGGGCTCAATGACGGATAGAGAAAACCAACCAACCTACCAGCTAACAACCTGACCAGCCAGGTAACCACTCTCAGGCCTGCTGGGCCTGGATATGTCTGCAGGAAAATAGGAGTCTCCTTTCAGGGTGCTCTCGGCCTGCTGGCCTGTCCCCAGAAGCAGAAATGGGGAGGGCAAAGCATCTGGGCTCTGGGAGAGCTGCGACTTGAACCCACAGCTGCCCATGACAGACTGTTAAATTGCAAGTTTCAACAGAAGCCTCCAGAAAAAGTTCCAAGTGAAGTTTCAGAAAAAAATGCAAGTTTTCAAAGGAAATTGATCTGAGTTTTAAAAACTCTTCACTTGAATTCAGAGCATAAGATAGGTTTGGGGGAATAAAGGGAGAGATTTTGGGAGAAGATTACTCATTGAGAACTGTTCCCAGCCCTTCCCCTCCATGTGGAGGGGCATAAGGAGACCCCCTTCAAGTTTTGTGAGAGATATTTCTGTTTGTCCTTTGCACGGTGGACATGCAGGACCTGCTGTCCAGCTCCCGTCCAGGAAAAGTAAAAGGTGTCCAATAGCTCTCAGAGGACCGAAGCTGACTGGCTGCATTGATGTCAACTGCACCCCTAGAGACCAGAGCCAGGGATGCACGTGTGTGTCCCTTGAACCCACTGGGGGCCACACACAGTGTGGGGTCAGTTCTGGGTGGCTCGGCACTGCCCGCAGGGCCACCTGGGCAGCTAACGTGGGTCAGCTGGGAGAAGCTGGTGCACCTGGGATTCCTGGGGTTGGGGGCCAGGAAGCGTCCAGCAGACCGACAGATACCCTGATCTGGTCAAGGGGCCTGCAGGGAGTGACCTCTGTGGAGAACAAGTAGCAAGAATTGGCTTTATACCTGTTCCAGGCTGAGAGAGAGAGAAGCCAGCTTACAATGGGGCCGAGTGGGCAAGACCTTTCCACCCCCTTTCTGTTCCTCCTGCAAACCTGTCCTATGCCGAAGATCTCCATCCTGGAGGAAGGGGTCAGTTGCAGGACCAGCGCATGGGGAGTTGGGGAGAGGGAAGAAAGAAGTGGCAACAGGGGAGCAGGACCATATCTCAGGGGCGGCAGCCCCTGCCGGGGAGACAAGAGTTACTTTAAATCCTGGCTGCAGTTTTGATCACAACAAGGACAAGACACTTTTATTTGCTAAAGTGACAAAGTGTTTGGGGACTTAAAGTGACAATAGTACTTTTATTGCCTGAGTGACCTGCAAAGTCATGAGGCCTTCTGAGGATCACCCAGGGGTGAGAAGAGTTCTTCCCATTCCATTAATTTTAAAGGGACTGTAGGAGGTGAACTAAAGCTTCCTGGGGTTAGGCTGCCAGATACATCAGCTCAAAAGCAAACAAACTGAAGTGAAGGAGGCAGTCCCAGTGTGGCCTTGGACGGCCCCTTCCCCTTCATGGCCCTGCTTTTCCCGTCTGTGGGACGAGGGGCCCCCTCGTCGGCAGGGGCCCCGTACCCTGCCCTGGTGCAGCTCACACTGTAGTGGAGACTGGATGCCAAGCACGTGTTGTTTGATGATCAGCCAACTGTGGGCAAAGGCCCGTGAGCAGGGGGCTGTCTCCCCACAGCGGGCAGGGGAGCCTCTTCCGGGAGGTGACCTGCAGGTAGGGGGAAGGGGAGTCCTGTGGTGCCTGGGCAGAGGGGTCCAGCTAAGGATGTAAGGCCAATTCCTTGGGGGGTGCTGGGAAGGGGTGGGGGGAGACAGGTGAGAGATGAGGTCAGGAGGTCGGGTAGGGGCCTGACACGGCCTTGAAGGCTGAGATACAGGCTGGTTTGGGCTCTGGTGAGTTGGCGTGGTAGATGGTGGGGTCAGGCAGAGGGGTGGGCCACTCAGACTTGAGTGAATGATGGGGACCAGTGGCGAGGCACTGCTGGGTCCTGACCAGGACTGGGCCAACAGGGCCTGATCCCCTGGCATGTTCCCTACTCTGTAGTCTAAGGGAGAGCACCTCTTTCAGATGCAGGATCCATTTTAGGCCAAGGGACACCAGGGCAGCAGCTACCTTGAGGGAGGAAATTACTACAAGGACTCAGCTTCCCTTCTCTGAGCACTTACCACGGGCTGGACAGGTGTGCAAAGCTTTACATGAGTCATGCTCACAAGAGCCCTGCAGTGGGGTTCCATGGTTACCTCCATTCTACAGGTGGGGAAACTGAGGCACACAGAGGTTTAGTGCCTTACCCCAGGTCCCACGGCCAGTAAGAGTGGAGGGGGATTTGAACTCAGGTGTGCCTGGCAGTAAGACCAGTGCTCTCAACCACTTCCTGCCCGTTGGAACTGAGTGGTGGAAATGGCGGAGGGAGAGGCACTGGCTTTTGTCCTTGAGCCCTGACCCCTTTGGGCAGCCAGGGCCTCATTCATCTTGGAATGACTGGGCTGGGGGCCGAGCACAGGCCGACACCCCGCCGTCTCGAGTCCAGTTACTGCCAAGCACTTCCCGAGCACCTCTCAGGAGCCGGACCCTTTGCTGGGCACTGTGTAGCTGGGGGTGGGCGGGGGGGGGGGGTACAACTGCACTGATCTCTGTCCTCAGAAGTTTCCATGTAGCAAGATAGTTATTGGTGGGCAAGATATTTGCTCAGTGTTTGTTAAGAAGACATTTACTGGGTTTTATTATAACATTAATTACTACTAATAAAAGCCCAAAGGTGGATTTTACTTACGGCCATTTTACAGATGGGGCAACCATGTGCAGGGAAGAGAATCGCCTACTCCAGGCGAAGGCTGAGCCGATCCACACCAGCCAACCACTTTCCGGTTCCCAAGGACCGTCGCTGCATATGCGAAGTTGGTGTTCTCCTCATTTTAATAGTACATAACCTTCTGAAGGGACTTGTCGTTCATGGATATTGGCTGGGTGCCCGAGTGCTATATGGGATTCGTTTAAACTTGGGCTCTGGCAAATTTGATTTTTACTGAAAATTACCCAATTTTTAACATTTAAAATGTTATTGAGCCATGTGGCCATTGCCGTCTCGGGCAGAAAACATCTTGGATGAATTTGCATTTTTAATTCTTGGCATTTTTATTTTGCTTCAGTTCCCAAAGAGCAATTTTTTTTTCTTCTTTAAAAAAAAAAGAAATTAAAGAAAGAAGGCAGCCTGCAAGAGGGCCAGGGTGCCAGGAGAACATAATAATAGTAGTAATGTGTGTTCCCTCACTGCTAATTGCACCAAATTTTACCATGTGCTCCAGAAGCAGAGCCTGCCTGCCACTCTCCAAACCCAGTTTCTCCTGCAGCCACTTAACAGGGGTGAGATAATCGCTCCTTAATGGGCCAGCTCCTCCCGAGGGCGGCTGCTTGCTGGGGAGGCCTGGGAGCTCCTGGCAAGTGCTGGGGGAGGCGGTACCTTGGGGCCTGCATTATTTAACAGCCTCACGTGCTTTCTTGCCACCTCTGCCTAATGCCCAGCTCCAAGGCTGGCCCAGGGCCCTTGCAGGCCTGGAGGATTTGTCCAAAGGGTGTCAGAGCTGGCAGGACTTTAGAGTCCAGTGGGAAAACTGAAGCCGAGAAGAGGGTGAGGGAATGAAGGCTCTTTACTTATCATTCAAAAATAATTTTTCTTGAGCACCTATTATGTGCCACGTAGCAGAGGGAAGGTACACATTGCTCTGCCCTAACCCTGGGGCAAGGGAGAGCCTGGTACACAGAGTACTTGAAGGCAGTGTGACGAATGCCAATAGAATGGACGTGGGGGCTTATGTGAGCTCAAAGGCCATGCCTCACTCTGGCATAGCTCCTCTTTACCAATAATCCCTCTATAGCTCTGAAGGTAGGTATCGCTCTTTACAGATGAGGAACCCAGGCATGGAGACTTATAGATTAACTGTTTATCTATAAACACTTGCTTTATAGATAAGAAAGGCCATGCTTAGATTCTGGGAATACAGCAATGAAGAAGGTGACCAGGAGCCTGGCCTGCAAGGGACTGATGGTCTGGTGAGGGGAACAGAGGCAATCTATAGGTAACATGATTTTTCAGATTCGACCAGTGCAGGGAGGAAAATATGGCAGGACCGCAGGAAAGAGAATGACCCAATGAGGCATGGAAGCTGCTGGAAAGGCCTAGAAATGAGCTCAGTATATCTTAGTGATAGAAAAGCCCTGGAGGACAGCCAGGGGATGTGGACTAAGCCTGGCTCCTTGCTTGGCCTCTACCTTCCCCTAGCTGTGTGGTCACGGATGAGTTATGCAACCTCTTGGGGCTCGGTTTCCATGTTTACATAATGGAATAGTCATAGTATCTGGCACTTGGGACTGTCGTGCAGATTAAAGAAATTATATCTACATACAAAATACATTATATATACATATACTAAACTTAGCCAAGTGCTGGCAGAGACTAAGCCCTCGGTGCATGGCAGGTGGGATCAGTTTTTACCTCTTCTAGAGCCCACGTCCTGTCAGTCCTCTCCCTCCAGCTACTCTGACGTGTTGGGCCATTCATCCTGCTTTGCGAAGTGAAGAAGCCACATTTGAATTTGTTAAAAAACAAAAAACAAAAAACAACAAAAGCCCCAAACCAAACAAACACTGCATGACACAGGACGCTGTTTCCTTCAGCCGGCGCCTTCCACAATATGGTGCAGTGGGCTGGGAAAGCTTGGCCACAGATGGCGTGCTTGGTACCAGCCCTGTTTTCTAAATACCCAGTTCCTCAGTGTAAATGATAATGCTCAGACACATGGTGCCGCCTGGCTCCCGGGAGGCTCCGTAACAACGCTTTTCTTGGCCTGTCGCCCTGGGTCTGGCTTTCTCCCTCCAGATGGCAGGCATCAGAATCCTTCAAGACATGGGATGTGGATGCTGGTACTCAGGATGGAGACAGGGTGGTCTCAGACCTTCCCAGGGCCACCCTTACAACTTTCTCTGCTTCCTGTGGTTTCGTGGCACCACCTGGGAGAGGGAGGTGCACACAGGAGCACCTTTGGGGAAACCTTGAAATGACATCATGGTGGGGCTGGGACTTGAACCCAGCTCTTTCATGCTGTGTTCTTCAAGTGTGTCTCTCTTCCAGGAAAAGTGTGCATTCTTGGGAGGAGTCCACTGAATACCCCCTTCAAAGGCAGCAAGTGGAGGGTAGGGGAGAGGCAAGGGCTGAAGGAAGTAGTCTTTGCTTTTGCACCCTCAGGCCTGCAGCCAGCCTGGCAGAGTGGAAAGAAGGTGCGTTTGGCATCTCTACACCCTTGACTTTGAATTCTGCCTTTGTTCTCTGCTAGTAACTTCATATCACTGAACCTCTCCAAAGCCCACTTTCTTTATCTGCAGGATAGAAATGATGTATGAAGAGCAGAACTTGTTAGGGATGGGACAGAAAGGCAAAGAGGGGACACATTGTCTGCAGGGAATTTAAATAAACAAATAAAACCAACTCAAACTGAGTTGGCTTTTAATTGTTGCCGTGCATTGACAATTTTAAACAATGCCAGTGACAGAATACTCCTCTCTGAAATATTCTTTTGTTGGTCTCAGGTTTTAGACAATTTAACGGTGAGATTATGTATCTCTTTCAGCTTCAAGTTCACATGTTTTTGTTATTTATCCTTTAATATATATTTTGTTCTATATGGAAGTTATACTGTTGGTCCCTACCATGTGATGAGTGGGTTACACTACGTGCTTTCCTTTGGAGAGAGTTCTTAACGGTATGAAACTATTTGAGCTCACTTCGGGCGCCTCAGGGTTCTGTGTATTCCCGTACTTAAACAGACCTGCAATGTAATAGTATCATAGTGATTGGAAAGGCACAGAAGCAGATCTTGAGTTATTGGATTAGATGACATAACACTTGGGAAGTACTTGCCTAAAGGCAGCTCCTGGCAGTTAGTTGTTGCTTAATAAATCTGAGTTACCTTTAATCTGGAAATATGGGCCCTTCAGCTCATAATAACATTTTATAGGGTTTTTGGTTCAAGTCCTGGCTTTCCAAGCTATTGGCATATCATATGACTCCATGAGGTCTAGTTTCCTTTCTGAGAAATGGAGGTCATAATCTCCACTCCCGTGGGATGCAGTGAGATCACCTCCACAAAGTGCCTGGTTGGGGCTGTGGCTTCCCTCTACCTGGGGTCTGATCCCGTCCCACTCAACAGCTGACCCCGGGCTCCATTCTCCATTTCTGGCTTTTATCCTTTTGGAGTGTTTCCCTAATCTTGGCTCCCTGAGACTGGCTTTTCTGGAGGAAATAGAGTTTGACTGTCTAGTAATTTGGCATCTTGCATGCAAGAAATAGAATCTAACTTGGTTAACCTAAGCAAATGGAACTTTGGTGGGAGGCTATCATGGGGTGTGGGGGATGGAAGAGCACCTGCAATGGACAAGAAACCCTGGGACTAGACTAGGAGTGGGCAGAAACCAAGAAAACTCAGGGAGACAAGAGACAGGAGGCAGGAAGTACAGATGTACAGATAGTCTCACAACAGTAGCAGTCTGGTCAGGAGGCCACCATCACCCCTTTTTTGCAGCTGCAGCAAAGCAAAGCCCCCCTTTCTCTCCTTACACCACTCTGATGTGATGATTCAAGATTCAAATCCTAGAAGGCAGGCCCTGATTGGCTGAGATTAGGTCATATTGCCCAGCCCCTGCTTTACCACGGGCCAAGAGAGTCAGAGTCTGCTCCTCTCGGCTTCCAAAATGGGACGCTTGTTCTGGAATCACTAGTAGAGCTAATTTCCCCCCAAAATGTGATATCCTTTCAAGGAGGAGCACTAGATGCAGAGCAACTGAATATACTGAGAGTCCACTACACTCACCTGGATGCTTTCATCTTTCTGCTTCCTTGGCAGGAGTCCAGCCAGGTCCACTCTTGTTCCTCCCAAGAGGTGCTCTCACAATACCCAGTGGGCTGAAAAGCTGGACTTCTAGACCCAAGTCTGAGACAGATACTGCATCTGTCTGAATGACAGAGAGACTGGCATTTTGTTGCTTCTCTAGAGGGTGGAGTTGAAGAAAGGAAACTTGTATTTAATAAATTCCTAAAACATGCAAGGGATTATGCTGTACACTTCACGTTCACTTATCTTTTAAAAATTATAGCTAGATCCCTTGGAGGCACGTGCCTTCACGCTCATTTTGCCGATGAGAAACATTTTCAGGAGACTCATTGGTTCACTTAGGGTTCTTGGAGGTGCCATCAGAAATCGACCAAAGTTAAAGTAAGCTAAAGATTTGATTCTAAGGGAATGGGGTAGGGGCTGAGAGAATTGAAAGGAAGCAAATGAATCGTATTTGGAGAACACAGGAATCAGGAATTCCCTGGAGATATAAGTGTCAGGAACCAATGGAACCCTCTAGGGAAAATTAGTTTCAGGATTTTCCCAAAACCTATGTCATTGTGGTTAAGACTTAAATTTTTGGGAGGGAGAGTTGGATTGGTTTAGGCTGGGTGACTTTCCTGGGCATACAACCTGCGCAGTCTCATATAGCCCTGCCCTTTGAAGAGCCCTACAGTTGGTCAAACGCTTGGCTGCTGCTATATTAAAATTCTTAATAATTTTTGAGCAAGATGCCTCACATATTATGTAGGCAGTTCTGCTTTGGTCAGGTGAGTGCAAGATACTTTAACTGACAGGCTTCTCAAGGTTGCATATAGAGGTGATTAGGTATAAAGCATTATTGTGTGTGTGGGGTGCCATCATATGAAAAGAGGGTGCATGCCAGGTAGGCACACAGGCAAAAATAATAGATTGCTCGTGACTGTCCATATCTTCTCAGCCAATATCCCCACACACCCTTTTTCCTACATGTACGGTTTTACCTTGCATCACTTCCACACAAAGTTCAGTGACCAGAAAAAGTCATAGGATCCTGGCTTAACTGCAAACGAGGCTCGAAAATGAAGTGCTTAGGATGTGGAAATGAGATTAAAGAGCATCTAGGCAGTCTCTGTCACAGTCTATTTGCCCATAACTCTAAGCCACCCCAAATTATATACTATGTTTTCATATTATATACTGTAGAATGATTGTTAATGGATGAGAAAGCACGATGGTTGAGATCAGGAACAAAGGGATAGAATAAAATGAAACAAGGGCCTTGTATAAACACATGATAGTAACCTGCTTTCAGACAAAGATTATTGTTGATGCAACCCTCTGTATCTGAGGTAAAAAGATAAATTAAAAATGGAATTAAAAAATTCTATTTATTTAAAAATAAAGTTGTATTTGAATTAAAACATATCAGTAAACAGGTAAAGTGATCAACCAGACACAGCTGAGAAAAGAATAAAATAATTAGAAGACTGAACTGATTATGTTTTCTAGTAATAGAATTAGAGATATAAACTACAAAAGGCATGGAAAATATAAAAGAACTTAAGAAAATTTGGACATAATGAAGAATTTCAGCTTGTGAATAGTAGAATGGAAAATATAGAAGAGATGGCAAGTATGAAAGAAATAGAAATTATGAGAGAAATGAAGAGACATGGAATATAAAATAAGCTTCAACATAAATCTAGTGGGCTGCAACTTTTTGAAATGCAAATATGAAAAGAATTAAAGAGAATCATAGAAGATAGAAAATGAAGCTCCAACATATGTTGAGAGAGAGCCTGGGGTAGAAGATGGCCAGATCATATTTAAAATGATAAGAAAGACCCATTAAGCTCCATACTTAAACATTTCATAGTGAAACTGCAGAATATCAAGGAGAGAGAAAATTTTAAAGGCCATCAGAGAGAAAAACATAGATTATCTTCAACAGAACAGGAATCAGATTTTTAGCCAAATTCCTATAAACAGCAATATATGTCAGAAAGAAATGGAATAATATCTTTGAAGTCAAGAGATAACAGTTTGGATGCTATAATTATATACTCATCACTTAAGTTATAATTTAAGAGTGAGGACAAAGACGTATTTAGAAAATCAAGAACACAGAATAGAAACTACATGTGGATGCTCTCTAGCATAATTACTAAATGAATTACTTAGAAAAGAAAAAAAATATTCCAGGAGGAAGGAGTGAGATGCAAAAGAAATATTAAAATTTAAGGGTATACACTAGAATAATAGAATACATAATTTCTGATCCAGTGGAAAATAAATGTAGAAAATTTGATCAATCCAACAAAAGAAATAAAAGGAAAAAAACAAAAGAGACAAAGAGAAAGCAAGAGGGTAGAAATAAATCCACATACATTATTAATCACAATAAATATAAATAGGTTAAACTCACAATTAAAAGACAGAGACTTCAGATTAGATTAAAACATACTAGTATGTGATGATTAAAATAAAATATTTAAAAATTCAGAGAATGTTTGAAAATTAAGGTATGTACAGAAGACATACTAGGCATTTACTAAACAAAACAAAGGTAATGTAGTGTTCTTAGTAACAGACAAAATAGAATTTAATATGAATAGTATTAAAAGTAAATTTAAAGAGTTATTTTATGTTGTTAAAAAGAATAATCCTCCAAGATGACATAACAATCATTAATTTGTATGTTCCTAACTGTACAGCCTCAAAATGTAAAGAGGAACAACTGTCAAAACAACAGGGAGTAACTGATAAGATTTGTGACCATGATAAAATTTTAATACTCATCTCCCAGAAATGAATTGATCAGGTGCACAGAGAATAAGTAAGGATATAGAAAAACAATCTTGATCTGGCAGAAAATATATAGAAACTTGCTCTTCAGAGAACATACATTACTTTCAAGCATGCATTGAATATTTACTGAAAATAATAATATATTAGACCATTAAGGAAGTCACAACACATTCCAAATAGTAGCCATTATACAAACTGCATTCTTTGACCAAAATGAGATAAAATATCAACAATAAAAAGACAATTATTTCACATGCATTTGGAAACATTAAATGTAAAATTCAAAACTAATCTATGAGAAAGAGAAAAATCACAAGGGAAATGATAAAATATGTAGAACTTAAGTAAAATAACCTTGGGAGATGCAGATAAATTTGTATTAATGAACAGTCCCATGTGCATTTATTAGGAAACAAAAACATCTAAAAACAAATAAGTGAAGTATATGGTTTACAGAGCTGGAGAAAGAATTACCTGTGCCCTCCAAATAGTCTCCAATAAAGAGACCACATGTAGAGACAGTCAATGCAATTGGATTCACCATCTGATTAAGTTTATCTAAATCTACTCTGCTTTTCAAATTCACTGAGTTTTGTATTAATTGAAACAACTGAATGTGGATGTGATAAGGATTATCACCTCCGTGTCTATCAAATATTTGATGATTTAAATTCTCCCAGGAATGTGGTATTTATTTTTATCTTTTTATTTTGAGACAATTTCAAACTTAAAAGTTGTAAGGTAGTACAAAGAATCATTTGAGAATAGGTTGCTGACATTATGTCCCATCACTGCTGAATATTTTAGTGTGTATTTCTTAAAGAAAGAAAATGATATGCTTGTATGTATATAACCACAATGCAACTATCAGAATTAGAAAATTATTATTAGAAAATAATATTACTACCATCCATCCACAGACACCATTCAATTTTGCAAATATCCTATTAATGTCCTATACAGCAAAAGGATCCAGGATCATGTGTTGTATTTAGTTGTCATGTCTTTTTAATTTCCTTAAGACTGAAATAGTTTCCAGTGTCCTTGACTTTCATGACCTTGACATTTTAGAAGATTACAGACCACTTATTTTGTAAAATGTCTACCAATTTGGCTCTGTCTTGATGTTTCCTGATGATTAGATTCTGGATATACACCTTTGTCAGGAATGCCACAGGAGTGATGCTCTGTTCATCTATTTTCATACTGTATTAGTTTACTTGGTTGTCATAACAAAATACCACAGACTGAGTGGCTCATAGTTCTGGGGTCTGAAAGACCAAGGTCAAGCTTCTGGCTGATTCAGTTTCTGGTGAGAGATCTCTTCCTAGCTTGCAGATGGCTGCTTCCTCACTGTATCCTCATATGGTAGAGAGAGAGAACTCTGCTGTCTCTTTCTTTTCTTGTAAGGACACCATCCCTATTGAGTTGTGGCCTCACCCTATGACCTTATTTAACTTTTATCACTTCCTTAAGTCCTTGTCCCCAAGTACAGTCATATTGGGTGTTAGTCTTCAACATATGAATTTTGTTGGTGGGGGTAGGGAGGGGCAAAACAATTCAATCAATGACATCCAGCTTCAACATTTCTCCCCTAAACTATTGTATTAGCCTCTTATCTGGTCTCCCTGACTACATCTGCCACCCAGCAGTCCATAACACATACTATCAAGTGGTATATGATTTTGACATGTCCCATTACTGGCTCTGTAAACATATCACTGGTGGTGCTTGTTAAGTTTTCCACTATAAGATTCTTTCTTCTTCTTTTGTAATTAATAAGTATTTGGGGGGGAGGTCTTGGAAACTATGCAAATACCCCACTCCTCATCAAATACTTTTATCACCTACTGATGTTTCTTGGTTGAATTAATTATTACTATTATGGTTGCGACATGCTGATTTTCTAATTCTATCATTGTACATTTATTAGTTCATATGCTACTTTAAAGAAAAGCTTCATTTCCCCTCAGTTATTTATTTTTTATTTGCAGAAGAATAGACTCATGGATTCTATTTTATTCAATGAACATAATCTGTTAGTATCATTATTTTACTGATTCTCAAATTACCTCTAATTTGGTCTTTCCATGAAGGAATAATTGATACTGGACTAGTTCTTCCACCATAAACAACTAGAATACTAGACAAAGCATATAAAACAACATTTTAAGATATTTGATAATAGGCAGAGCAGGCTGTGATCATTGGAAGAAGTGAAACAGCATGAGACCAATAATTACCTCGACTTTCTTCCTGGAGGAGTTTTATGACCCTGATGCAGGAAAGGGGAGCTCAAGTTGGGCACAGCAGAGTTGGTGAGGTAAGGCAACAAAAATTAGAGTTTAAGGAGGGCTGAGATGATTAGGATTTGTGGAATAGAGTATCAGAGAACAGATGCTGCATAGAGAATGATCTCCAGAATACACAGGTAACTGGAGTCCCAGAAAGAGAGGAGGGAGACAATGGGGCAGAAAAAAAATTTTTGTGAAAATAATAGTAAAAATCCTCCCAATTTGGTGAAAAATATGAAATCACATATTAATGAATCTCAATTAATCCCAAGCAAAAAAAAAAAATCCCCACCAAGGCCCTTTACAATCAAATTTCTCAAAACCAATGACAAAGCTAAAAATCCTAAAAGTCACCAGAGGAAAAACAAATATTAAATATGAGATAAAAAATGGCCTCTGGCTTCTCTTAGAAACAATACAAGTCAGATGATATTATCATGACCTCTTTAAAGCATTGAAAGACAAAACCCCATAAAAGCCTGGCCACTTAGAATTTTACATCCAGCAAAAATATGCTTTAAAAGTGAAGGTAAAATAGAGACATTTTTATATAGACAAAAGCTGAGAAAATTTGTCACCAGCTAACTTGTACTCACTACAGTAAACGTGAAACCAAATTTTCAGGCTGAAGGAAAATGATTCTGTGTGGAAGCACAGATCTATGGAAAGGAATAAAGAGTGTCAGAAATGTCAAATACATATGTGTGTGTATATATATATATATATACATCTTTTCTTAAAAATGTAAATGAGAATATATGTGTATGTATATATATATATAAAGATAATTGTTTAAATAAAAATGACAATATACTGTGGAACTTATATATAGAAGTGAAGTTTATGGCAACAATAGCAAGAAAGCAGGAGGGGCTATATTAATATCAGACAAAGTGGGCTTCAAGAAAAGGTATATTGCTGAAGATGAGGGACATTTGTAAATTATAAATGGCCAGTTTTCAGAAAGATGTAACAGTTCTAATGTGTACAGACCTAATAGTAGAATTTTCAACTACATGAAGAAGAAATGGACAAAATTGAAATAAGAAATAGACAATATCTAACTTCAGTTGAAGACTTTCAACATTCTCTCTCCATAATTGATAGAACAGAAAAATAAATCAGTAAGTAAAAAAAGATTTGAACGACACCATCAATGTACTTGACTTAACTGACATTTATAGATTACTCCACACAAGTGGAGAAAAGAAAACACATTCTTTTTAAGTGGATCACTCATTATGATAGCCCATGTGTTAGGCCATAAAATAAGTCTCAATAAATCTAAAAACATTACCATCAACAGAGTATATTCTCTGACCACAGCCACACTAAATGAGAACACAATTATAAAAATTAATCTGGAAAATCTCCAAATACTTGGAAATTAAACAACACACACTTTAAAATAACCCATGGGTTAAGGACGAATAATAAGGAAATTAGACAATATTTTACATGGAAGTGAATTAAAAACAAACATATGAAAATTTGTGATGTCCATTTTTTAGAGGGAAATGTTTATCTTTAAGTATTTATATTAGAAAAGAAGTAAGGTTTAAAATACATAATGTATTAAATTAGGAGAAGAAGAGCATCTTAATAAATTAGGAGAAGAAGAGCAATTAAAACCCAAAGTACAAAGAAAGAGGGAAATAATAAGATATGAGCAGCGATCAATTAAGTGGCAAATGGAAAAGCAATGGAGAAATAAAAAAACCCAAAGTTTATTCTTTAAAGAGTTTGAGAGTTTGAGAAACCTCTGGATTGATGGATCAAAACAGGGTATCCATGAATGTATACTAATACCAGGAAGAAAATAAGGGATATCACTACAGATTCTGCAGACATTAAAGGGATACTAAAGAACTCTCATGAAAATCTTTATGCCAATAGTTTCAATAACTTACAGTGAAAAAATTCCTTGAAAGACACAATTTATCAAAATAAACACAAGAAAAAATAGAAAAATATTAATAATCATAAAACTAACATTGAATTAATAATTAAAAACCTTCCCAGTGGAGCTTCATATCCAGATGGCTTAACTGGTGAATTCTACCAAACATCTAATGAAGAAATAATACCAACATTATGAAAACTTTTCAGAGAACAGAGGAAAAGTTAACATTTCTTAACTGATCTGTGATGCTGTGATACAAGGACAATATGAAAAAAGTACAGACTAATTTACCTTTTGAATATTGAGGGGAAAAATCCTTAACAGCATATTATCAAATCCAATCCAGAAATATTAACAGGATACTGTTAATACATAAATTTGGTTTGACATTCAAGAAACAATCAATGTAAATCACAGTCTTACCAGTAAAAAGTAGGAAAATGATATGATTATTTCAATAGATACATAAAAATCATTTGACAATATTTAGCATGCACAGATTATAAAAACTAAGGAAACTAGAAGTAGAAGGAAGCTTTCTCAACATCATAAAAGGATCTATGAAAAACACAAAGCTAACACCATACTTAACTGTGAAAGAATAAATGCTTTTCACCTAAGATAAGGCAAAAGCAAAACTGACCATTTTTACTAATTTGTTTCACTGGCTAGAAGTTCCAGCCAGTGCAATAAAACAAGAAAAAGAAATAAAAGCAATAAAGATTGGAAATGAAGATATAAAACCATCTTTTGCAGATAACATAGTTACATGCATAGAAATCCTAAGGAATCTGCATAAATACTACCAAGTGAATAATTTTGCAAGATTACTTGATACAGGGTCAATATGCAAAAGTGTACTGTTTTTCTATATGCTAGGAAGAATAATTGGAAACATACAATAGGAATAAATTTAACAAAAGTGACACTGAAAACTACAAAGCATTTCTGAAGGAAATTAAAGAAGACCTAAATATATGGAGAGATATATTAAATAATAGAGAGATACATTGCAAGACTCAATGTTGTTAAGCTATCTGAAACATTTTTTATGCAATACTTCAGACACTAAATGTGTGGGGTTTTTCCACAGCAATTCTCCCTCACCAGCTGGGTGTCCAAAAATTCAATTTAGCTCTGACACCAACTCCTGTAGTTAGTACAGACCCCACAGTTTAAAGACTCAGTCTTGTAAGACTGTTTTCCCCCAAGATGTCAGCCACAAATGGGATACTCAGGTTACCCATATTTCTGTCTGGCTGACAACAGATTTGGGGGTTCCTGTGACCTCAGATTTGATAATTTGCTAGACTGGATTACAGAATTCAGGAAAAAAATTACTTATGTTACTGGTCTGTTGGAAAGACTACTACTCAGGAACAGTAAAATGGAAGAGATGCATTAGGGTAAGGTATGTGGGAGGGGTACAGAGCTTCCATACCCTCCCCAGGTGCATCCACCCTCCCAACACATTGATGTTTTCACCAACCCAGAGGCCCTCCAAAACCCTTGTTCAAGAGTTTTTACAGGGCTCAATCTCCAGCCTTCTTTCCTTTCCCCAGAGGTTGGTAGGAGAGGTTGAAATTCCCAGCCCTCTAATCACTTTTTCTTTCTCATGACCAGTCCCAACCTGAGACTGTCCACCCTAAGTTACTTCATTAGCATAAACTCAGGCTTGTTATGGACGCCAAAAGACACTCTCAATACTCAGGAAATTCCAAGGATGTAGCAGCTCTGTGTCAGAAACCAGGGATAAAGACCAAATATACTTCTTTTTATTACACAATATCATTTCTATCCAAATGAATTCAATATATCAGTAGGTCCTTGGGATAAATTGACCAACATTATAAAATTTATATGGAAATACAGAAGACCTAGGGCAGCCAAAATAATTTTTAAAAAGTAGAGAAAATTTGGAGGGCCTGTGATACTTAATTCCAATATTTATAATACAAAACCACTATATTCATGTCAGCATATGAATATACATATAGATTAATGGAGCACAATCATATATATATGATAAATTGATTGTTATCAATGGCAAAGGTAATGTCATGGGAAGGTGATAGTCTTTTTAGCAAATGATACAGGAGCAACTGAATATCCACAGGAAAAAATAAAGCTTGACTGCATCTCACAACACTCACAATAGTGAGCTTTAAGTAGATTATATGCTTTAGCACAAAGACCCAAATTATAAAACTTCTGAAGAAAACATAGGACAAGGTATTTCTGACCTTGGAGTAGGCAGCTGGCAGAAAATATTTGCAATATATATATTTGGCAAAGAACTTGTATCCAGAAGGATTCTTATATGTCAATAATAAGATGAACAACCCGATTAATATGTGCAAAATTTTGAATGGGCACTACAAAAAGGCTATATGAATGGCCAAAAAGGTCATGAAAAGATGCTCAACACCATGAGCTACTAGGAAATTCACACTAAAACCACAATGAAATTCCACTATACTAACCTACCAGAATGGCTAAGACAAAAAATGCCCATCATAACAAATGTAGGTGAGGAGGTGGAACAACTGAGACCCTCAAACATTGCTGCTGGGAATGTGGAATGGTACAATCATTTTGTAAAAAGAGTACAAAGATGTATTACAAAGTTAAATATAATCTTATCATGCAACCCAGGAATTCCTCTTCTAGGGATAACCTTAGAGAAATGAATACATATATCTACATGAAGACTTGCATATGAACATCCAAACAAACTTTATTCAGAATCTTTGGAAACTAGAAGCAATATAAATGTCCATCAGTAGGTGAACAGAGAAACCAATTGTAGGTTTTATGAAGTGGAAAACTACTGAGCACTAAAAATGAACAAATTCCAGATATGCACAGCAATATGGATGAATCCCAAACACTTTATGTTAGCCAAAGAAGGCAGATACCAAAGAATGCACATTATATGCTTCTATTTATATGAAGTTCTAGGAAAGGCAAAATTAATCTATAGTGACACACATCAGATCAGTGGTTGCCTCTGGAGGGATGAATTAGGGAAGGACCTGAGAAAATTTTTTGGATGATGGGAATGTTCTGTAGCTTGCTTAAAGTGGTGGTCCCATGGTTGTATATATGTATACATTTGTCAAAACTCATTGACTTGAACTTAATTAAAATAGATGTATTTCATTTTATATAAATTATATCAGAATAAGTTGATTAAGAAATTAAAAAAATTTTGGCCAATGTGCACATCTTGGTCTCTGTTCTTACATTGTTCCTTGAGTACTTCCTCACTTCCTGGCACAAAACATTTCAGGTACATCTTGTACTTTCCTTGTCCCACCCCTGGAATCACAATTCTCTTTCCTTTGAGTGGTGCATGGTATTTAGAACCCAAAATCTGGGCGCTAAATGTGCTCATTGCTCTTGGGTGTCACTGCTTTCAGGTCCACTCACTGGACACATGCAAACACATGTTCATGTCTGTAGTTCTATCTATCTGTATATTGGAAACCGTGAGTTCAGACCAACACTTCCAATTCTAATCCAATCTATTTTATGCCAGACCCTCACTCTTGTGGCTTCTCTTTATGAGACCTGAAGCTGATAAATGAATTAGCTGTTTCTTCTTCTACGTGCCACCTGCTATCAAGTTCCCACTCATAACATTCATCAGAGTTCTCCTGGTGAGACAATCACTTCAGTACACTCTACATTTTCCTGGGGTTCTTGTGCCTAAAGATACACTCTCTGCTCTTGATTTCTATGTCAGTTATGGTTCTTTGTTTTCAAATCACATATCAAATTATGATGAACTTGGGCAAAAAGTGTTTATTGGAAGGCCCAGTGGCTCACAGAATCTAAAGGAAAGCTGAAGAATCAAAATCAGAAACAATGAAGAGCTAGAAAAATTCTAGGGATGTAAGGCAGAACCAAATAGCCTTCTCATCAGAGCACTGCCACTGGGATGGACCAGCTGCCACTGTTCATCTAAGTCCCTCCACTTGACAGGTCCCCTCAGGTGAGGGTCTGATGGCCTGTCTTGGGGTTGTACCCTTTTCTTTGCTGGATGAGGTCAGGTCACCCTGATTGGTTACCTCCCACACTGTGTCATGGAAGGGGGGCACAGAATGGGAGGAAGAGTGGGTATCTTATGGGCAAAATGACAGATACCCATGAGGCAAACTCTTTCACTTCCTGTACCCAGTGCCAGGGATGAGCTTTGAATCGCTGGCTCATTGTCAACCTTCAGGTCTCACATCAAATTCCATTTCCTCAGAAGGGCCTTCCTCAGCTGTCTTACCTAAAGATGGCCTCATTCAAGTACCCTCTTTTGCAGCACTCTGTTTATTTCCCCAGAAATAATGTTCCTCTCCACTTGTCTGGCTGCTTTACCTCTGCACAGAAGCCCTTCCCCTTTGAGACTGCAAACTCTCACAACTTCTGGCTCATCTATGTATTCCTAAAGCCCAGAGAACTATGATTGGCATATAGTAGACGGTCAGTGGGTATCTATTTTGAACAAGCAAACCTTGAGTAAGTGAAGAGGTGAGTGTTCAGGGTCAGATGACTCCTGGTGGCAGAACTAGGCCTCTTTCCCAGGTAGTTGTGACCCCAATGTCCATGCTTTTCTAACTGCATGCTGACTCCTGTCTACTGAAAGGACAGACAAAACAAAACCCAACAAGAAGCCACAAGAATGGGACAGACCAAATTCTCTCTCCCCAGGAAATACACATTTACAATTTGAAAGCAAGTGGCATGGCTGGCTCTGGCTCAGAGGGTTAAACAAGAACTGCTGAGGGAAGCCAGTCAAACTTGTTTTTTTTTTTTCTATTTTTGAAGAGGCCTAAGTTTGCAGTCTGCAGACCTATCTGCAGGGCTGGCGGGATTGCTGTGAAAAGAAACCGGAGAAGCTTGCTGACAAAAGACTGAAATCCTGGTATCTCCTTTGTTTTCACCCAAGTCTGCGGCCACTGACATTCCTCTTTTACACCACGGGTGGATAATAAGCCCCCTTCTCAGGAATCGAAATGCTCTTATACATTTTAATGTGACCTTAGCGAGCGCTTTTCAGAAATCAGAGGCCCATCTGACTACACTTGAGGTTGAATTGAGCTAATGGTATTCACCTCATCTTTAGATGCAAAATTGGAAGATAAAAAGACCTTGCTGTGAAAAGAGGGGGGGACGTAGAGAGTGGATGGGTTGTGGGGGGCGGGAGGGGGAAGAAGATTAGAGATACTGCTTAAAAATCTAGTGATTGCGTGTTGATAACAAAATGTCTCCTCTTTCTAAAAATCTCCCATGGGCTCCAGAAATGTCCTTATGCTTTTATTTTTAATGATAGAATCTTTTTATTCCTGGGCTAGGGAAATTTGGTGTTTGCTGCATATGTGGCCGGGAGATACATTGACCTTTAGCAAATCTTATTTTTAAAAAAATCAGATGGAACAGTTATTGCAATATTCCAGCCCTGTAAGGTGAGAGAGAGAGAGAGAGAGAGAGAGAGAGAGAGAGAGAGAGAGAGAAGGCTTTCTTCCTCTGTAATCAGATGTGGATTAAATTTATTAAAGATGCTGTACCTTCTTTTAAATGACTTGCAACCATCTTTCTGAATTATAAGAAGCTAGTTGGAGACATGGCACCCTTCTGATTTTGTCTTAAGATCACAGAGAAAAGTCTTAAAATGGAAGGAAACCTGGTTCCTTTCTGTTGCTCTTAGGCTAAGATGTGGTTCTCATATACGCACCCGATGCATGCAGGGCCCTAAGGAGGTATGAAGAGGGGTGAGGGGGAATGAGAGGGAGGGAGCACAGGGTGTGGTCAGGAAAGAAGCTGGGAAGGAGCCCCTATAACTCAAATAAAACACGCATTCCCCCAAGACAGGCTCATTTCCAGTTTTGACGTGCCTGCCTTCTGTCAAAGGCCGGTTGGATGCCTCCCGCCACCAGGCTCAGCAGCCTCCAGGATGCTAGGGCCCGTGGGGCAATCCATCATGAAACACACCTGGTCTGCCCAAAGGAGACAGCAGGTAGGGAGGGGCGGGCTGAGCAGGTTGGGGGTGGGGAGCGGATGGCAGGGAGAGTGGGGCCCAGGTTGATTCGTGAGGATCTGCCTCTCTCAGACGGGACCTCAGGCCTCAGGGTGTATCCATCCAAGGGGCGTACATAATTTATCAGCGTGGAAAGGGTGACAGATTGGGATGGTCTGGCCTTTTGACTTTGTAGCTTCTGTCTGTATTTATAGAATTGGATGCTTGGGCCTTGAGGCCACGGCATTCTAACTTTAAAATTGGGCGCGCTGACTCACATGCAGGTGGCGAATGGGGTTTTTATTATGACTTAAACTTTTTTTTTTTAAGATACGACCATCTTGTTCACTCGCACTCATTGCAACCATTATGTGGCTTTAGGGAGACCCTTGTTTTTGGGAACAATGGCCCACACTGTGTCTTCATAAAGGTTGTACCTGGAAAAGGGAAATTCTGCAGTTGGTTTCCAGTTCCAGTAGAATTTTATGTGGCCCCCTGTTTAGGAAGAGAAGGCGGCACTGCAGGGCCACTGTGTCAGGAGACGTAATCATAGCGGAAGGTTGGATATAACAAGATGCCTTAAAGCCAGACTTGACAGGTTCAAAATTTATCCACGTCGACCCACTTTTGTTTCATTAGCTGTGATACATATATAGGAAAACCTATAGTCCTCCTCTTCCCTTAGCTTGGAATTCATTCATTCTTAAGGAAATTCCAGGCTAAGAGATGCTTTTGCAGTAGATGTAATGTTGGGGGGTCACGGGGAGGGCTGTACAACCCAGAGAAGACAAGTAGTGATTGTATAGCATCTCACTACGCTGATGGACTGTAATGGGGTGGGTGGGGGGGACCTGATGAAGGGGGTAGTTTAATAACCATAATATTGCACATGTCATTGTAGATTAATGATACCAAAATAAATTATAAAAAAAAAGAGATGCTTTTGCCTAAAATCTTTGGGTATTTAATATATTTGTTGAATGAAGTTCATATGTGAATTTACCCAAGCGGAGTCTAGGGGGAGTGAGAGTCAGGCTGGGCCTGGGCGTTATGTAAATGTCCAGAATGAAAGAATGAGCGAACAGGTGAGCCAGTGAATTTTAGGTCACAGGGAAAGGGAGCTGGGCAGAGGAGGTGGTTCTTGACCACGTTTTCAATGACTGAGTGAGCACCTGGCCAGTGTCCCCAGCCCGTGGTGAGCTGCAGGGATGTATTATTGAATGAATGGGCAGTCTCCTTTCCCTATGACAAGTCCAGGAGGTGCCGGGTGGGGAGCGATTTTTACTGACGACTTCCTACCGCGGAGGAGACTGAGTCTCAGAGATGAGTTTTCAGCAGAGCTCCCGTATGGTGGAGCTAAGCCATGGTAAGGTTTGTCTGACTCGAGTTGCATGATCGCTTCTTTGTTCTAGGATGTTCTGCTGTCCCCTTCGGAGCCCTTGTCCTCAGGGCTTGGCCATGGTGGAAGGACAGGCTGGCTCCCTGCCTGAAAAGCACACCTGTAACGCTCACCAGCCGGCTCAGCGCTGGGAATCTTCTCAATAAGTGAGAGGTCCCACCCCTGTCCCCCAGGGCCTGAGCACTTTCTTTCCATTGCGTGCTGAAAGCCCCGGGGAGCTGGCACTGCTTCCCAACCTTGTCCTGACCGGTCCTCAAAAATGCAATCCTGGACAGGCAGAGGCTGGGGAGGGGCCCTTGGTCAATTCCTGGGACTGGAGCCACCTGGCCTGAAGAATCCTCTGGGTTTGGAGACTCCTGCCAGGGCCTCTGAGACACTGTCCCCACCCCACCTGACCTGGCCTGGCCACCTTGATGAGGTGGGTTGGGCGGGGAGCAGGGCGGGGCTGTGCTGAGTTGTGTCATCTGCGGGGGCTGACTTCTCAAACCGCAGGAATGTGCTGACAGTTTGGGTTGTGCAGTCCCCCGAACCTTCATTGGCAATTCCCAGTTTAGATATGTCCCAAGTGTCCAGGAGAAGGACGGTCGATCCTTCATGCACCATGGCTCCTTCTAAGTCACACTTAGTAAGGTTGCCTTCGGGGAAGAAGAGGACCGCAGGGGCCACAGTGAATGCACTTGGGCTTCTGAATCAGCTGACCCATGTTCAAACTGTGTGACCTTGGCCAGTTGACCGCCCCTCTCTGAGCCTTAGCTTCCTCTTTCTCCTGGGGGTGTTGAGGAGGCCTGACTGCAGGGTCCTCTGAGCAGAGATGCTTATGTGAATGGCTGGGCCTGCACTCAAAATATGTGGCTATTTTTATTTTCAGAATTCTGTGTTCAGTAATGAAAACAAAGGAAGAGGAGAAAGAGGAGAAAAGTATAATAGGCAACATTTCTTGAGTTCTTACTATGTACTAGCCTAAGCTCTAAGCCCTTTACAAAACTACCTTGTAAAATCCTGAGGTTATGATTATTGTCCCCACTTTCCAGTTAAAGGAATGGGCTTAGTGAGGTAAGGTGACTTGCCTGGGGTCCTGCAGTAAAGGTAGTGCTGGATTTCCAATGCCACCCCTGAATATATGTCTACCAGGTGTCCACATGGAGAGGACACTAGGACCCTACCTTAGTGCCCTGCACCCAGTGGACAGAATCAGCTCTGGGATACACTGGGCATGGCATCTTTGCCCAGGGCAGTGCCTCCTCTTGAACACTGATGGGGCGCTTAACATCTTGGGTGGGAAGGTTCATGACAATGCAGGGCACCAGCAGCCATGAGGTCTCATACGCTCTCAGAGAGATTTCACTGTGAGGTAC
This sequence comes from Smutsia gigantea, assembly GCA_032199065.1. Classification (NCBI taxonomy): domain Eukaryota; kingdom Metazoa; phylum Chordata; class Mammalia; order Pholidota; family Manidae; genus Smutsia; species Smutsia gigantea. The sequence continues at coordinate 35,641 of JAVSCE010004870.1, read as the reverse complement.
ATTCATGCTGGGCAATCCACTTCAGTTGTAGCCCTAGTGAAAGAGGATCTCTCTGTATTTTGCCATAAATATTTGCAGTGGAAATCACCTTTGAAGATAAAGAGTTGGGTGAGAAGCAAAGCCTGCCCTGGCCACGTGACCTGTAGTGGGGAATGCTGACGGGGGACAAGGAGCAAGACCGTGCAACCTCTGGGTAGACAGAGCAGCTGAAAGGATTTGGGGGGACATGGTGAAGCATTGCCCACCGTGGCTGTCAGCAAATAGGGAAGCTGGCATGATTGAACAGACTGAATGTCCTGATTGAATGCTCAGACTTTGGAGAATGGGCTGGACTCCTGAAATGACTATTCACTAGCTCTGATTTTGGCCAAGTCACTGAACCTCTCTGAACCTTCTTTTTTTCTCATCTGTAAAATGGGAAACATGGTAAACTTCCCCACATAGCGATCAGGTTTAACTAAGTTCACATAGAAAGTACTGGATGTCTCCATAAGTTTTCTGAAACATCTTTACTGAGATATAATTCACCTACCTTATAATTCATCCATTTAAAGTTTAGAACTCAATAACTTTTAGTATGGTCACAGATAGATACAACTATCACCACCGTGAATTAGAACATTTTCATCACCTCCAGGTGAAGCCCTTTAGCTATCATCCACTCCCACCCTAAGTACTTTCCTTTTTAGATTTCCCTATTATGGACTTTTCCATGTAAATGGAAACATATATGTAGTCTTTTGTGGCTGGCTTCTTTCACTTAGCATTATGTTTCCAAAGTTCATCTGTGTTATAGAAGGAGCCAGAACTTCATTCCTTTGCATGGCTGAATAATATTCCACTGTGTGGATAGACCACATTTTATTTATCCATCCATCCATCAGTTGATGGATATTTGGATTGTTTCTGTTTTTTGACTATTAGGAATAGTGCCGTTGTGAACATTCGTTTTTGTGGATGTATGTTTTCATACACACCTAAGAGTAAAATTGCCAGGTCATATGGTAACTCTGTGTTTAACAGTCTGAGGAACTGCCAGACTATTTTCCAAAGTGGTCCCATCATTTTACATTCCTACCAGTTATGTCTCAGGGTTCTCCGTACAGTTTTCAGATGAATCTTTCCGCATCCCCACAACAGCTGCCAACAGGAATCAGAAATCCACAATGCTTTTCGATGCCCACAACATCAAGCGCCATCTCTTGATCCCCAATAGTGTGGGCTTCGCTGGTTCATCCAGCCCCGCCTCTTCCCTCAGGGTCCTCCTCTCCGGTCGACCTTCCGCACTCAGCGTGCTCTCTCTCTGAAGGAGCCTTCGCCTCCACTTCCGGGCTTCCCAAACCTGCCTGTCCACCTGGCTTGTTCCTTCCCAGATGCCCACGGTGACTTCCATGTCTGACTTCCTTGGACCTTTGTCTTCCCCTTGCTGTATTCTTCATGGCACCCACACGGCAGGCTACAGGAGTTCAGGCCAGCTGGGGAGGTAGAGAATGCCTGCATTTGGGCTCAGGGGGACCAGGATTCCCATCTTGGCCCTGAATCTATAGCTGTGAGATACTAGATGAGATCAGCTCCATCCTGCATGGCAGTGTCTGCATCCAAAACCAAGTAGCAATGACAAAAATGGGGTAATTACACCTTGCTCTTCTGTCTGGTAGTAAATACTTGTTGAGTGTGTGAATAAATGAGACCAGGATGCAATAGGTAAGAAAAGGTGGTGCTTGGTAACTCCCTGCGGGCTACCTGGTTCTGTGTGTTTCATGAAATATTTTCCTTTATTCCTGCAGTGGTCTTCTGTATGGACACTATATATAACACCCATTTCACAGATGTCAAAACCAAGGCCCAACTTCTGTTGCCAAGTCCTACATCTACATCTACAGGAAGAGTTTAGAAAAATGCATGCCAGAATTAGCCATAGTTAAGAAATATGAAGGTCGTATTTCCCAAAATATATCTCTAGAACTTGAATCCCACAAGACACCATGGGCAAAAAGAGTCGTAGGCCAAATGAGACTGAGAAACACTCCGCGGGGGGCACCCTCTCCCGGGACTCTCCCAGAGATCCCCCCTGGGCACTGCTGTGGACAGGGCAGCAGGTGACACTGTCTGAGAAGGCTCCGGTGTGGTCCCTGTCCTCTTTCCTTCAAGCAGGGGAAGTGGCCTTGGCTGAGGAGTTAGCTTGTTTTGGGGTTGGGGTAGGAGACAGCTCTTTCTGGCAATGTGATCCCCCACTTTAGCACATCCTAATCTGGGCAGGACAGACAGCCGCGTCCTTCTGGGCCTGCAGCTTCTTATCTATAGGGCAGAAGGGGCAGCCGGGGAGGAGCCAGATGGCCTGCTGGTCGCCCTTCCTTCCCCCACCCTGATTGCAGAGCGGAGTTCTCAGGCACCACCAGATTGTTGAAGCTTCGCCCAAGGCCTTTCACTCCAAGCAGCTGGGCCCGCAGGGGTGTGGTTTTGCTCCGGATTTCATGTCGCTCTCCTCCCACCTACACCCCACCCTGGGTGCAGAATCACACAGATCACTGAACAGAGAAGGGCAGGCTTCCCCCACACCTGTGACCCCTGCCAGCTGGGGCCTCCGTGAGCTTCAGTCTTGGTCCCCAAGAATACACTGTGGCCCGGTCAGGCACCAGGCTCCTCTGAGGAGCAACAGTGAGACAGAAGCAGCCCTTGTTGAATACCTACTATGTGCCGGCACATACGCAAGTGTTGACTGGTTCCGTTCAAGGATTTTAGTCACATTCCAAGGATGACAGTGCTCAAGTTCAGGGAGACAAAGTGATCCCGCCAGGTCGGACCATGACGGTGTTGGGATTAGAATGAGGGCTTCCTGTCTGCCAAGCGCAGGCCCCTTCCACACCCTGTTCCTCCAGGACGAAGCACGGCCTTCATCAACCTCTCTCTTCACTCTAAGGACGAGAAGTCGAGGTCCTTTCCAGCGGATGCAGATAATCCGTTTGTTCCTTGAATGAGAGGAACATCTCTGCCGACCTCCAGGTTGAAAGCATGTCCCCCAAGGTGCTCCAGGGATCTTGATGCCTCACAGCCACCCAGGACTGTCCTTATACCGCTGGTCCCTTCGGCTCCCCGCTGGGGCAAGAAGTCAGGGAACTTCCAGAGGCACAGCAAGCGTTTCCCACTCTGTCCCAACTGCTGAAATCGAGGTCACCGAAGACTCCTTTATTCCTCATCTATGTACAAGGCATCACAGGGCCTACAGGGGCTCGTTATTATGGTGGCAAAATATCCATGAACTAAGGTTCATCATTTTAACCATTCTAAGTATACAATTCAATTCAGTGACATCAAATACATTCACACTACCCTGTAACCCAGCACTGTTTACACCCAAAACTTCTTCATCCCCCACAAAAGCTCAGTGCCTATGAGCAGTAAGTCCCTACTCGCTGCCCCCAGCCCCAGAGATAATTCTCATTTAGACAATGCCCACCATCCCTGCCGCTCAACCCTATCCTTCTTTGGGAATATTTTAAAATAAACACCACAGCACACATCGAATCAGGCTGAGTGCAGGAAGCTGCCTAGATTGTTCTGGTGTCTGAAACCTAATTAGGAAAATGGAAAACTACAAGACAAAGATTCCAAAAGGCAAGAACCAGGGTGACTTGAAGTCACCTGCCTCCTGGAGGGTGGGGCGTGGGGCCCGCCCCGGGAGATGGAAACCTGGACAGAGGTTTGTTTTTGAAACGTCTGGGCTGGGCTTGGCCTCCTGGCTTCCCTGGACGCAGCCTGTCTCCCTTTGCCACACAGACCGTGAACTATTCTCTCTCGCTCTCTGTTCCAGCTGCCTCCTAGGCCCAACGACCAGCAGCTCCTCCCGTGAGCTGGTGTGTGGATGTGGGGTGGTGGGAGGCAGGGCTGTGCGGAAGGGGCAGCTGGCTGGTGCGTTTGCTGGTTTTGATCCTAGGCTGCAATTTGGCTAAACATAAGGAAGAAGAAGAAGAAGAAGAAAGACTCAGATATCAACAAAAGGGGAATAAAAGTACTTTGGACCTTGGAGTGCGACCTGGACTTGAGTTTACACTTTTCTAGCTGTGTTACCTGCAACAGGAGCTTCAATCCTTTGAGACTCAGTTTCCAACTTGGTAAGAGAGGATAGCTTGAGTCCCTCAGCCTCATTTCTTTATTCTGCTGGAGCAGGAGCAAGGTCAAGGGCCTTGGCAGTGTTGTCTTTTGACTCTCCGTGGGCTCTGTCCACCTGAAAACTCCTGTTCACACTGCAGATCCCAGTGTGTATCGCCCTTTCTCTGTGAGGCCCACCCAGGAGTTAATCACTCCTGTCTTCGCTCTGTTTCAGCCCTTCAGACAGTTTTCTGTATTACTCACAACCTCCTTCTGTAATTGGTATTTATACTCCTCTGCTGGGCTGAGATTCTCCAGGGTGGGGACTTGGCTGATTCATTCTGGTGTCCAGGATGCAAAATGTGCCTGATGAAAATGAGGTCCTCTCTGCATTCTGATAACCCTGAGGTCTATATCCCCTCTGCTGGGTACATGGGAACAGCATAGGAATGTCGTGCATGCTCTTGGGCAGAGAGGGACTCTCCCCTTCCTCCCATGAGTGAGGCCCATCTCCATATGCTGGAAGCCCTAAATAGGCCCTTGAAGCCTTACACTTTGGGGGACCTTGAAAGGAAGGCCCAGGGTGCTGACTGGCCACAAGTTGCCACAGAAGGACTTCTGTGAGTGGGGCCTGTCCTCTCCCAGAATTTGGGGAAGCCGCTATAGGCCACCCGCACAGGCTGACTCCTCCAGAGGTGCGCTCCTGCCACCTCTCCACTCCTGTTTAGTACCTGGCTGGGCCCAACCTCTCAGGTCTGTTTGTAAAAAATAATTATTTGCTTAAAACATGTGAAGTGATCCTGTAATTTTAATTGGTTTAATTTTAATTTTAAACGACGGGTCTTCAACCTCTAATCACTTTGAAACTGAAGTGCTTTTCACCAAATGTGAAGTGCTTTAGGGTTGGAAATGATTATGTGTAGTTCAGAGTGAAAGGGATAAGAGAGAGGGAGAGAGAGAGAGAAAGAAACAGGAAGGGAGGGAGAGAGAGAGAACAAGATGCAGAATGGAAGGGTCAGGGAAAAAATGCGAACAACTCAGGATCAAGTTGGCAAAACATTCTTGTAGGCTGAGCAGTCGGGGAGAAACTCAGCCCTTCAGTAGATCTAACCTGAGTTGAGGCACTGATCCCCACAGCTCGGTTGTTCAGATTCACATTTTGCTTTTCATATTGACACAGCCTTGCAGCTTCAGTGAGATTTAAAATAACTTCTCATTAGGTTTTCTGATTGCAAAATTCTGATAAGCCCTCTGAAGCTGAATTCTGTGCATCCCCAGAGCCCTGGGCACACATCTGCTCTGCCCCTGGGGTTACCCAGCACCAGCCACAGAGCAGCTTGGACAGTTGGGCAGAAGGGTGAGCTGGTCGGTGAAGATTCAGCAGTCTGAGCTCTGTCTGCAGGCCTGCAGAGATGAGGTTCTGGGGAGGCATGTGGCTCCAGCACAAGGGAGCAGGGCAGGGCGTGTGTGTGCGTATACTCAAGTGTGTGTATGTGTGTGCGTGTTTGTACGTGTACTGGGGGTGAGTTGCTGGAAACACCTGGCTGCAGCTGCCCAGGCCCAGTGTTGCTGGGAAACCTGAGAAGCGCACATGGCTGCTGGGCACCATGAAACTCAGAAGATCCTGGCTGGGCGCAGGGCTGGGGATGGGGTCAGGCAGCTGGGGTGGGGTGGGCAGCCTGCAGCTGCTGCCCTGTCTCCCTGCCGTTCTTTCTCCCTGCATAGCAGTGCCCAGAGAGCGTGAGAGATGAGCCTGAATTTCCACAGCCTGACTTCGGACCTTGGAGTGCGACCTGGATTTGAGCTTACACTTTTCTAGCTGTGTTACCTGCGACAGGAGCTGGTGTTATTTTGGGCTGGTTAATTCGACTTCCCTAGTATTGTTGGCTCTTTTGTAACTAAGAAATAAGCTTTAGAGGCAGGGTTTCTCCAGCCAGCCTCACCTCTGGGGCCTTGGATGGGTCCTGTGCTTGCGTCCCCAGGTCTTGCTCTGGGGGAACGGAACGTGTAATCCACACATTCCCGGTCATAGTGCCTCATCAGACCAAGCCCCTCCACGGCAGGCCTGGGTCCACCTGAAGTCTGTGTCCCCAGCACCTACCACAGGGCCAGGAGCTGAGCACGGTTCAGATCGGAGGCTTCTGGAAGGTGGCAGTGGAATGCAGGCGAAAGACCGTGTTGTTTGGGCCAGACAGACTGCGGTTTGATGCTAAGCTGTGCCGTTTACTGCCCCCAAAGTCTGTTTGTCCACCAGTTTGATCCCTAATTTCCTCTACTGTCAAAGTGGAGTCAGCCTCACAGGACCCCCAAAACAACTTCCAGGTGGATTGTCACCTTCATGGGAGCAGACACACTTCAACACATTTAGAAGAAAATATATTAGAATATCTGCATGACTTCAGGGGCACAGAAGAGCTCTTGAAACAAACCCAAAAGGACTGCCACAGGAAAATACTGCTACGTTTGACCACCTTAAAATTAAAATCTTCTGTTCATTGAAAGGTACCCTAAAGGAAGTGAAAAGACAAGGTACAAACCTGGGGAAGCTATTTGCAATACATATGACCCAGAAGATAGAAAGAACTTCTACAAATCAAAATGAGAAAAGAAAATGGATAGAAAAATGGGCAAAAGATCTGAACTGACAATTCACAGATGAGAAACCATGTGTGGCTCCAAATATAAGAAGAGATTTTCAACCTTTCAGTAATCAAGGAAACGTGAATTAAAACCATATGTACTGGATTCACAAAGGTATCTGAAAAGAGGGAAGGTGGCCGGAGCTGACGTTTAGTGGAGCTGGTTTCCTGGGCTCACTACCTGCTGCCTGTGGCCCATCACAGCCTCTGCACAACAGTGTTCAGCTGCAGAGGAGAGAGTGGACCCTAGATCCTTCAGCATCTACCCCTTCTTTCTTTGGGCTTAATTTGCTATTCTCCTCTCCCAGCTCTTGAGATGGAAGTTTACATCATTGTTTTTCAGCCTTTATCCTTTTAATATAATCCTTTAAGGCTATGCCAGTTTTCTCTAAGCAGGACTTTTGTGCATCCCCCAAATTATCATACGGTGTTGTTTTTGTTATCATTTAGTTAAAATATTTTATGATTGCCATTGCGATTTTTTTGTTGGACTCAGTGCATTTCTTAGGAGTGTATTTCTTGATTCCTCCAAATTCTTAATTTCCAAAAATATTCTACTTATTTTGCTATTGATGCCTAGCTGAATTTCACTCAGAGGACATGCTCTATGGGATTTGAATCCTTTCAAATAAGCTGTGCCATGCTTTCTGGCTCAGCATATGGTCAATCTTGGTAAATGTTTAAAACATATACTCTGTGGTGGTTGAGTGCAGTGTTCAATGAATTAAGTTCAATTATTAAGCCAACTTGGTTACTTATGTTATTCAAACCTTTTATATCCTTGCTAATGTTTTTGGTCCATGAGTTTATGTTACAGAAAGATGCGTTAATAGTGGTTTTGTCTATTTCTCCTTTTAGTTCTGTCAGTTTTTGCTCTCTATATTTTGAGGCTATGTTATTAGATGCATGTACATTTAGAATTATTATGTCTTCCTGGAACATTGGACCTTGTATTTTATGAATTGTCTTTCTTTATATCTAGTCATATTTTCTTTCTTGGAGTCTACATTGTGTGATATGAATGTAGTTTTACCAGCTTTCTCTTGGTTGGTGTTTGCATTGAGGTATCTTAACATTCTTTTACTTTAAACTTTATGTATCCTTATATTTTAAGTGTATCTTGTAAGCAGCCAACAGTTATTTAAAAAATCCTGTCTTACAGTGTTTGTCTATTTACACTTACTGTAATGACTGATATAGTGTATTTTTTCTGTCTGACCTATGTTATTTTTTTCTCCTTTCTTGCCTTGTTTTGGATTCACTGAGTCTTTCTAAAATTATTCTTTTTGTCCTCCCTTTTCTTAACAGTATTAACTCATTCTTATGCTATTCTTTCATTGGGTACTCTAGAATAGTGGTTCTCAAACTATTTGATCGCAGGACTTCCTTACATTCTTAAAAATTGAGACCACAAAATGATTTTATTCATCTGGGTTACATCTATCAATATTTTATTGTGTTATAATTTAACATGGAGAAAAATTAAAAATATCTATTCATTCACTTAAAAGTAACAATAATAAATGTTGGTTAATAGAAATAATTTATTTATTTTCTGAAACCAAAAAATTAAGAAGATGGTATCTGTATTCAATATGTTGTGATGTGTGGTTTTGGGTGACATACGTAAAGAAAATCTGGCTTTATGTGGATATGTGGTTGGGGAAAAAAAAGGAGTATTTGAAAAGCTTTTCCAGAATATTGTGGATATTCTTCTGGGATCCTACACTAAAGTTTCACAAGTAGTAGTTTCTTATATGTTAGTTACAGTTTGGAACCTGAAATCCTATCAGTGACTTTCCATAGTCTCTTTCATTAAAATCCACTGGTCTCTCTTGTTATTGGAATAGATGTCTCATTCATGCATACCTTCATAACACTATGCACTGGTCATTTGGAAAATGTTTGAGTTATGTGGGTCTTCTAAATGTTTACCCATCTAATTATATGACATAAAAAATGACATCTGTTTGTATCATTACTGATCTTACCAGAAATATCTTTGAATAGTGGGGAGCCATTTAACTCATGATGGCCAACATAAGTTTTCCAAAATTCAAATTTTTATTTGAAAGCTCATGTTATACCATTGGTAACATGCACTGTGAGTTGTTTTACTTAAAATGACATGTTCACTTTGTTAATTTTTGAGGGGAGAATAACCATAGTTTGTCAGTTGTTCTTTCCAGTAAAAATGGTCTTGGGGTACAAAGTGGCTAATTCACCTTGCAACTTAATCACAGAAGCATTTTTCCTTGGGACCATCATTTTATTTCAGGATGCAGTGGCTGAGCTTTATGCCTATGTATGTCCTATCTCATCACATAGAATATTAAAGATGTCTAGTCAGGGGTCATGATTTAATAAAATGTAATGCTTTTCTTTTACTGTTCTCTCAGAGATAGTCAAATGAAATTGGCTCCTGAATCTTTTTTTCCTGCAAGTGGGTGGCAGTGAAGACTACAAGGACTAGTGGCCTGGTTTCTGGCCACGGCTGTGATTGTGCTGAGGTGCCGCCATTTTTATCCACTGTTGCTTTCCAGCTTCAGTGCATGTGTCAACAGAATAAAAAGAAGCAAATAATGCCATAGTATCATTATGAAAATACTTTTGACCTTGAAGACTCCTCTGGGACTCCTTGGGGTCTGTGAACCAGATTTTGAGAACTGCTATCTCAGAGGTTACAACATACATCTTTGATCTTTCTGCAGTCTAATCTAAACCAGCACTTTCCCCACTTCTTGGACAGTCTCCTTAGTGTGCTTTAACTTCGTTCACTCCCCCTTTCATACTTATACATTGTCTTTCTCATGCATTTTATTTCTCAATCTAGCCCACACCCCACAAGTCATTATTATTGCTTTATTCAGTTGATGTTTCATTTACACTTATTCACACATTCACCCTCCCGTCATGTTTTCATTTCTTCCTACGTTTCTGCTATTCTCTGAAAAACACCTTTCAGTCTGTCCTTTTTGGTGGGTCTTCTGGTATAGATGTTCTCAGCCTGAAAATGTATTTCTTCCAATCTGAAAATGTCTGTATTTCACTTTTATTGTTGAAGGATATTTTTACAGGGAGATTTCTAGGCTGGCAAATTTTGTTTCTGATACTTTGTAGATAGCATTCTATTATCTTCAAGTTTTATTGTTTCTGTTGAGAAGTTAGATGTGAGTATTATTCTTGCTCATTTGAAGGTAATACTCCCCCGCCCTCCACCTCCAACCTCTGAGTTTAAGATTTTCTCTTTGTCTTTGGTGCTCAGTGACTTTAGTAGAATGGGCCTGGGTGTTTTTCCCTTTGCATTTATTTTCTCAAAGGTTCATAGAGCTTTTTGAATTTCTCTAAATATAACTTCATACTTTTTGAAAATTGCTAGTCATTACTTCTTTAGATATTGCTTATGCCTGACTTGTTCTTCTGTTCTTCTGGGACTCCAATTTCATATGTTAGACCTCTTTACAGTGTTTGATTTCTCTGAAACTTTTCCCCAATCCTCATGTATCTCCATGCATCATTCTAGATATTTCTTTGACATATCTTTCAGTTAACTGATTATTCCTTCAGCTGCATCTTGTTTGTTATTAAACCTGTCCATTAAAATTTTAATTTGTTGTTCTTTTTTTCAGTCCTAGCATTTACATTTGATTCATCTTCATCGTTTCTGGTTCTCTGATGTAATTCTCAATCTTTTATTTCCTTAAACATAATAAGCAAGTTATTTTTAAAGTCTGGGTCTGATACCTCCATTGTCTGGAGGTCCTGTGGGAAGTTTCTATATGTATGTTGTGTTGACATGTTTTCAGCCATATTGTTTTGTTTCCTTGTAAGCCTGGTTTTGATTGAGTACTGGGAAAAATGTAGAGATAAACTGAAGACTAGGTTTAATGTTTGATTCTGGTAAGTGCTACTAGCAATGCCAGATCTACCTTCCAATCAGGCATGGAGATGTTTTAGATTGTGCTTCGATCCCTTTGAAGGACAGTGTGCTCTAGGGAAGGTCCCTTTAGGGTCAGTTAAAAAACAAAACCCAAATCAATTCCTCCTCAAAAGGCAAGAAAGAAGAAAAGAGAATCATAGAAGAAATGGGTACTACTTTTGGTGTTAGTGGTTTACTTCATCTGTCTTATTAATGGCCCCTGAACTTTAACTTTGTCTTTCTAGTTTTATGACCGTGTCACAATTTCAGCCTCTCATTTTCCTCTTCCAAAATTAGTGGGCATCTTTAGAGAAAAAGCTGTCCAAATGCCGAGCTGGTCTCATTGAGTTTCCTTCTTCTCCTGGATCTTGGCTGAAATTCTTCACTGAACTGATAACTCTCCAATGCCTTCAGGCATTTAATGTTTAATTTTTAATTTAAAAGTTTATGCAGATTTTCTGGGTTTTACAGTGGGAAAGTTGGTCTTAATTATCTAGTCTGCCATTGCCAGAATAGGGGAAATCTGGTACAACTGCTTCCAATTTGTCAACATCTAGAAAACTGAAGATATTTGCATTCCACGACCCAGAAATTCCATACCTAAAAATATTTACCTTAGAGAGAAACTTTTGCAAATATAAACAGTTTTTATAATAGCAATGCCAAACAATAGGAGAATGAATAAATTATCTATGGCATACTCTTACAAAAAATAATACAGCAGTGAAAACTAACGAACCAAAGTTACATGTATCAAAATGGAAAACCTCATGAACACAATACTGAGTAAAATGTGATGTGAAGAAAAAAATGTGTGTGTATGTGTGCATGTATGTAGTGATACTTAAATTTGTAGTAAAATATATGGGAATGGATGGTTATAATAGATGCTGAATTGAATAGTTATTTTTTTCCTGGTGAGAGGATGGGTTTGTGATCAGGGAGGGGGACATAGATGCTTCAATTTTGCTGATAACATTCTACTTCTTAAACTAGATGGTGGGTGTACCTGAGTATTTCTTGTGTTAAAAAAAATCTTTTGGACAGTCTTTCTTGACTTGGCTATTTAGTTCATTTATTTAGATTATTGACTTATTTTTATTGTTTCTAGTGTCTTACTTTCTGATTTCTCTTCTACTTTTTCTGTGATTCACTTTTCTTCTTGACTTTTGATTGAGATTTTTAAAAAGTTATCCATTTGCTTTTTTTAAAAATTCATTTCTACTCTCCCTCTACTGCTTTGAAATCTATTTTTTTTTCCCTATTGTGTTACTGCTTGTCCTGGACTCTTCATCATGAGTATTTGACTTAACAACATATTAAATTAAATAATATCTTAACCTCCTGTGAATAATCAAAGGTCCTTAGAATGCCCCAAATCAAATCACCACCCTCCCAAGTTACATGTAATTGTTGTCTAATATTTCAATTCCATTATTTTTCTGTAATTTATAAATGAGACATTATTCTAGACACTCATTATATTGTCAGTTTTACCTAAATGTTTATCAGCTTCTTTGCTTAACCATTCCTTCTTGCATCTCATACCATTCTTTCTGTAATCATTTTCTTTCCCCCCTTAGGGAAAATCTGCTGGTTTACCACGAGCCACATGTATCTGGGTATACCTTTGTTTCACTTTTGCTCTTGCTGAGCATACAGTTTCGTGAAGCACATAATTCTGGATTGGCAGTACATGTACCCCCACACTTTGAAGGTACTGTTCTATGTCTTCTGGTGGCATTTTTGAGCTGAAAAGTTTGCTCTGTCTTATTGTCATTCTTTTGAAGATTATCTCTTCTTTCTGACTGGCTGCTTTAAAAGTATTATTTTGGTCTTCAGTATTTTAAAGAGTCACTGTAGGATGTCTGAGAAGATTTAAAACATTTCTCTTACTTGGAATAAATGATTCCTGAACCTTAGATTTCTATCTCCTATATAGACATTTCTCCTATGTTCAAGCATCCCAGATCTGCGAGGGACCACAGGCTCAGCTTCTCCACCTTGTTTTGGCCTGAGGGTCAGAATACAAATTGCAGTACTGTTCTTGGCAAGCAAAGGGCAAGCATCTGAAGGGCAAGCAAACCCCTGCTTCCCTTGCACTGCTAGCTTATCCCACCATCAGGTCTAGCTCATATTTTGGGGAGGAATGGGTACGGGATTTGGGGACTCCCACATGCCTTGCTGGCCCAACAGTATGTCAGAAATGCATGTTATTCAGGACGGTCTTGTTTTGACTTGAGGAGGTGACCTGGAGGACTTGGTCTGCCATATTCCTAGAGTGGAAGTTCTATTATTCTGTACTAACCTTTTAACTTCATTAGCTCTCATAAACACTGCATAATAGAGGCGGTCATACTATCTACCTTGAAGGATTATCATGAGGATTAGGAAGCCTAGGAAGCCTCTAGCACTTAGCAGATGCTGAATACATGGCAGCTAATAACAATGCTGCTGCTGCTTGACCATTTGCTGGACTTAATCGAACATATATTGATTGTTGTAGATGCATAGACTCTGTATTTATATTATCTTGTTCAATCTTGTAACACTGTTGGATTGGTAATATTATCCTTATTTTGTAGACTAGGAAACTGAGGATCAGAAAGTATAATGTGCTGCATCCTTATTAAATGATGTAAATATATGATGGTGCCTAATTCATTCATTCTTTCAACAGATACTTACTGAGTTTTGTGCCAGGCCCTATGGTGATATATAATAGGTGTTTGCATTAGGAGAGGCATGGAAAAAATTATATTTTGAGGTGGGGCTTGGGTTCACTCAGCAAATGGCCTCTAGTAATAACCATTTTCTTATAAATGAGTTGGAACTTGGGGCCCTGAGTTACAAGCACCATGAAGCAACTTTAAGGGCAGTTGTTTGAGTGAAGGTTCAGATGTAATGTACTTGCAGCATGTCCCTGGCATGAGTGACAAGTAATGTCACTAGAAGGGGATGATGGGGCCTGGCTGGTACTCCCATGAGAGCAGGGCTCTGGCCAATAGGTTCTAACCAAGAGCTGCATTCTGGTTACTTTCGGTCACCTACTGGAATCTTCTATGACTGCTCTTCCCATGACCTCCAGGCTGCTATGATGCCTCCCCCACCTGCTCTGCTGTCCCCGGTCCCACTGTCTGCTGGGATGTTGAGACCCATGCCTCCTACTCTCCCCTGGGAGCAGGACCCTTTCCTTCAGCCACCCCCCACCCCAGGTCTGGAGAGGATAGGGCATAGGCCTGGTTTTGTTCTGCTCATGGGCGATGGTGAGCCCGTATGTTGGAGTGAGGGTACGTGGCTCAGAAGCAACTGCCTGCCTGGGCTCCACCTTGGGGACTCTGAGCTCAGTCTTTCAGCAGATGAAACCTTTTATGTGCATTCATACATGGGAGATCTGAGGATCGGGGAGAGGAAGGGCAAGCCTTTTTATTTTATTCTTCATCCAATATGCATCCATTATTGAGCATCAGGTCTGCACAGCAACTGAGATCCAGAAAGGGGATTCAAAGCCCTTTCTGTCTGGATTCTGCAGCCTATGCTCCTGCCTCCACCCACCTCCCAGGGTGTGTATGAAGCCTGGAGCTACTCTGGGCATGGGCAGCACAGTGCCTGGCGTGTAAGAACTCGGTATATGCTACCTCTTTCTTTCTCGGAGCACAAAGGAATCTTAAAAGGAAGTGCAAATCTGTTGCCTTGGAGAAGTTTGAGAAGAAACCAGAGAGTGTGTAGGAAGGAATTCACTCAGCCTCTGTCTAGGCTGCTGCTCGGTTCTGGTGGGCACTGACTCGTAGCATTCCGGTTGATAAGGGGCATTTAACTACCTCCTGCAGGTTCTGTTTCCCCTACTTCCCCTCATGCTCCAGCAGTCATCACGGGCAGACCGGCTGGCGAGTTTGTACCTTTCAACATAAACTTTGCTACATGAAACCTTATCTTTTATTTATTGTGATGATGGTTATAATGAAGGATTACAAATATGACAGATTGAACAACATCTCAGAGGCTGTACTTTTGATAGTTCTTGCAGTTCGGGTTGATTTGGGAGAGAGTAAAAAGGAGAGAGGCTCTTTGTGAAGAAAAACATAATTTTTATAGGAGTAGTCATTACAGAACATGATCATATTGTATTTATCTAACTGCAGAAATGATGCTAGCAACTATCCCTCTTTTATTTCAGTGAGTAAAAGAAGCCCTTGTGGTTAACTAAGATGAAGGAACAGATGAATGGGATGAAGAAGAGGTGAAGCAGTGGCTGCCACCTGCTCCCATCTGCTCCTGGGAAGGAGCTGAGGGCCACACATGTGGCACAGAGATCTGACTTTCCCTTTCGGACACATCACTTCATGACCCTGAGGCTGAAACGCCCGCATGAGGTGGTGTTATGGTGGTCTATTGCTGTGTAGCAGACTACCCCACACTTGGTGGAATAAACCAACACTCATTCATCATCCTTGTTTCCCTGAGTCTGGGGTGACTGGGCTCAGTGGAGCGGTTCGTGATCAGGGTGTCTCCAAGGGTGGTGGTCAGATGCTGGCTGACGGGCTGTTGGTGTCACTCACACATCTGCGGGGTGCTGCAGGCTAGTGGCTGGGACCTCAGAAGGGGCTGTCAGCTGGGACATCCTCACGTGGCCTCCCAGGTACCTCAGGCTCCCTCTTGGCATGGTGGCCGGGTTCCAAAAGTGAATGTTCTGAGACAGGAGGAAGCTACTTTGCCTTCTGTGACCTAGGAAGTCACACAGCTCCACAGCTGCTGCCTCCACTGTTAGACCCCAGGGCCTGTCGGGTGCAAGGAGAGGCCCTACTGACTGCAACTCGTGCTGGAGGAGAGGCAGGCTCTGAGATGGGAGATTCAGTAAGAACTGGCATTTGGGTAGTGTGACCATAAGTGAAATAACGTTGACAGACAGTGAGGTATAGGGGAAGGAGGGTGGACTTGGGAGTCAGAATGTCTTGAGTTCCCTGGACAAGCCAGCCGCATTCGGGTGGATTTGATCCCTGACGGCCTGAGCTGGGGGCAGCAGGGGTGGAAGAGGAGACCCTCTCCACACATTCCAGATGCTTCTCCTGGTCCCCTTCCCTGGCATGTCTGCTAGGCTGCTGCCCATCTGTACAGAGGTGGAGGATGCACCTTTCCGCAGGGAGTCTTACACTTTTACTTGAAGATTCTTGTGATTCTAACATAGAGCTGTGGGTTTCCTAGACTGGAGGTCACATTGGAGGCTGTCCCTTCCCAGGCCTTTGGTTTAGGCTAATTGAGGAGTTTGTTCACTTATGATAGATATAGGTCTTCCTGGGTCACAGCCAAGACTAAGTGAAATAACGTGCATGAGCCCAGGAGGGTATGCAGGTGTGGTGGGGTGTGGGCTAGGCTTTGCTCTTGGATGCTCTTGGGTTTGGATCCTGGCTCAGTGATGTTTCCCTGGGGAACCTGAGATAAGTCAGGTCCCATCTCCAAGCCTCTGTTTTCACATCTGTAAACTGGGATCATGCCCAGGGTTACCGTGTTGCACACCCACAAGGGAGTGCCTCTCACAGCTTACTCCATGTGAACGGTGCCCCCTGGAGGTGTGCATGCACAGTCGGCATGGCCTCCATGCTCCCTGCTGGCATGGCTGCTCTGAAGGCTGGGCCACTCCCTTGGTGGAGGGAGGGCCCACTGAGCCTGGGCAGAGGAGAGTCTCAGCAAAGATTTGCTCCTCCACCTTTCCTGAATAGGTAGGGGCAGCAAGGTTTGGAGGTTTCCATATGACCCGGCAACTTTACGGGGTCCCGCCCTCTTCATGTGCTGAGTGTGCCCAAACATCATGACTGAGCTCATCCCAGGATGCAGTGCCCTGACTTCTCACTCCCTGAGGCCCTGGGAAAGGGGCTCCTACTTTAAGTAGCAAGGCACAACACCAAAAGTTTATTCATGTGGTTTACACCAGGATTGCAGGGTCAGATGGGTTATCATGAGGCTATGCAGTGGGTTGCACTGGTTTTCTGACTAGTGCAGTATATTCTCAGCCCCCAGTTCTCTTGCTATGTACTTAACCTCCTGGGCCATGGGGAGAAATAGTAAGGTATGTGCAAGGGATCCAGACAAACCTGGACTGAATCCCTAACCCTTGCGCCATCACTTGCTGTCTGTGAGGCCTCAGCCAGCTGCTCAGTTTCTCTGAGCCTTGTTTTGGTTATCTACAAAATGGGTGTGATGGCACCTACCTATCTGGCTGGACATGCAGATTAAATGAGATAAAACCTGTGTAACTAAACAGTATTGATCAAGTATTTATTGAGTGTCCAGGCAGTATTCAGGTTGCTGGGGATGTGGGTAGACAAAGTCTGGGTGCTCAGGGAGAGGCAGGCAGAGCCGAGCCAATGTGCGAGTACACCACCTGTCAAGGTCATAGGGCTTGCAAAAGGCAGGTGGGACTTGAACCCAGGTTCACCTGACCCCAGGCGGTTCCACCAGCCTTGGCTGATGAGGTCACATCCTGGAGCCCCTGGCATCTGAGGGCATCAGCCCCTCCTCTTCTTCCTCTTTTCAGGGAACAGTTTCTGTGGCTGATGTGGGTGTGGGAGATGCAGGTGTCTCCATCACATGCCAGGCTTGATGGGGCTAAGTGTATTTCCTACAGTGATGGTGGACATGATTAATTTGGTAGAGAAGTTGCCTCATTGCTGCTGGCACAAAAAGAAAAGAAGGGGAAGGAAGATGGAACAGAATGGCAGGCTCGATCGGAACTGGGGGGAAATATTCTTGGGAGAGAGCGAATGAGGGCCTGGGCTGGCTCTCAGATGTATCTTGAGTGCATATTGTCCTAAGCAGCAAGCAAAGCACCAGCAGCGTGACCAGAGACGTGGGAGTTGGGCATGGGAAGAGGGTACTGCCAGCCAGGTAGGCACAGGTGTTTCCTAGAATAACTCACTAAGTGGCATGCTGTTCAGTGTTCATACAAATCATGTAGGAGGCAGGCTAAAGAAATGTCTTTGGCATAACCCGAGAGCTTCTGATTCAGTCCGTCTGGGGTGGAGCCTGGAACCTTTATTTTTCAGTCATTCCAAGTGGTCCTGATGCAGGAGGTCCAAGAGAGGTGTGCACATGTGCTCTGGTGCTTTACAGGTGTGGGTCTGAGGCGGGTGCTGCGCAGTGTACCCCTGCTGTAAAATGAGCTGTAAGCTGCCCACCTTACAGGATTGCAGGAGGCACATGTAGCATCCTGCATAGGAATCTGTTAGTTGTGCATTCACAGGTTGTGAGGAGTAGGCTTAGCCCCCAAGGGGAGAACTGGTTGGTGATACTTGAACATCAGGTGACTAGGGCTCTAAGTCTGGCAGACACCAGTGACATCCACAGTTCCAATAATCACTCCTTTGGGATTCCATTCAGACCTCATCTCTTCCAAGAAGCCCTCCTTAGCCTCTACTCTGACTCCTACTACCTCCGATGTTCCCCTCTACTGGAACGTTCTCACATTGCATTAAGGCAATCTGTACATTCCTGTCCTTGCGGGACTATCTTGCTAACCTTCATACCTCCAGGACCCAATGGGTAATACTTCTGAGGCCAGAGCATGGAAGCAATTCTGCATGCTGTCCTTTGGTTTCCAATCACACAGTGAGCATTTGCCTGTAGAGCAAAGTCTTCATTGGTATCATTTTTGATGGCTGTCTAATATTCTATTGAAGTGTTGCATTATCAATGTTTACCATCCTCCCTCATTGTGAGTCTTCTTTTTTGCTATTAAAAATAATGCTGAAGTGACTATCCTTGTGCCCCTGGTTTGTGGAATGAGCTCCTGCAGATTAACAAGGAAACCAACAGATCCAACAGTAAACAATACAAATCGATAATTCTGCCAAGATGGGATGCAGTAGGCGAGCCCGTGAAAAATGGTCAATCTCACTAGATAGAACATGCAAATAAAGCGATGCCTGGTATTTTACCTGTCAGGTGAGCAAGAGTAAAAACAATAATAACTGAGCTGTGATAATGGCATAGTGATTCTGGTATGGATTTGGCAGTGGAAATTGACATAATTTGGCAATGCATTTAAAAATTAGTAATCCCACTCCTTGGAATCCTACTTTCAAAGAAACTTTTAAAAAAGAATTGGAAGAAATTGCAAGTCTGTTAAAGGTTTACTCTTTGGGGCACAAAGTCATCTTCCACTTAAAGAAGGCAGCTTCCGTGGGATTCTAGCACAGCCCAGGGTGTGCTCCAGACTGGAGGTGGAGGGAGGGATGTGAGCAGCCTCTGTGAAAGTGTGGTTCTTGTTCTTGGACCTGAAGCGCCAGTAGCTGTTCATTGAACAGATGGAAGAGTAGAGACGAGTAGAGACAGGCATCCCAGGCAGAGGAAATGGCATGGTGCTTGTATACGTATGTGTGTGTATGTGCACATATGTGTATATGTACATGTATGTGTGTGTGTGTAACTCTGGGGGAAAATCCCAGGGCAAAATACCTTTAAAACTGAAATCAGTCAAAGGGAGAAATAAAGTGGGAGAAACCCGTTTATTGCTTACAAGCAGTCCACTTCTGCTCTCCCGTGTCTCTTGTGACCTGGCTGCAGAAAAAGGGACCCCACCCAACCTCTCCGGTCCAGATATGCTCTAGCTCTCTCTTGCAATTACCTATTAATATGGAGATAGACTACTTCTTTCCACCCCTTGAAAACACCTATTGATGTAGAGATGCACTAAGGCCAGGTGAGAGATTCTGGAAATATTGCAATTTTACCAACAGTGTGTGTGTGTGTGTGTGTGTGTGTGTGTGTGTGTGTGTGTGTGTGAGTATGTGTGCAGGGGGTGAGTGAGTAGGTGCACGGTACTTGGGTATGTCAAAACAAGAGGCTGGAGGGCTGGTGGGGGTTGCAGTTCATGAAGGACCTTCTGTGACATGTGGAAGTATCCCCTGTAGGTGATGGGTGACACTGAATCAGAGAAGTGACATGGTCAAATTTGGATTTTAGAAAGATCGCACTGGCTGCTGGGCAGGGGATGGAGCAGGGAGGCCAGGCCAGGTAAGAGGCTGTTGCAATAGTCTAGGGGAGAAACGTTGACACCAAGTGTTACAGACTAAATGTTTGTGACTTCCCTCCAATTAGTAGGTTGAAGCCCCGACTCCCGATGGGACTGCGTTTGGAGCTAAGGCCTGTGAGGAGATGATAAAGGTTAGATAAGGTCATAAGGGTGCGGTTCTAAATCAGTGGGGCTGTTCTTAT
Source organism: Smutsia gigantea (assembly GCA_032199065.1). Classification (NCBI taxonomy): domain Eukaryota; kingdom Metazoa; phylum Chordata; class Mammalia; order Pholidota; family Manidae; genus Smutsia; species Smutsia gigantea. The sequence continues at coordinate 15,784 of JAVSCE010004870.1, read as the reverse complement.
AAAGAGAGGAAGAGACACAAAGCCCGCTCTCTCCTGCTATGCGAGGATGCAATGAGAAGGCGGCTGTCTACAGCAAGAGAGTCCTTGGTAGGAACCGAATAGGCTGGCATCTTCATTTTGGACTTCTCAGACTCTAAAACAATGAGAAATAAATGCCTGTCAGATAGACCATCCAGTTTGCATTTGTTATAGGAGCCAGAGCTAAGTCACTGGGCCTGTGTGAAAGCAGATTGGATTGAGTGGAGGAGGTGGATTCCAAAAATTTTAGGAGCTCACCTCCCCTCCTCCAGGCACCTTCCCTGGGGCAGGCCCCACTTTGCTGCCTCCTTCCTGGTACATGGGGGCACCTGGAAGCTTGCAGTGCCCCTTCAGCTCGCTGTATTGCAAACCTCACTAATTGCATTCTGGCTAATTGGATAATGCAGTTAGTTATCTGTGAGTCAATCAGGGCCCAAATACTGCTCTTTGCAGGATAATTATGCTGGATAAGTGAATGGCTGGAATATTTACAAAATTCTGTCTCTTGGTTGATTTCTTTCCTCAGAAGACAGCCACTGTGTGGGGCAAAGCATAAGAGAGAAAATATCTCTGGGGCTTATGCAACATGGTGACAGGAAAGCTTGCGGTGTTTGAGAAAGGAACATGCAAAATACTAACTTTGGGTAAAAGAGAACGTACAACTGTTTCTTCCTTGAAATGCATATGTTCCACCGGATGATTGGCAGAGCGAGGGTTGGCTCTTGCCTGTTTCCAGCCCAGGAGCTCCACTCAGCACTGGCGTGTGTGTGCGGAAGCTGTTGTGAGGTTGGGCTGCATGGGCCCCACGGTGTTCGGCTGGGTGTTGGGTTCTGCTGAGCTGGGCTTGGGTCCTGGGGTGCCCTCGGCCGTGATCTTCACAGAGTGATTTGAACAGTCTGAGCCTCAGTTTCCTTGTCTGTAAAGTGGGGAGAACAGTGTCTTTGGATAGGTGATATGGAGGGTCGGTGAAGCAGGAAAAGGGTCCCGTGTGCATGTGGGATGTCTGTGCCTTCTCTCCTTCCTTCACAGAGGCCAAGGGGTAAGGCCAGGGTCTGGCGTTGTGGTCCTGGGTGACCTGGGAAGCGTTGATGAAGGTTATCCTGATGAAAGTTTCAGCCTTCTCCCCTTGGACTCAGCTCAGCCAGATTAGCTGGGGGTCTGGACCATTGAAGATGGGGTGGGCAGGTGCTGGGAGGGAAAGGGCCTGTTGAAGGCTCTACTTTCTTTGCAAAGCAAGGGGAATTTGCCTTCCTTACTAGGCACTGAGCACTGTGGAAGAAAGTGTTTTTAAATTACACTTAAGCCTTGAAGGTATTTCTGTCTCCATTCTTTGCAGGCAGCATCTGAGGCCGCTCATGTTACCATGATGTTCTCTGGGTCACACAGCTCATGAACTGGGTTTGGACCAGCCTCCAAACGCACTCTCTCTCGGCAAGACCAGGGTGCAGGAGCCTCCCTTCGTCCTTTGATGGGTGTGTGTGGGAAGTGTTATTTCTCATCCTCAAACCTAAACAGCTGGGGTGCTTAGCTGGCAGCGAGCTCAGATGAAAGCTGTCTTTGTCCCTTGATCCCTTCCAGTAGGTTCTGGTCTGAGTTTCCCAGTGGCTTTTCTCCAAAGTGGACCTGATCTCCTGACCAGGCCCACTGACCTGCAGTCACTTTCACCTGGCCCTGCTGGTGCTGAGAACCCCTTTCCACCATTTCCTGGCCAGGCGCACACATAATGACCTGCAGTCTGGCGGTGGTTTGGAGATTCCACGGATCACTTCTCTGTCTCCCTGGGTGGGCATGTCCTGTCTGCCCATCCAGCAGGCCCTGGCCTGACCTCTCCTGGTCACTTCTGACCAGTGCTCTCATATGAGGCTCGATCATATGATGGTGGCAGCACAGGGCAGCTAAAGCTCGCCCCCTGGCCCAGCCTGATCACCTGCCACTCCACTGTGCTGGCCACCCTGGCAGGACCCAGCGCGTGTAAGACAAGGGCTGTTGCATCCCGCTGCCCTCCCTGTCTGCTGCACCAGCCCACATACAGTGGAACTGGGAGGTTTGGTTGGGAAACAGGCCTGCTCTCGGCTGCCTCAGCTGCTTGACGTGCCCAGTGGCCTTTTGTGCCTGGCACATAGTAGGACTCAGTGTAGTAGGCTCAGTTTCTTGAATTAGTGAATGAACTGGAACTTGTGAATGGATATGTAAACTCCCACTCATCCCCTCAAAACAAACAAAAAAATTCTTGTTGTGGTCGGCAGTTTGGAAACTCCTGAGGTTGTCAAGTTTAAAAAAGGAGGGGTCGTGATGCACTTTGTGGAATATCGTGCAACACTGTTGGCGGTTTCAGCCTACAGTGACTAAATCTTCTAAGTATAGTTTGAAAGCCATGTTAGGTGAAATCTTCTACCGACACAAAGAAGTCAAAAGTTTAAGAGAAGTTGAGGAGAGGAAGAACTTGAAACGGAAAATTCTACCCGTCAATGTGTGTGTGTGTGTGTGTGTGTGTGTGTGTGTATGTGAACACGTGTCTTAGAAAAACTCTTCTATGGCAGTGGAGCCACTTGTGTCTGGAGCATGAGGGACCCGTGGAAGCCTAGGCTAGGTATGCAGCAGGTGCTTACTAGATCTCTTGGATCAGAATGAAGGAAGCCCCCTCGGGCACTGAGGTGGCGTGGCTGTGGGGCACAAACAGGCTGCACCAGCTCTGGCTCTCCTGCTGGGCCACTTTCCTTGGGCTGCTGGGATAAGGGACCAGAAGCTGGGGGAGCTAAGCCACAGAGATGTGGTTCTCCCATGGTCCGAGGGCCGATGGGGAGTCTGTCCCGGGCCCCCTCCTTAGCTGGTTGATGGCCATCCTCCTGTTCATGTGGTGACCTCCCTGTGTGTCTCTGTGTATCTAAGTTTCCCCTTCTGAGGACACCAGTCCTGTTGGATTAGTCTCCCCTAATGACTTCATTTTCAGTTGAAAACTTCCTTTGACCTCTGTAAGGGCCCTCTTTTGACTCTGATTATGTCCTGAGGTACTGGGGGCTAGAGGGACACAAGCGCATGAATTCTGGGGGCACACAACTCGACTCCTGGCATCAGGACACATCAGGACAGTGAGGACCAGTGGGAAGGCAGGGACTCCATGGACAGCTGCCCAGGCACTGGACCGAGGTCCCTTGGAGCAGAGAGTGGTCTCTGGCTCTGTGTGGAGGCCCCAAACCCTCACAGGCTGCTGGGGTGGGTGTGGTGTGCTGAGAGAAGAGGCTGCACTGGGGCAGGGGCTGACTCGGGGTGTTTTGCCGATGGGTTTCAGCCCCGGGCAAGTTCGCTATGGATTCAGTGAGACCAAAGAAATGACAGTAAAACGTTCTTGGAGTGAAAGGGTTAGACCCAACTTTATTTCCATGGTGGCAGGTCAATCACTAAAATCCCGTCCACTCAGAGAGAGTCTGTGTGCAGCAAGCCGGTCTCTGCCTCTGGGCCCCTCTGTCCGCACAGCTGTCCTCTCTCTGTCCTTGGCGCTGCCACCACTCCAGCCTCTGCTCTGCTCTCCTGCAGCCTTGCAGCTGTGCCACCGTGTCGCCCAGAGCACTGGGCAGAGCTCTTTATATAGTCAATAGCAACGTATTGCCCACATGTACGCAGTGAGCTAGCTGACCAGGTCCAGGGGAGAATCCTGGCCACAGGAACTTTCATTTTATCCACACAGGGAATCTGCAGGCGGGCTCCAGTCTGAAGGTCATGATGACCTAGAAGGGGTTTAAGCAGGGCAGGAGCAAGACCGCTCATTCACTCACTTGACAAACATTCATTGGCTGGTTCTTTCCTTGGGCTCTAGAGTCTCCCTACCATGGACTCTATCAAGGTCATACAGCTGAGAACCTGGGCCAAGTTATCTGACTGGCTGAGGCCAGGTGGAGCCATGGTGGCTTGAGGGACGCCATGTGAGTGAGAGGTGTGGACAAGCCCGGCTGCCTCCCAGGCTCCGGGGCTACGACCTTCCTGCAGATGGCCCATCACTGGAAGACGGACCTGTCCCCTCGGCTGTGCTCAGTTGATGGATCAGGTTTCGGCTGCTCTCCGAGGTGGAGTGTCCTCCGGGTCCTCTGGCACCAGGGCCTCTGACATCTCATCTGTCCTGAGATGCCTCATGTGGCAGGCTGTGCACACTTGCTTGGGACCTGCCGGTGGTCCCTGCTATTTTAATTGCCTGGTGTCACTTGGCAGGAGGACTCAGGAGTGTGTCGAGAAGTAGAGTCTGGCTTTGCATTTGCTCCTCTGTGAAATGGGACCTCAGACACAAGGCTGGTATTTCAGTGGTCGTTTCGAGTCTCCTGTGCATCCAGCCAGGGGGTGCCCGTGCTGCTCTGGTAGTTACATGTATTACAGGTTGTGGGAGGAAATGGAATGATGGCTGTGATTGGTGGGGAGCTGTTAATGTGTAACAACCAGCTCTTTTGGGAAAAAAAATTCCTCGCTGGTAGCAATTTGCCAGTTTCCGTGGTGTAAATACTTCCACACAACCCGTGTCAAGCTGAGCATTTGGCAGCCACTGAGCACAGAGGTGGGAGACGAGCCTCAGCTCCTGCAGTGGCTCCCGGTGCCGCTGATGCCTCGGGGAAGGCACAGCGTGCAGTCAGGGCTGGCCATTGTTATGCTGTCTTTGAGGACTGGACCTATCCAAGGGATCTTTCAAACAGAAACAATCAACTTGTATCAGAAAGCTGATGGTAGGACTTTGCTGGTCCTGTTCCCCTTGTGGGCCACACTAGGAGAGTTGATGCATGGTGTCTCTCTCATGGAATCCTCCCAACTTCCCATAGTGGAGTTTCATTCCCGTTTTATAGATGAGGCAGCTGGGACCTAGAGTGGTTAACCCACTCATCTAAGTTCCCTGGCCAATATATGGCAGAACTGGGCCTTCCACCATGAGGTGGGAAGGACGGTGGTCAGTAGCAATATCAGTGGGAAACCTTCCTCAGGTATGTGTCACTGCAGGTTGTGGAAAGGAGGCTCAGAGGTTAAGGGTTGCCCGCTTGGAATGGCAGAGCTGTCGCCTGAGTCCGGGGCTCTATGCCTGTAACACTCGGGTCGCTGCCCCACTCTTGGGCTGGTGCCCTCATATACGCCTTCTGCTGCCTTCTGTTGGGGAACAAGCTCTATTTTCAGTCACCAGACTTTCATAAAATATAAATCCCATTTGGGATGCTCTGCCAAGTACACATGCACCATGCCACCCAGTTGGGTCTGTCTGGCAGAGGTGGGAGGTTTGTGGGTGTGTAGGGGGTAGGGGAAGGCCTCTGTGCATCTATGTGGTGGAAGGGAAAGTGCACAGACCTGGAGGCAGGGACTTCTGGAATCCTGGTGACCCTGGACAAGTCACTTTACCACTTAGTGCCTCAGTTTATCCTTTGCCTCATAGGTGTGGCAGTGCACCCTCATAGAGGTGAGATGAGGTAGGGAATATAAAGAGCATGGCACAGGGCCTGGTATACAGTCAGCACTCCATGAATGCAGATTTCCTCCCTCTTCCTTGTGATCCTCATCATGTCTCTCTTTGACAATGGCCAGGGTTTTGAATTGCCTTTGAAATTCCTTGTGCACCTCTAGCCAGAGAGAGGCCTTGGCAGGGGGCATCCTAGGACCAGCCTCTCTCATGCCTAAAAGCCCTTGTGTTTCCAGGCTCCCGACAGCCTCCCAGAGCTGGAGGTGGCGTTGTGTACACGGGCCATCGCCTTTGGCCTCCCTTGGCTCTGCAGGCGCTGGCTCCCTGGGGCCAGGACAAAGCCCCATTAGGAAGGGCATTTGCACACATCTCTGAAGTGTGTGAACCTGCCGCCCTGGCCCGCCCCAGCCCACGGAGGGCTGGCATTGCTCTGCCCAGCCCTTGTTCCCACAGTGCCAGGAGGTGACCCGGTGTGATGCTGCCTAGGGGCATCTTTTGTGGGTGTGGATGGTGAACACACTTCGCTGAGACGGGACTAGCTGTCCTGCATCTCTGCTGTGGTTCCAGGTGAGGCTGCAGGCTCTGGCAGGAGGGAGGAGTCTGGGAGGAAGGGTGCCTGGGTTCTGTTCAGCATCAGGGAGGAAAGCCAGGTCCCAAGGTTTCTTTTAAAAAGGAGTAGGTTTAACTGATGGCAGCAGAGAGGGGGACTACATCTGTCCTTCCAATAAATAAATGTTTGTTGAGAGCTCATGCTGGGCCAGGCTGTGGGTATAGCAAAAGCAGATACAAATCTCTACTCTCATGGAGCTCATAGTGCAGGGTGGATTTCTTTCAGAAGAATCTCTGGCTTTTCCTGGCTTTCCAAATCTATGAAATGATTCATGTATCCGTCCAACACTTACTGGACCCCGTAAGTGGAGATGTCCATTCATTCTTTCAACAAACATTTGCTGAGCCTCACCTACCATGTGCTGTGTGCACCCTTGATTAACAGTTGGGGTGCCTTGGCTTTGGTGGCCCAAAAACGAATTCAGGACGAGAACTTGTGTGTTAAGGAAGTGTTGCCCGAAGAAGCTGGTAAGAGGTAGAGGAGGGATGGGAAGAGGGCAGGGAAAGAGCAGAGTGAGGGTATGATTCCAGGCCAATCCCAGGCTCAGCCCGATTCCACAGGGAAGCTTTGGAGCGTAAATTGTGCCTCTGAGCTTATCTGACTTGAGGCCAGGGAGCTGGGCCAGGCACTGGCTAAGGGCTTTCCTGGGGGTCGTAAGGTCCCGGGCACTTCAGCTTTCTGAGTGCAGGTAAGGCAGCTCAGGTAGCCTAAACCTGTCCTCTAAAGGAAGTGACAGGTGCAGGCCAATGGAAGCAAAAGGGATGGAGCCGTGGGGAGGAGGTGTGCACACAGAAATGTAAAGAGGATCCTGCAAACCTGGGCTGATAAAAGTGGTGCATGGACCCAAGGTCCGGGGGGAATGGGAAAGCCAGCAGACCACAGCACAATGAAGTGGACCCCCCGAGCAGTGCTCCCACTAATGTGCAGGAAGGAGCCATGAGGTGGGTAAGGGGCAGGGGTGGGGGGGTCTGGGTCAAGCGCTCCTGACAGGCCCCTCCCCCCAGAGCCCAGGGAAGAGAGGTCAGGGAGGGCTTCTTGGAGGAGGTGACACCTCTGGGCGGAGGAGGAGTGGTACACACACACAGAGGCAGAAACTCTCGACAGGGTTAGCTGTGAACCTAGCTCTACTCATTCTAAACTTGGTTTTTTTTTTTTTTCTGGATTAACATTTTTTCATTCGCGGTTATGGCTTCACAGAATCAGAGCCCATTAGGGGGTGGAAGGAACTGTAGTGGTTCTCCTGGCTGAGTCCTTTGATTTTCAGGTGAGGAAGCCGAAGCCCAGAGACGGGCAAAGGTCTCCCACGTCACAGCAGGCTGGCACACGGCAGGTGGGTGCCCCGGCCTCGGAGCCCAGCCTGGACTCGCTGAGTCTCGGTTGCTGTCAACTCTTACATCATGGGATTTGGGTTCTGCGAGTCTGCAGTACAGGCGAGACATGCTGTGTCCTTCTAGGAAGGGGCCTCGTGGTCACTCAGAAGACAAGCTGTAAGGATAGCTGGCGGGTGATGACCCAGCACCTTGTGCGTCTCCGGCAGGATCTGCCTAAGTGAGGCACTCTCGGGAGGGGTGAGATTGCAAAGCACCTTGTGTCAGTTTTGACTAGTAAATTGGGTTCAACACTTGCAGTTTGGGGTACTTGTCTGTGGTACCTGGAGACTTGAGTGCAAGGTAGGAAACATCCCTCCCAAGGCTCTGTAATTCCCGCATCCCACCAGTCTGAGGGGTGGGGAGTAACCATCACTTGCAACTTCAGCTTGGAAAGAAGTGTCTGCTTTCAGCTTTGCCAGGGGCACATTTCTTATCTGTGAGTAATACGTTTTCACAATCCACCTTTTATGTTCATTTCAATAATGCACCTCACTAAGCCCCGGTTCTCTTAAAGGAGAAGGCTCTGTTTATTTCCCAATCTGCTTCCTGAGCAAAGCAACTGAGCTGAGAGCATGGGCAAACCTTAGAAGGCTCACCCTCCAGCCCAGCCTCTGATCAGGGAAAAATTAAACCAAGCATACTTGTTTCATCTAGACCAGAACACCAAAGAGAATGAAAACCCCCAAGCCCCAAAGATTTCAAAGCAAACACAGCTTTAGGGGCCTTTGAAGGTGAAAGGAAAGCCCCGGACAGCCAAATATTCGTGTCATGCATGTCACAGCTGCTGGCCAGAGATCCTGGAGCAGGTGGTCACAGAACTGGCTGGTCAAGGCAGCAGGCAGGAGCCTTCTTTCCTGCCACAGTAAGTTGAGATGCTGATCTGACCCCCACTCTCCTGACACATGTGGCACTTTCTTGTCCTTCTACATCCATCTTCAGTTGGGTGGAACATTTCCTGATTCCCTGCACGTATTTAATGATCCCTTAAGCAAGGTGGAAAGGCTCAGAGTGATGCTATTGGTTCAAGGTCACACAGCTGGTACTTGATGGAGGCAGGACACGCACCTGCTTCTGAAGCCTGTCCATTTTCCATACCATGACCAGCCATCACGCCGAGTAAGGTCTCGGAGGAAGTCTACACAAAGGGAACAAATCTCCCTTACTTCCACATATCCTCCGCCTTGTGCTTACATGAGAGCGCCTTGTACCAACATCACTGACCTGTGAGTCTTTTCTTTTTGAAAATATCTGTGGCTGCGGGTCAGGGGCTGTAGCTGAGTAAGAAGGGTTGGGGTGTCTGAACATCAACTTCCAGGCCCCCCCGGAAGGGAGATAAACAGGCTCCTGGGACTCACACGCAACATTTTTTAGCGTCTTGCACTTTCGGCAAGTGACAGTTTTGCAAATTGCGGGTAAAGAACTTAAATGTCTAATTAAATCCTGAAGATGTACAAGAGTTTGAAACCAGTGATGGATGTTCACGGAGGTGCGGGTCCCTGACGGAGGCTGCCTGACAGGGACTGCAAAGCCGGCTCAGCGACTGATGTCTTGTTGTGATCCATGTTGTCATTTTTTCATTACTGATTAAAATTAAAAATCTGCTTGGCAAATCCATTGTAAAAATTCCCTTCATGAGCATCGACGGGTACAAATTATTTTGTCAATCGTCTGGCAATCAAAACGGGGCTGGAGACTGTTTCTAGCCCACACTTTTTTATCCCCCTCTCACTAACGCCAGTGACTTTTCACAACAAAGTTTTAAAAAGCGTAGGTTGCAGTCTTGGCAGTGCTTTAAAAAACTAAAGATTCATCTCTATTTTTTAATGAAATGTTCTGTTTATGTGCCCCCCTCCCCTTGCTGAGAGCAGAGGGGAAGGTTCGTGGTGGGAGAGTCCGTCTTTGCTCTGTAATTGTCTAATGTCTTGTAATGACAGGTGGATAATAGTAATAAAAGCCTTTATTAGAATAAAAATGTGTTTCAAGAATGGAAGCGTAAATTGTCGAAAACTGCAAGACAGAAAAAGAATCTTGCTGACCTGCAAACCAAATGAAAAATATTAACAGTGACTCCACCGAGATGGTTTTGACTTGGTATCTGTGTGTCATTGAAAGATGGAGGGAGGAAAGGGAGAACATGGAGGTAGCATGAACCTACTAAGCACAGAGCATTGAGTTGAAAGATCTGGATTCTAGGCTTAACCCAGTGCTGTGTGACTCTGGGCAGGTGAATTCCCCTCTCTGGGCTCCATTTCCTCTTCTGCAAATAAAATGATTGGATCAGTCAGCTAGTTCCTGTGTTCTCTTCAGTACACACTCTGCAGACATGTTCAGTCATTTGAAGTCTGTAAGTCAGCTAGACATTTAAAATGCCTAGGGTTCATCTCCTAATGCAGAATGTGGAGTGGGAAGAGAATATCCCCAGGTTTGGAGTCATAAGTGCCAGGTTAGATCCTGATTGGCCATGTATGAGTTCTGGATCCTGAGAAATTTACTCATGTCTTTGAACCTCAGTCCTCTTGAGTCTAAGTGATTAAATGAACTTACATCTGGACAGCACCCAGTGTGGGGCTTGCCATGTGGTAGTCACTGAATCTAATCTATGAATTAAAAAAAAAATTGAGGTAAAATTGGTGTATAACATATAAGTTTCAGGTGTCAACAGAATAACTCAATATATGTGTACACTGCAATGTCTAGTTATCATCACCATATAACTGACCGCCTTCACCAATTTTATTCACCCCCCAACCCCCTTCCCCTCTAATAACCACCAGTCTGTTCTCTACATTTATGAATTTAGTTTTGTTTATTCGTTTGCTTTATTTTTTAGATTCCACGTAGTGAAACCATATGGTATTTATCTTTGTCTGACTTCTATCACTTAGCATAATACCTTCTAGGTCCATCCATGATATTGCAAATGGCAAGATTTCCTTCTTTTTACGGTTGAGTACTATCCCATTGCATGTGTATATATCTATATCTATCATCTATCATCTATCATCTATCTATCTACATAGTTACCTACCTATCACATCTTCTTCGTTCATTCACCCATTCATGGACACTTAGGTTGCCATATCTAGGCTATTGTAAATAATGCTGCAGTGAACATAGGGGTGCATATCTTTTGGAATTAGTGTTTTTGTTTCCTTCAGATACATATCCAGAATTAGATTACTGTATCATATAGTAGTTCTATTTTTAATTTTTTGAGAAACCTCCATACTGGTTTCCATAGTGGCTACAACTATTTTTTACCTTCCCACCAACAGTGCACAAGGGTTCCCTTTTCTCCATATGCTCACCAACAATTGTTATTTCTTTTAGAATTATTTGTTCTAGTTCTGTGAAAAATGCCTTGAAAGTTTGGTCGGGATTACACTGAATCTGTAGATTGCTTTGGGTAGTATGGCTATTTTCACAATATTAATTCTTCCAAACTATGAGCACAGAAAATCTTTGTGTTGTCTTCAATTTCTTTCATAAATGTCTTATAGTTTTCAGTGTACAGGCCTTTTACCTCCTTGGTTAAATTTATTCCTAGGTGTCTTATTCTTTTTGATGCAATTGTAAATAAGATTGTTTTCTTAATTTCTCTTTCATTATTAGTTATAGAAATGCAACAGATTTCTGTATATTGATTTGTACCCTGCAACTTTACTGAATTCATTTATTCTAACAGTTTTTTACTGGAGTCTTTAGGGTTTTCTATATATATAGCATCATGTCACCTGTGAATTGTGACAGTTTTATTTCTTCCTGTCCAATTTGGATGCATTTTATTTCTTTTTCCTGCCTAGTTGCTGTGGCTAGGACTCTAATATTATGTTGAATAAAAGTGGGGAGAGGGCATCCTTGTCCTATTCCTGTTCTTAGAGGAAAAGCTATGATATAAACTATAGTTTGTCGTATATGGCCTTTATTATGTTGAGGTATGTTCCCTCTATACCAATGTTGTTGAGAGTTTTTATCACATATGGATATAGAAATCTGTTACATGCTTTTTCTACATCTATTGAGATGATCATATGATTTTTGTCCTTCATTTTGTTAATGTGGTGTATCATGTTGATTGTTTTGCAGATGTTGAACCATCCTACCATCCCTGGAATGAATGTATGACCCTTTTAATATACAGTTGACCTTTAAAGAGTGCAGGGGTTAGGGTTGCCAATCCCCTAAGCAATTAAAAATCTGTATATAATCTGTACATAACTTTTGACTCCCTAAAACTTAACTACTGATAGCCTACTGTTGACTGGAAGCCTTGCCAAAATCATAAACAGTAGATTAACATATATTCTGTATATGTATTATGTACTGTATTCTTACAATAAAGTAAGCTAGAGAAAATAAAATGCTTTTTCAAATTGTCACAAATATCCAAAAGTTTTTCCAATATATTTATTGACAAAAATCTGCATATAAATGGACTGTGCAGTTCAAATCTATGTTGTTCAAGGGTCAACTGTATTGTTGAATTTGGTTTGCTAACCTTTCATTGAGCATTTTTGCATCTATGTTCTTGAGGGATATTGGCCTGTAAATTAAAAATATTTTGTGGTGTCCTTTATCTGGCTTGGTATTGGGTAATGCTGGCCTCCTAAAATGGGTTTGGAAGCATTCCCTTCTCTTCAATTTTTTTGGAAGACTTTGAGAAGGATAGATATTAAATCTTCTTTGAATGATTGGTAAAATTCACAACTGAAGCACTCTGGTCCTGGACTTTAGTTTGTTGGGAGATTTTTAAATTACTGATTCAATCTCCTTATTAGTAATGGTCTATTCAGATTTCCTATTTCTTCATGATTCAGTTTTGGAAAATCATATGTTTCTAGGAATTTATCCATTTCTTCTGTTGTCCAATTTGTTGGCATATAATTATTCATAGTAGTCTCTTGTGATCCTTTGTATTTTTGTGGTATCAATTCTGACATCTCTTTCTAATTTTATTTATTTGAACTTTTTTTCTTCTTGGTGAGTCTGGCTAAAGTTTTGTCAATTTTGTTTATCATTTCAAAGAACCAGTTTCATTGATCTTTTCTATTTTTTAGTCTCTATTTTGTTTATTTCCACTCTGATCTTTATGATTTCCGTTCTTCTACTAACTTTGGACCTTTTTTTGTTTTTCTTTTTCTAGTTCCTTTAGGGGTAAAGTTAGATTATTTGTTTGAGATTTTGTTTCCTGAGGTAGGCCTGTATCACTATTACCTTCCCTCTTAGAACTGTTTTTGTTGTACCTCATGGATTTTGGTTGGTCATATTTCTATTTTCATTTGTCTCAAGGTATTTTTTGATTTCCCCTTTGGTTTCATTGTTGACTCACTGATTGTTCAGTTGCATGTTGTTAAATTGCCACACATTTGTGATTTTTCCAGCTTTCTTCTTGTAACTGATTTCTACTTTTTTGCTTTCAGCATTTTGAATATATCATGTCACTCATTTCTGGCCTGCAAAATTTCTGCTGAAGAATCAGCTAATAGCTTTATGGGAGTTCCTTTGTACATAACAAATTGTTTTTCTCTTGCTGCTTTTAAGATTCTCTCCTTGTCTTTGCCTTTAAAATTTTTCATTGTATGTCTTGGTGGGAATCTCTTTGGATTCATCTTGTTTGGAATTATCCTGGATTCCTAGATGTCAATGTCTGTTTCCTTCTCCAGGCTTGGGAAGTTTTCAGCCATTATTTCTTCAAATAACTTTTCTATCCCTTTCTCTTTCTCTCTCTTCTCCTGATGGGACCCCTATAATGCAAATGTAATTCTGCTTGATGTTGTCCCATAGGTCCCTTAAGCTATCTTCACTTATTAAAATTCTTTTTTCTTTTTCTTTTTGCTCTATCTTGGTGAATTACATTGCTTTGTCTTCCAGATCACTGAACCATTCTTCTGCTTCATTTAGTCCACTGTTTAACCTCTCTAGTGTATTTTTTCAGCTCAGTTACTGTATTCTTCAGCTCTGTGACTTCTGTTTGGTACTTTTTAATATTTTCAAAACTTTGTTGAGGATCTCACTGTTATTCATTCACTCTTCTCCTAAGTTTGGTGAGCATCTTAAAGACTATCACTTTGAACTCTTTGCCAGGTAGCTTACTTATCTCTATTTCATTAAAGTCTTTTCCTAAGGTTTTGTCTTGTTCTTTCATTTGGAACATATTCCTGTTTCTTCAGTTTGCTTGACTCTCTGTGTTCATTTTTATGTATTAAGTGAAACAGCTGCCTCTCCCAGTCTTGAAGATATAGCCTTGTGTGGAGATGAACCTTGTCATTCAACCTTGCCCTAGCTCTTGTTTGTCTCTCAAACTTTGCAGCTGTCTAAGTAGCCTGATTTATTCTTGATCAGTCCTAACTGTCAAAGGTGTACCAAGACCAGCCAGTATTCCAACAGGAGTGCTCTCAGCACCCAGCTTCAGGCTGATTAGAAGCCATCTCCTCCGGTAGCAACTTTCAAAGTATACAAATATATACAGTCCTGTGGGACTACAATAATAAACCCTGATGATCTCCAGACCTGGAGATCTGGAAGTGTATCCTAGATGACAATTGAATAAATCAAGACTTCAAATGAGTGTATAAGCTCCTTTCTGGGGGGTAGCCGCAGCATCTTCAAGCCAACATTCCTTGAGAGTGACTCTATAGCTTCTAGAAGTGTGGCAAATCTGAAGCCAATCTCTCAAGTTGAAGCTCCAGGACATGTAGATGGGCCCTTTTCATAGGCGGACAAAGGGTGTTTTCAGTCTTCTGTGTAATGTCCTGGGGGTGGTAGCCTGTCAAGAACTATCTCTCCAGTTGTTATAGTCCTATGGAGCCCAGAAAACAAACCCCTTTGTCCCCCAGTGCCTGGTAATCAAAGGGCACCCCCTGTGTGGACTATGCTGGTGGCTTCAGTGATGCAGGGGAAGTGTATTGGGAGGAGGACGCACCCACAGCTTTAGCGAGGCAGGGAAGGAGTGCTGGAGGCAGAGTGCTGCTATAGTGAGGCCTGCCTGTACTAGCAAAACAGAGACAGAGTGCAAAATGGCTCTTGCCTGTGCCTCCATTCCCTCAGAAAATCTCAGCTTGTCTCTGCCCATCTGGCAGAAACTTTATGATTAGCAAATGAGTTTCCTTCCCATATAATCCAGTCACTTTTCAAACGGCTGCCTTTGTGCTGGGTCTTGGGATGAATGAGTTTGCATGTGAGCCTCTCAAAAGGAGTATTTCAAATCCCACAGCTTTCTGGGATCCCTAAACATGATCCTCATTGGTTTCCAAAGCCAGATGTTTTGGGGCCTCATCTCCTTGGTGCAGGTCCCATGTGTTGGGGTGACCAATGTGGGGCACAATGCCCTCCCTCCTTGGGGAGAGGCTCTGCACCTGTGAAATCCCTCCCTATGTGGGTCTGTGTGCTGAGGGTGGTTTTTGGTTGGGCTGAGTCTCTGTCTCTCTTATCCATCTTTGTGTGGCCCTTTTATCACTTGCTGTGCAGGGAGCTTATGTTCAGCTTATTTTCAGTTCTTTTTCAGCAGGAATTATTCTATATGGATCTGTAGATTTGGTGTGTCTGTGGGAGGAGGTGAGGTCAGGGTCTTCCTATGCTATGGTCTTCTTGGACTGCTGATAAGAATCTTTAAAAACATCACAATCAGCCAGACAAAGAAATCTTTGAAGGCCTTTGAGAAAGAAAATGACTTACATATGTGTTATCCAGGCCCCCAGACCCCTTACAGTTCTGATCACCAGTTACAATGTATGTTTTTTTCCCCTACACCAAACAATTGTCTGACACCAGCTGGGTGTTCTACAATTGAATCCAGTTCTGACACTATCTGCCTGGAGATCCCACAGGTTAAAGGCTAAGCCCTGCAACACCTCCCCTTCAGATGCCAAGCACAAGTCTAGGTTGTTACCCATGCTTCTGACCAACTGGCTATTGACTGAAAATCCCAATGACCCCCTCCCTGGGTTTGATTAATTTGCTGGGACAGCTCACAGAACTCAGAGAAATATTTTACTTAAGACTACCAGTTTATTATAAAAGGATGTAATGCAGGAACAACCAGGTGGAAGAGATACATAGTACACGCATGTGGAAAGGGTCTTAGAGCCTCCATGCCTTCTCCAAACCCACCACTCTCCCTGAATCTCATGTGTTCATCAACCCAGAAGCTCTCCAAAACCTGTCCTTTTGTTTTTTTATGGAGGCTTCATGACATAGGCTTGATTGATTAAATCACTGGCCATTGGTGATAGATTCAACCTCCAGCTTCTCTTCCCTCCCTGGAGGTGAGGGGGTGAGACTGAAAGTTTCAACCCTCCAATCATATACTCGTTTCCCCTGGGAACAAGTCCCCATCTTTAGGTGCTTTTCAAAAGCCACCTCATT
>JAVSCE010004869.1:0-33302 GCA_032199065.1 Smutsia gigantea | reverse complement strand
TTTGCCTTTAGTTGGTATTTGATGGTCTGCTTTCTTTGCTATGATTTTTTTTTCTCTGGTGACATCTTTTTAGCCTTAGGTGTGCTTCCCTCTAGAGCAGTCCATTTAAGATATCCTGTAGTGGTGGTTTATGAGAGGCAAACTCTCTTAACTTTCGTTTATCTGGAAATTGTTTAATCCCTCCATCATATTTAAATGATGATCGTGCTGGATACAATATTCTTGGTTCGAGGCCCTTCTGTTTCATTACGTTAAATATATCATGCCATCTCTTCTGGCCTGTAAGGTTTCTGTTGAGAAGTCTGATGATAGTCTGATGGGTTTTCCTTTGTAGGTGATCTTTTTTCTCTCTCCAGCTGCCTTTAATACTCTGTCTTTATCTTTGATCTTTGCCATCTTAATTATGTGTCTTGGTGTTGTCTTCCTTGGGTCCCTTGTGTTGGGAGATCTATGAGCTTCGGTGGACTGCGAGACTACTTCCTTCCCCAGCGAGGGAAAGTTTTCAGCAATTATTTCTTCAAAGACACTTTCTATCCCTTTTTCTCTCTCTTCTTCCTCTGGTACTCCTATAATGCGAATGTTGTTCCGTTTGGATTGGTCCCACAGTTCTCTTAATATTCTTTCATTCCTAGAAATCCTTTTATCTCTCTCTGCCTCAGCTGCTCTGTACTCCTGTTCTCTGTTTTCTATTCCATTAACAGTCTCTCGCATCTCATTCATTCTGCTGTTAAGCCCGTCGATCGCTTGTCTGATTTCTGTATTGTCTTTCCTCAGTTCCCTCACTTCCTCCCTCAGCTCTTGCACATTTCTCTGTAGGTCCATCAGCATGGTTATGACTTTTATTCTGAATTCTTTTTCAGGGAGGCTGTGCATTTCCATCCCTTCAGACTCCCTCTCTGGGGTTGTCTGGTTGATTTTGGTCTGAACCATATTCCTCTGTCTTTTCATGGCTATATAATTGGTCACTGATAGTTGCCACGTATGTCAGCTGGGCTCTTTAAGACCGCCGCTTGGGGTGCCGAGTCCTTTTGGGTGTAGCTGCACGCTGTGCGCTTTCCTGTGTATTCTCGTCTCTGTTTTAGGAATAGATGTATTTTCTGTGTTTTCGTAGATAAATATACTGTTGGGAGGAGATTTCTGCTGCCCTGCTCACACCGCCATCTTCCCGGAAGTCTCTCAGTGCCATGATATATTTAATGCAATGAAGCAGAAGGGCCTTGAACCAAGAATACTTAACCCAATAAAGGTTATCATTTAAATTTGAAGGATGAATTAAACATTTTACAGATAAGCAAAAGCTGAGAGAATCTACCTCCCACAAACCACCTCTACAGTGCATTTGGAGGTATTCCTAAGGCTAAAAAGATTGTCACCCAAGGGAAGACAAAGAGTACAGAACATGATTCATTACATACAAAGAATGGAGGAGGAAGAAAAAGGAGGAAAAGAAAAAGAACCTTTAGGTGGTGTTTGTAATAGTATACGAAGTAAGTTCAATAAGACAGTTACATACTAAGGGAATTGCCCTTGAACCTTTGGTAACCATGAATCTAAAGCCTGCAATGGCAATAAGTACGTATCTACCGAAGATCACCCTAAATGTAAATGGTCTGAATTCACCAATCAAAAGACATAGAGTTACTGAATGGATAAAAAACAAGACCCATCTATATGCTGCGTACAAGAGATTCACTTCAAACCCAAAGACATACACAGACTGAAAGCAAAGGTATGGAAAAAGTTATTTCATGCAACTGATAGTGAGAAAAAAGCAGGAGTTGCAGTACTTGAATCAGACAAATTAGACTTCAAAACAAAGAAAGTCACAAGAGACAGGAAGGACATTACATAATAATAAAAGGGTCAGTCCAACAAGAGGATATAACTATTATAAATATCTATGCACCCAACACAGGATCACCTACATATGTGAAACAAATACTAACAGAATTAAAGGGGGAAATGAAATGCAATGCATTCATTTTAGGAGACTTCAACACACTACTCACTCCAAAGGACAGATCAACCAGACAGAAAATAAGTAAAGAGACAGGGGCAGTGAACAACACATTAGAACAGATAGACCAAATAGACATCTACAGAACTCCATCCAAAAGCAACAGGATACACATTCTTCTCAAGTGCACATGGAACATTTTCAAGAATTGATCATATATTAGACCACAAAAAGAGCCTCAGAAAATTCAAATAGACTGAAATTGTACCAACCAGCTTCTCAGATCACAAAGATATGAAACTAGAAATAAATTACCCAAAGAAAAAGAAAAAGCCCACAAACACATGGAGGCTTAATAACATGCTCCTAAATAATCAATGGATCAATGACCAAATAAAAACAGAGATCAAGCAATATATGGAGACAAATGACAACAATAATTCAACACCACAAAATCTGTGGGATGCAGCGAAGGCGGTGCTAAGAGGGAAATATATTGCAATACAGGCCTACCTCAGGAAAGAACAATCCCAAATGAACAGTCTAAACTCACAATTAATGAAACTAGAAAAGGAAGGACAAATGAGGCCCAAAGTCAGTAGAAGGAGGGACATAATAATGATTGGAGCAGAAATAAATAAAATTGAGAAGAATAAAACAATAGAAAGAATCAATGAAAGCAGGAGATGGTTCTTTGAGAAAATAAACAAAATAGATAAACCCCTAGCCAGACTTATCAAGAAAAAAAGAGAGTCTACACACATAACAGAATCAGAAATGAGAAAGGAAAATTCACTACAGACACCACAGAAATACAAAGAATTATGAGAGAATACTATGAAAAATCAAATGGTAACAAACTGGATAATCGAGAAGAAATGGACAACTTTCTAGAAAAATACAACCTTTCAAGGCTGACCCAGGAAGAAACAGAAAATCTGAATAGACCAATTACCAGCAAGGAAATTGAACTGGTAATCAAAAAACTGCCTAAGAACAAAACTCCTGAACCAAACGGTTTCATTGCTGAGTTTTATCAAACATTTAGTGAAGACCTAATACCCATCCTCCTTAAAGTTTTCCAAAAGTAGAAGACGAGGGAATACTCCCAAACTCATTCTATGAGATCAACATCACTCTAATATCAAACCAGGCAAACACACCACAAAAAAAGAAAATTACAGACCAATATCCCTGGTGAACATAGATGCAAAAATACTCAACAAAATATTAGCAAAGCAAATTCAAAAATACATCAAAAAGATCATCCATCATGATCAAGTGGGATTCATCCCAGGGATGCTAGGATGGTACAACATTCGAAAATTCATCAACATCATCCACTACATCAATAAAAAGGACAAACACCACATGATCATCTCCATAAATGCTGAAAAAGCATTTGACAAAATTCAACATCTATTCATGATAAAAACTCTCAACAAAATGGGTATAGAAGGCAAGTGCCTCAACATAATAAAGGCCATATATGACAAACCCACAGCCAACATCATACTTAACAGCGAGAAGCTGAAAGCTTTCCTTTAAGATCAGGAACAAGACAAGGATGCCCACTCTCCCCACTTCTATTTAACATAGTTCTGGAGATCCTAGCCCGGCAATCAGACAACACAAAGAAATAAAAGGCATCCAGACTGGCAGGGAAGAAGTTAAACTGTCCCTGTTTGCAGATGACATGATATTGTACATAAAAAACCCTAAAGAATCCACTCCAAAACTACTAGATCTAATATCTGAATTCAGCAAAGTTGCGGGATACAAAATTAATACACAGAAATCTGTTGCATTCCTATAGACTAACGATGAACTAGCAGAAAGAGAAATCAGGAAAACAATTCCATTCACAATCGCCTCCAAACAAATAAAATACCTAAGAATAAACCTAACCAAGGAAGTGAAAGACCTATACCCTGAAAACTACAAGACACTCGTAAGAGAAATTAAAGAGGCCACTAATTAATGGAAATTCATCCCGTACTCTTGGGTAGGAACAATCAATATTGTGAAAATGGCCATCCTGCCTAAAGCAATCTACAGATTGAATGCAATCCATATCAAAATATCTACAGCAATCTTCAAGGAACTAGGGCAAATAGTTCTAAAATTCATATGGAACCACAAAAGACCCCAAATAGCCAAAGCAATCCTGAGAAGGAAGACTAAAGCAGAGGGAATTACGCTCCCTGACTTCCAGCTCTACTACAAAGCCACAGTAATCAAGACCATTTGGTACTGGCACAAGAACAGACCCACAGACCAGTAGAACAGAATAGAGAGCCCAGATATAAACCCAAAGAAATATGGTCAATTAATATACAATAAAGGAGCCATGGATATACAGTGGGGAAATTATGGCCTCCTCTACAGCTGGTCTTGGCAAAACTGGTCAGCTACATGAAGAGAATGAAAATGGATTATTGTCTAACCCCATATACAAAAGTAAACTCAAAATGGATCAAAGACCTGAATGTAAGTCATGAAACATAAAACTCTTGGAAAAAAATATAGGCAAAAATCTTTTGGACATAAACATGAGCAACTTCTTCATGAACATATCTCCCTGGGCAAGAGAAACAAAAGCAAAAATGAACAAGTGGGACTATATCAAACTAAAAAGCTTCTGTACAGCAAAGGATACCATCAGTAGAACAAAAAGACATGCTACAGTATGGGAGAATATATTCATAAATGACATATCTGATAAGGAGTTGACTTCCAAATTATACCAAGAGCTCACGCACCTCAACAAACAAAAGCAAATAAGCCAATTAAAAAATGGGCAGAGGATCTGAATAGACATTTCTCCAAAGAAGAAATTCAGATGGCCAACAGGCACATGAAAATCGATGCTCCACCTCACTAGTCATCAGAGAGATGCACATTAAAACCACAATGAGTTATCACCTCACACCAGTTAGGATGGCCAACATCCAAAAGACAAACAACAACAAATGTTGGTGAGGATGTGCAGAAAGGAGAGCCCTTCTACACTGCTGGTGGGAATGTAAATTAGTTCAACCATTGTGGAAAGCAGTATGGAGGTTCCTCAAAAAACTCAAAATAGAAATACCATTTGACTCAGGAGTTCCACTCTTAGGAATTTACGCTAAGAATGCAACAGCCCAGTTTGAAAAAGACATATGCACCCCTATGTTTATTGCAGCACTATTTACAATAGCCAAGAAATGGAAGCAACCTAAGTGTCCATCAGTAGATGAATTGATAAAGAAGATGTGGTATATATACACAATGGAATATTATCCAGCCATTAGAAGAAAACAAATCCTTCCATTTGCAACAACATGGATGGAGCTAGAGGGTATTATGCTCAGTGAAATAAGCCAGGCAGAGAAAGACAAGTATCAAATGATTTTACTCATCTGTGGAGCATAAGAACAAAGAAAAAACTGATGGAACAAAACAGCAGCAGACTCACAGAACCCAAGAATGGATTAACAGTTACCAAAGGGAAGGAGAAAGGGCTATTACAATTAGCACACGTAATGTAGCAGGGGTGGGGTGGGGGGACATGGGGAAGGCAGTATAACTCAGAGAAGACAAGTAGTGGTTCTATAACAACCTACTACCCTGAGTGACAGTGACTGCAATGGGGTATGTGGTGGGGACTTGATAATAGGGGCAATCTAGTAACCATAATGTTGCTCATGTAATTGTATATTAATAATAGCAAAAGAAAAAAAAAAGAAAACATTACAGTAAAGGATCTGGGAAATCCTTAAAAAGTTAAGTAACACATTTACCTTTAAATCTGGGATTTCTGAAGTTTATCTGACCACAAGCAGAATGCCACACCCACTGGAATGTAAATTCCACAGAAAATGGGGCCTTGGCAGTTTAGTTCATCATCGGACTCCAGACACCTGGCCTATTTAAGAGCCCAATGAATTGTTGTTGATTGAAGCTCTGGAATAAGGATATAAATCACACACCACTGACATACAAATGTGGGAGCTATCTGCCCTGACCTACACAATGGTCCAGTCCATTGTCCTATCTCCAGAAGAGCTCCTAAAAACCTTTCGAACAGATATTATATAACACTCCCCCTAATGTGAGCTTTGAAGTTATAATACCAAAATACAACTCAGTTTCTAGTAAGGATCTGTCACCTCTGGATTATCTGAGGCTATTTAAAGTATCAGTTTGTCCCTCCTTTTGAAAGAAAATAATTTTAAGAGAGATAAGAAACAGTTTACGTTGTCCTAAAGTTTTCACAGACATTTTTAATACAGGGGAAAACTCCCCATTTCTGAATTCTAACATAACTAATTTTGTGATAATGTAATGAACACTTTTCTCCATATCTTCAACTCTCCAGATTAAGGACCTATTGTTTTTTCTTTACTATGATAAAACACACATAACATAAAATGAACCATTTTAACTATTTTTAAGTGTATAGTTTAGTGGCATTAAGTAGATTCATGCTGTTGTGCAACCACTACCAGTATCCATGTCTAGCACCTCACCATCACGAACTGAAAGTCTATACCCACTAAGTAACTCCCCATTCCAACCCCCACCCCAACCCCTGCTAGCCACTATTCTGCTTTCTGTATCTATGGATATAATTATTCTAGGTACTTCATATAAGTATAATCACACAGTTATTTGTTCTTTTGTGTCTGGCTTATTTCACTTAGCATGATGCCTTGAAGGTTCATCCATGTTGTACCATGTATCAGAATTTCTTTCCTTTTTAAGGCTGAGAAGTACTCCGTTGTAAGTATAGAACGTATTTTGTTGATTCATTCATCCATCTTGGACACTTGGGCTGTTTCTACCTTTTGGTCATGTTTCTACCTTTTGGTTATTGTGAACAATAATGCTATGAAAACAGACATATGAATATCTGTTCAAGCCTTTGCTTTCATTTCTTTTGGGTATATACTCAGAAATGGAATTGCTGGATCCTATGGTAGTTCTATATTTAATTTTTTGAGAATCCGCCAAACTTTTTCATAGCAGCTGTACTATTTCATGTTTCCACCAGCAGTGCACAGGGTTCCAATTTCTCACATCCTTAACAACACTTGCTATTTTGTTCGATTTTTGTATAGCATCCTAATGGGTGTGAAGCGGTATCAAACTCACTGCGGGTTTGATTTTCATTTCACTAATGATTAGTGATGCTGAGCATCCTCTCTGCATGCTTATCAGCCATTTTGTTCGTCTTATTGGAAAATGTATTCAAGTCCATTCCTCATTTTTTAATTAGGTTGTTGGTTTTTGCTGTTAAGTTGTAGGAGTGCTTTATATATTCTGGATAGTAATCCTTCATGTGATATATGACTTGCAAATATTTTCTATTTTGTGAGTTGCCTTTTCATTATCTAGACAATGTCATTTGGTGCCCTAAAGCTAAATTTGATATAGTACAATTTATCTATCTTTTCTTTTGTTGTTTGTACAACTGGTCACATTGAAATAATAATCATGGTGGTTATGTAAATTCTAATATCTAACATAAGTTGCAATATGTAGAGAAACAGTATCCCTTTAACTCAGAATTCTACTTTTAGAGAACTTATCTTAAGAAAAAATATGAAACAAGTATGCAAAGATGTGTGGCAAGGAGTTCACTGCACCTCCATGTCAGTACCACCAATCAAAAAGAGTGGGAACAGCCCAAATGTCTAAATGTCCATCAATAGGGACTAGCTAAAAAAGAGATCCATTAAAATATCAGAGATTATTAACGAATCTCATTGTAGATAATATGTATTTATTAGTAAGAAAGTCTGCCAATGGATTATTGAGGTGGGGTTTAAGTGGTAGCAGTTACAAAACAAGATACAGTGTAATGTCATTTTTGAATACAAAAATCTGTATATGTGTAGTATGTGAGTAAAGAACTAATAGCCTAGAATAATAAACACCAAAATGTTATCTATGATTTCTTATACCAACTCAGTGTTTTTCATGAGTCTAGAACAAAATGCAACTTATCTTGAATTATTTATTGTCTTTCTAACACTTATCAAAAAGTATGTTACAACAATTTATCTTTAACAGCAGAAAATGCCTTAATTTTTTTTGTTTTTCATCACAGATTTGGGTTAAGCAGCTCCAGGTAATTCTACAAAATGGGAAGGCAAAAAGCATAGGAAAAATCGTATGTTGGTAACAGCTACATTTTAGTCATTACTGTGGCAAATTCTGCTGCCTTCCAATTTCACAGAGTTCAAACACTATTTTTCATGCATAAGAAACAGACTGAAAATTCCCCACAGCAAGGAATTCAGATGCTAAACCGATGTGTGCTTGAACCAATTGCATGAGGAAATTTTATTATATCAACATGTCCAGTCAAAACTAATGTGCTAGAAGGTAATAAATAAAGTTTACAAGGTCAAGATCCTACAATGGCTCCACAATCTACAGTCCCTTAAAGCTAAGTTCCCAACTGAGACTGCTGAACAATTTAGGTGCTTTCTTTTTTTCACTTTCTTATTTTAAAAAGGAAAATAAATCCTGTCCTGAGGCTTGTCTACGGGAAAAACAAAAAAACAAAAAAAAATTCTGTTTCTTGAAATTACTCCTTTGTGTTTGAAAAAGGAGAATCAACAAAATGCACATGGAGCACTTACTGGATGCATTACACACTAAAGCTAAGTTCCTTCAAATGTTGTCCGCTTCCACTAACTAACACTAAAAAAAACTACACGGGGTTAAAAAAGGAGTTGGCAAAGCATTCAAGGGTCAAGCTGTGCCTTAAAGGCACAACAGGCTGAAGACAACCACACAGACAAGTCAGTCACACAGCTCATTGCTAACGTTGCTCATGGCGCCCACTTCCATTTTCGTCCGTAACTTCCAGGCCATAAATAATGCTTTTGTTTTACAGCCTGAAAAATAACCAACATATCTGGGTAAATATAACCTTCTCCTTTACCTTAATTTTTTAAAATTCATATCAAAAAAACATTTATTTTTGATTTGTGAAACTAAATTGAAAAGTTCTTAGTTGTCAACAGTAGTCTTTTTTCATACCAAATATGTTTTCTGTAACTTCTTTAACAGTACACACAATATAAGACTATGAACATAAACACAGTGAAAATAACATACATGTAATAACTCCTGGAATGATTTTTTTTAAGTTATTAATTGCCTACAAAAATTTCACTATTTACTCTAAGTCCAAATGCACTATATTTAGCAAATCACAGCTTATGCGAATCCTACCTAGGTCAGACCAATGTTCTGCCCAGTGAATATTTTACATGGCTCTGTGAACTAAATGGTTGTCTCCCTCATGACCTCAATTTCCAAACGTCAGGGATATGTCCTGAACAGCCTTTATTTCCTCTTCATAATCGTTATCCTTCTTGTATCCATCAGTTTATTTACACCCTTCTTAAATTAATTTATATTTCTAGTCCATGCTACCTCTTCAGGGTAACAAGTTCTGCAACATTATTATCCATTTTGTAAAATGGTACATCCTTTAATTTTCATAGCATTAACTGCAAGCTTCAAGGAGAACCCCCAACACTAGGTACCTAGAATTTGTATGGCCGACCAGTGCAAGCCAGAGCCTTTATTCCATCAGATCCAAGATGCCTCGTCAACTGCTATCTAGTCCCCTCTGCCCCTTGATTTTTTCATTAGCTCATCTTAAATCGCTTTCAGTCTATTACACTTTATTGTGGAATAGCAGTTAAAATAACATGAATGCTTCCAAAGGCATAGCTGGATGAGACTGCTTTCCTAGTTACTTTTAAAAAGAAACCTCTAGTACACATTTTCTTTTCTCTGCTACCTCCTAACTACAGATATTTTCACCTTTCTTTCCAGGTCAGCCAATTAGAGATTTTGTTTAAGTATTCATAAAATGCAGGCATTCACTGGCAGTAAAATACTTCCTCCCATTTACAACCAGTGTTGAACTAAAGTCTTACTGTACACAAAATTAACACACAAGTGTATAATTGTAGTTTTATGTTCAAGTGCTCTAATTATGCACTTTAAAACACTTTCTTCTGAAGGATCCACCGAGGGCATTCAATATCACAGATCTATAAAGTCTATAGTGCTCTTTTTGATAAAACAGAAGCATAACAGGAAAAAATTTGCAGCTTCAGAGAAAAGTATATGTGTAATGCACAAGATGATAAATCTCATTCTAAAATTTGGGGCTAAAATATCTTATTTCCAATGTATATAAATTTGGGAGGTGGGGTGAGGAGAGTAGGGTGTGTGTAAGAGATTGATAATTCATACTGCCTAGCTAGCATACAAAAAAAAAAGTCTAAAGTCTTTCATAAACCATCACAGGGGAGAAGAAGTCACCTATGAGTCTATATGCCTTATTTATCAGTAACATAAGCAGAAAAAAAAATTTAGTAGTAGAAGGAGCCATGCTCATTTCTAATGTGGAAGCTTTGACATCTAGGTTACCAGCATTTACATTTAAAATAAAATTAAAAATAAGGAACATTCACACTAAATATATATCGTCATTTTTAAATTGGAGGATCATAACTACAGAAATGCATCAACATGATTTTCACAAAAGCTCTACTTCTGTGGAAATCATAGTATGTACAGAAAGAAATGAAGGGCTCTAAAGGCAACCTATAGTAATAAACAGGTCATTTTTACTAACAGATGCAACATTTTCCTAGAAAAAGGTGCTTGAAAAAAGAAAAAGGAAAGGACTGTGCTGCCTCACAGGGATTCAGTGGTCTCCATCCAAGAAAGCTCTTTCCCAAGAACACAGGAACGTGATGTCACTTACTTTGTAAAGAATACAGCTCACCGGAAAGCAATTTGGAATTTCATTTTTGTTATATTATTGTCCAAACTGCAACAGGTAGTTTTGAATCAGTGAATATAATCTTTACATCATTTCAATTAAAAAAAAATACAGACAAAACAGTACAACAGTGCCTCATACGCATTAGAACAGCAGGGGTTTCTAAGAAGACTTTAAAGTAAGTGTCAAGCTACAGTATGTTCATGATTTTAAAAAACCACCCACTTGGTCCACACACAAATGGTGAGGATACTATTTACTACAGGTAAAATGGAAAATATGCAGCAACTACAACTGATAGGAATTGTAGAAGGAACCTCTTGCCTAGCTGCCCTTCCAGCCGGAGATTTCTATTTTTATAAAGCACAGAAAGAGGAGCCAAGAGCTTTGCCACTTTCCCATATAAACCCAGCTGCCAAAGGATGTGCCAAAGGGGAATTTCAGAGAATTTTAAAGAGATAACCTTCGCTGAGTCTGCAATGTCAACTTTGTAACTGCATGACTGGAACATGTGCACTGAATGCTAGATTGAAACGGCTGCTTTATTTGAGATAACTATGGAGTGGGGGGAAAAGAGAGAAAACAGGGATTTACCAGAGCTAAGACTAGAATTTTAAAACAGCCAACAGAGAGACAAGCAACTGGTACCTTCTGTGGACGACTCAATGGTGGGAGGACAGGAGGAGAAGGACCATTCACTGCAGGCCCTGTCTAGCTTGGGAATTTTACACCATGCATATAAATAACACGTGTGTGTGTGTGTGTGTGTGTGTGTGTGTGAGAGAGAGAGAGAGAGGGGGGGGGGGGGGGGGGGGTGGGGAGGGAGAGAGAGAGATTTTTAAAAATACAGCTTTGAAGTTGTTTCTTTTTCCTTTTTGTAAGGAAAAGATTCAAGGAGGAGGAACTGTGTGATTGTGCTGACCAACAGCCTAAAGGTCACCCTGCGAGGGTAAGAGGGCTAGCTGCTTAGCTGCTTCTCTAGCCTTTCCGTATCTTTTTTTGTCTCCTGGAAAAAAAAAATCGTGGTAACTGAGTTGATGAAAATGTGAGTAAAACACTAGCAAGCCACTCAAAACTGGAAATTCCAAAAATTATATTGTGTTAAAACATGATCCTTCAAAAATATACAATCTAAATGTTCCATACAATTTTTTAAAAGGAGAAATGTGTACTCATTAACCTATCTACCCATAACTTGAAATGATGTATATGGTGAAAAATGTATGGATGGAGAAAAAAAATAGCAATGGTAATTAATGCAAAAGGGTCAGCCTTCTCCACATACCATAGCCAAAACCCAAACCTGGCTATTACAAAGTTTTCCTCTGAGACTCTGAGGCAGACTGCAGAATCTAAGAACAGACAGTCCCAGGGGAGGATTAAGTATGGGCACTGGCACCCTCTCTGAGTAGAGGCACTGACAATGATTCCGATGGTAGAGATGGGGCTGCAGGCTTTGTCCTGTGCTACCTGGGGACAGAACAGGCTTCACAGGAACATAACTAGCCAGATATTTTATTTTTTGCCCTGACTTTCAGAATGGACCCCTAACAAATAATGAGGAGTGAGTTTACAAATAAAGGAGTCCTTCTGCATTTAGATGACATTTCTACTACTAACCCACCCTCTCTCGGAGAGCAGTGATTTCTCCCCTGAACCCCACATGCAGGTGAAACTAAAGGAAGTATATATACACATCAGTGGCTGAAAACTGACTCCTTGCATTCTACTTCCTGGATCATAGTCTGAATTGGGAGGAGAGGAGAGGAGGGAGGTGGTGGTGCTCAAAAAAATGTCCAACACACACAGTCTATGCTTAAACTGAAAATACACATCCATTCCCCCATCCTCAGAAGGCTAAGCCTAATTACGTTTAGTGTGAATTACTTTATCATGTACCATTACAACAGGTAGAGACTTCAGAGATCACTGGTTCAACCCTCTCCTTATTAAGGTCAAGAAGCAGGGTCAAGGGTTAGAAAACCTGTACAATTTCACCCAGCTAGAGTCACAAACAGAACTCAACTCTCTGCTCCCGCCCTCACACCTCCACTCTCATTCCATGAGTGCCTTGATACTCAGTCATTGAATACAAGGGCTGAAGAAAAACATGCCAGTAAAGCACGGAGGAAAGGCTGCAAATGGACACAGAATGAGACAAGAAGAGCCACGGACATTTTGGAGACCGTGCTCTGTTCTAGAAGAGAGTAGTGTAAGAACAGACAAAAGTACTAGGGAGCTCAAAGAACATACGAGAAGAGAGGCAGCAGGAGTGGGAAGGGGTTGAAAAAGGACAGAGGTTAGTAAAAAGACAATGGCCACCAATGAAAAATGCACACAAAATTTTTTAAGTTTGAAAAAGTGAAATTTAAAAAATCTGGGTGGTTCGGTATTAGAAAGTATTAGGATATAAAATTACTAAGAAAATAGATACCATATACTGAAGGCAAAAGCAGGGAGAAGGGAGTCTCTCCATTTTGAGCATTTAGCCTATAAACTTATAGGATAAACTTGTGATACTGGCTAACAGGTCACAGAGTTCCATTCTGAGGTTGAGGTATGAGGAAATGATGCTTTGGATAAAATATCAAAGTCCTTGAAATATAAATGTTTCAAAGCAAATGTTTATATAAAAAGAGAAATAATTTAATTATTTCCCTTGAGAAAGAAGATCTGCAATTTTTTTCCGATTTCATCGCATGGAACAACATGTACTAAATAGTCCCAAAAGACTGGTCAGGAAAAAATAAAGGATGTTGACATTTTAAAATCATTAATAGAAAGCCACCTGGGAGCAGGCAGAGGTGGATTTACTTAATGTAGAATTTTCAATAAACTAAATGTTTCCCTTCCTTCTACTGTCTCCTCTATTTATATTAACAAATCATTAAAATTGGTCTAACTTATTCTGAAAATCAATAAATAACCATAAAATGATAATTATTCCCCTCAACACTACTTCAACAAAGATGTAATCTCAAGTTGTCCATTCCTAGTAGCTTCCCATAGGTAAATCAGTAGACTTCAGAGAAATAGGAAAGCCATTTAACCATTTTGTTAGATTAAATAAAATAATTATCCTAAGATACAGCTCTCCAATCCAAGGACAAATAATGATAACTGGGCCAAAATATTTCTTATTTGTCCTGAAATCAGACCATTTGAATTCTAATTTAACTATAAGAAAACAATTTCTTATATTACTGTTAAGGGGGGGGGTTCTAATTAGCATTTTTAAGAACAGGTTTTAAATAGTATCCCACAATGATTTTCACTTACTAAGTCCTTGAAATTTAAAAGAAGGGCTGTCCATGTTACAGGGCAGGGGAATTCCAACTATTATTTCCTTTCGAGGATGTTGCGTGTAAGAGCAGCGGAAGGAGCAATGACATGAGGCAACGCCGAGGTCAGAAATGCCCCGCGCCTGGCTCAAGACAAGGCGTGTGGAACTGCTAAAGAATGGTTATATTTTCTAACCAAGATGTTACATTCAATAATCACTCACAATCACTTAAAACACACAGCTATTTGTTACAGAGAAAAGACTAGGCAGCACCAGCTCTGGTCATCTGTAGTTTCTGAACCTCAGAATCTCTTTCCAGTGTACTCCACTCCCCAAACTTGTGGTAGCCTAATAAACAGACTATGATCACCCCATATGTCCAGGACAAATCAACTATTAGGGTTTGGGCATTCCATCCTACAGGTGGTACTCCGCAGGCATGGAACGCCCGGCCTTCGGTGGAGCCTCTGGCCAGGTGGCTGCCACCACGCCAGGCTCTTCCCAGGGCTCTGCGGCTTCGGGCCTGTGCCTTGATGGAATGCAGGACACTTGCTAGGCAACTGGTCAACCCCTTCACTGTGGTTTTCATTTTCCATCAGGGTGTCCTGCAAAGAGACCATTATCTAATTCTACTTTAACCCAACTACCAAAAAAGAAATTCTTACATTTCCATTAGAAGGAAAAGGGGGTAGGGAAACAAAGGACTTAATTTCAGGACTTAAAAGTTCTGAAGGTTAATAGAGCAATGGCTTTCAATGTTTTGACTCAAATTCTAAAAAAAGAAATGTTTTATTTCACAACCGTGAATACACAAGACACCCATACTACATATGATGCATTCATATTTTCTACTGTTTATACTCAAGTTCTTTTCCTTTACAAATAATTTTCATTGCAACCTAGTACACTGCTTTCATGCTCCCACTAATGGCCCACCATGGACATTTTAAAAAACACGCTTTTGAGTATGATTTTTAAAAGAAATCTCAGTGATACTGCATCAGAATAAATTAGGTCCACAGATAAGGGTTCCTGGCCTACAGTTGCTGCTGATACACAATGCCACTGCCAGAGAACAGAACCACTGCTGGCGTGTGTAGGCTGAACAGCTGAGCAGCTTAACAGACGACAACCAGCAAATGGAAAAAAGGCAAACTCCCACAGAGCAGGGTAACAACCTCGTGACAGGACCTATGACTCAGAGAGAGAGACAGAAATTCCTGGAAGGAATCAAGAGTCAAAGCAAGGGTGAAGAACACAAATAAAGCTGGAGTCCGTCAAATAACTGTCCTGAGTTGAAAACTGGGAGAATCAGGTCATTCTAGGGTGAGTGAGGAGAGCATGCCAAGGATGGCATGCATTAAATGTACAGCTAGAAAAAAGAAACAAAATTAATATGGGATGAATTGAGTTCCAGAGAAGACAAAGCAAGGAAAATCAGATGAGGGCAAATTTAAAACAAGATAGAGTGAAGAGGAAGAGCTATGACTTCTTTTTATTTCCCACATAGATCACAAGAGAAAAAAAACCATCCCAGGAACAAGGCAAGCCATCTGTCTGGGGGTGGAGGGACTAGGGAGGGCCCTAACTGCGGGCCTCTTGATCACCAGGTCCCTGGGGTAATTCTGAGGTTCCTTCGCAATGAGTTCTTTGCCAGGTTTGTAAACTACTGTTCAGGCAAATCATCTCTCTGGGAGAAAGAGATGGAAAAAAATATTAATGACTACTACCTGAAATTTGCAATAATGTTACTAAGAAGAATAAAGATAGTGACCAAATAATCAATAAATTGAATGCTTATGAGAAAGACTTGTAGACAGACACTGGAAAGATGCCGTAAGAACAGGTTGCTTGAAGGTACCTCACACAATTCTCTGACTATCCAACAGGGCACAGAAGAGCCAAAGGCTCTTGATGACATTGATTGCATTTGCACCCTGAGACAATGCAGAAATTAAGCTACTGAACTTGCCCCTCCTCAGGTTCCCCTTGTCCTCTTTTATCACCACCTTAAACTTTGTTCTCTACCCTGAGGCCATAATATGAAAGCTCTCATACCACAAATGATACCATAAAGCTGATCAGCTCGGCCTCTTTTCTTCAAAACAATTTATTACAATAACTACCAGACAGATCTTGCTATAAAATTTTTTCAATGACATCAGTTATTCCAATATAAGGCTCATTAAGTACCAATACTTCTTATATACATATAGCACTTCTGAACTTTTAACACTTTCACACAGATCTCATTTAATTCTATGACTATCTTACTTTGAAGAGGGGTAAAATTAGTGTCCTTTTAACAAGAACCACCTTAAAATGTCTAAAAGTTGTGGCCAAATGATGACAGAATCAGTGCTGGATTTCTGGTCTCCTCAACAGACCACAGTATTGAAGGGAAAGGTAGGGCAAGGCTGCCTTACAGACGGTATCTGTATCTATGCTTTCTTTTCCCAAATGGATTTCAAACCTCTCTATATTTTCCATTGTATCACATGTATTGATTCAACATTTTATTTAACAATAAGGAAGGAAAAGAATCAACGTAGGCCCTGTTCAAGATACAAACGCGAATAAGACAAGATCCCCACATGGAAGCAGCTTACGAGGAGAAGAGAGAGAATACATGCTTGCAACTCAGAATAAACAGGGAGTAATAGAGCAGTAATAGAGAAGGCAGCAGGAAAATTCCACATGAAAAGTTAGAGAAACAAGACCCAGAATACCAGGGAATGCTGTTCTGGACCTAGGACTGAAGGGAGGACTCAACTTTCAACTGGCAGAGAAGAGAAAAATGGGTATCTCTGTTGAGTAACAGAAACCCAGTTGGGGAAGAAAGAAACACGTTACAGGAATGAATAATAAATAGTTCAGTACAGTATGAGGTAACCCACACAGAAGAATTTTGATTAATTCCCAAAGCCATGCTATGCATCCAGCAGACACTTAAAAAAAACTACTGGCTACATAAATAGCTGATTCTGTAATAAATTAATATATATGATCTTAAAATACAAACATATGAGTTACAAACCAAGTTAATGAGTTATAGCTAATCCTCAAGTATCAATTGTGGGTTATTTCCATGGAAACCATTAAGCCCACTCAGGCTTTCCCCCTTACAAGATACACCTGGGTAGGATGCCACCCTACATTGATTGCTAGTGAAGAGCATGTCCTTTCTACATTAATCCAAATAAGCCATTGGTAGGGAGATAAGCATTCTGCCCTCTAAAATCAAAGACTGCATTCCAACAGCATGTGGTAAATTGTAAGGAATATCTACTGTTAGGAATTATTGCTGTAAGCATACCCCAATGTGCACCACTTGGACTGAATTCCATTAATGGGAGATGAAAGTGGTCAAGTGTTGAGGAACAGGAACCCATGCAGTCCTCAAGACCCCCTAAAAAAGTGACTGACACAGAACTGAAGATAGCATACGATATGTAATACATTAAAAGAAAGAAACTGAATGTTATAAGTGACATTATACATCTACACATGCGTATGTAAATGTATGTGTCCAAGTGTATTTATTTATTTGAAGAATAAAACTACAGGCACACCTTGGACATACTGCAGATTAAGTTCCAGACTCCAATAAAACAAGTATCGCAAAAAGCAAGTCAAATGAATTTTTTGGTTTCCGAGACATATAAAAGTCAGTTTACACTACACTGTAATCTATGTAAGTATGCAGTACCATTATGTTTAAAAGAGAATGTACATACCTTAATTAAAAAATATTTTATTGCTAAAAAATGCTTAGCATCAATTTAACCAAGGAGGTGAAAGACCTATACTCTGAAAACCGTTTGCACATTGAAGAAAGAAATTGAAGATGACACAAATAAATGGAAAAATATTCCATGCTCATGGACTGGAAGAATTAATAATGTTAAAATGTCTGTACTACCCAAAGCAATCTACAGTTTCAATGCAATAATAGGCCAGTGGTATTTTTCACAGAACTAGAACAAATAATTCTAAAATTTGTATGGAACCACAAAAGACCTCAAATAGCCAAAGAAATCTTGAGAAAGAGCAAAGCTGGAGGAGGTATCATGCTCTCTAATTTAAAGCTATTCTACAAAGGTATAGTAATCAAAACAGTGTGGTACTGCCAAAAAATAGATCAACAGAACATAACAGAGAGCCCAGAAAGAAACCCACACTTTTATAGTTGACTAATCTAGAAAAAGGAAGCAAGAGTACACACTGGGGAAAAGACAGACTCTTCATAAATGGTGGTGGGAAAACTGGACGGCTACATGCAAAACAATGAAACCAGACCACTGAATTACACCAAACACAAAAATAAAACTTGAAATGGACTCAGAACTAAATGTAAGACCTGAAACCATAAAACCTCTAAAAGAAAACATACGCTGCAAACTCTTAAACATTGGCATTAGCTTTTTTTTTCTGGATATGTCTCCCCAGGCAAGGGAAGCAAAAGCAAAACTAAGTAAGTGGGACTACGTAAAACTACAAAGCTTACACATAGCGAAGGAAACCATCAACAAAGTGAAAAGGCAATCTATTGTATGGAAGAATATAGTTGCAAATCACATATCTAGTAAGAGGTTAATATCCAAAATATATAAAGAACTCATACAACATACACACACACAAAAAAACCTGACTAAAAGATGAGCAGAGGACCTGAATAGACATTTTTCCAAAGAAGACATACAGATGGCCAACAGGCACATAAAAAGATGCTGAACATCACTAATCATCAGGGAAATGCTTATCATCTGAGCTACCACCTCACACCAGTTAGAATGGCTAGTATCAAAAAGACAAAAATAACAAGTGTTGGCAAGGATGTAGAGAAAATGGAACCCTTGTTCACTGTCAGTGAGAATGTAAATTGGTACAGCCACTATAGAAAACAGTATGGAGTTTCCTCAAAAAGTTAAAAATAGAAATACATATGACCTGGTAATTCCACTTCTTAGTATTTATCCAAAGAAAACATAAACACTAATTTGGATATGTACACCCCTATGTTTACTGCAGCATCATGCACAATAGCCAAGATATGGAAGCAACCTCAATGCTAATTGATAAATGAAAGGATAATGAAGAAGTGGTACATATATATACAATGGCTTATTGATCAGCCACTAAAAAAAAAAATGAAATCTTGCCATTTGCAACACGGATGAACCTAGAGAGTATTATGCTCAGAAAGAGAAAGTCAAACACCACAGAACTGCACTTACTTGTGGAATCTAAAAAAAATACGTGAACAAACAAAACAAAAAGACTCATAAATACAGAAAACAAACTCGTGGTTGCCATGGCAAGAGGCCAGTGGCGGAATAGGTGAAACAGGTGAAGGAGACAGAGGTACAAACATCTAATTATAAAATAAATAAGTCACAGGGATGAAAAGTAGAGCATGGGGAATACAATCAATAATATTGTAATAACTTTGTGTGTTGACAGATAGTACCACACGTATTGTGGTGAGCACTTCATAATGCATACAACTCCTGAATTACTATGGTGTACAACTGAAACCGATGTATTTTATATCAATTATACTTCAGTTCAAAAACACTTTATTACTAAAAAATGCTAACCATCATGTGAGCTTTCAGTGCATCATCATCTTCTTGCTGGTCGAAGGTCTTGCCTAGATGCTGATGGCTGCTGACTGATCAGGGCGGTGGCTGCTGATGCCTGGGGGGGCTACAACAATTTCTTAAAATAAAACATAATGAAGTTTGCCCCATCAATTGACTCTTCCTTTCACAAGTAATTTCTCTGAAGCTTGTGATGCTGTTTGATAGCATTTTAACAAAAATGCTTTCAAAATTAGAGTCAATCCTATGAAAACCTGCAGCTGTGTCATCAACTAAATTGATGTTATTATCTAAATCCTTTGTTGTTATTTCAACAGTCTTCACAGCATCTTCATCAGGAGTAGATTCCATCTCCAGAAACCCTTTCATTATTTATCCACCAGAAGGAACTCCTCATCCATTCAAGTTTCATCAGGAGATAGCAGCAACTCAGTCACATCTTCAGGCTCCACTTCTAATTCTAGTTCTCTATTTCCCTACATTTGCAGTTAACTTCCACTACTGAAGTCTTGCACTCCTCAAAGTCATCCATGAGGACTGGAATTAACTTCTTCCAGACTCTTGCTAATGTTCATATTTTGGCCTCTTTCCGTGAGTCACAAGGTCCTGAATGGCTTTTATGATGATGAATCCTTTCCAGAAGGTTCCCAATGGACTTTGCCCAGATCTGTCAAAGGAATCACCATCTACGGTAGCAACAGCCTTACAAAATTGTGTACCTTAAACAATATGACTTGAAAGTTGAAATTACTTCTTGATCCACGGGCTGCAGAATGGATGTTGTGTGAGCAGGAATGAAAACAACGTGAATCCCATTGCACGTCTCCATCAGAGCTCTTGGGTGACCAGATGCATTGTCAGTGAGCAGTCATATTCTGAAAGGAATCTTTTTTTTCTGAGCAGTAGGTCTCATATTGGGCTTAAAATAT
Organism: Smutsia gigantea; assembly: GCA_032199065.1. Taxonomy (NCBI): domain Eukaryota; kingdom Metazoa; phylum Chordata; class Mammalia; order Pholidota; family Manidae; genus Smutsia; species Smutsia gigantea. The sequence continues at coordinate 12,727 of JAVSCE010004869.1, read as the reverse complement.
TCAGGAAACTGTACTGCAAACAGATGTGCTGTCATCCAGGCTTTGTTATTCCATTTAGAGAGGTATAGGTAGGATAGATTTAGCATAATTCTTAAAGGTCTCAGGATTTTCTGAATGGTAAATGATCATCAGCTTCAACGTAAAAGTATCCAGGCTGCATTTGCTAAGTCAACCTGCCCTTTGAAGCTTTCAAGTCAGGCACTGACTTCTCCTCTCCAGCTATGAAAATGCAGGTGGCATCTTCTTCCAGTAGAAGGCTGTTTTGTCTACATCAAAGATCTATTGTGTAGTGTAGCCACCGTTATCGATACCTTAGCTGGATCTTCTGGATGACTTGATCAGCACTCCCTGCTTTGCTTTGTCCTTTTCTGTTTCGGAAACAGCTTCTTTCCTTAAACCTCATTGACAAATCTCTATTAGTCTCAAAATGTTCTTCTGCAGTTTCCTCACTTCTCTCGACCTTCATGGAAACAAGTGAAGAGTTGGGGCCTTGTTTTGGATTTGGCTTTGGCTTAAGTGAAAGTTGTGGCTGGTCTGATCTTCTTATTCAGACCACTAAAGCTTTCTCCGTATCAGCACTAAGGCTGTTTCACTTTGTAATCAGTCATGGACATCAGTTGGAGCGGCGCTTTTAATTTCCTTCAAGATATTTCCCCTTGATTCACAACTTGGCTAACTTGGCACAAGAGGCCTCGCTTTCTGCCCATCTCAGCTTCAATATGCCTCCTTCACGAAACTTGATCATTTCCAGCTTTTGATTGAAAATGAGAGATGTGTGACTCTTCCTTTCACCTGGACACTTAGAGGCCACCGTAGGGTTACTGATTGGTCTAATCTCAATAATGGGTCTCAGGGAATAGGGAGCCCTGAGGAGAGGGAGAGAGATGGGGGAATGACCAGTTGGTAGAGCAGAAAGAACACACACATTACTGATTAAGATTGCAGTCTTACATGGGTGCAGTTTGTGGCGCTCTGAAATAATTACAATAGTAACAACCAACGATCACTGATCAGAGAGCACCTTAACAAATACAATAATAATGAAAAAGTTTGAAATACTGTGAGAATTAAAAAAAATGTGACATGGAGACACAAAATGAGCAAGTGCTATAGGAAAAATGGCATCCATATACTTGCTTGACACAGGGTTTTGCAAACCTTCAATATGTAAAAAACAGTTATCTGTGAAGCACGATAAAATGAGGTGTTCCTGTACTCGAAGAAATTATCCAATTTCTTCACATTTCTTCTGGCAAGATACGCTAGAGTTTTAAATCTGGTATTTCCAAAATTTCAAATACCACATACCAGACCTCAATCTGAGTCCACATAAACAACATAAGGGTTACCCTGGTACTAAATAACAGAAATAAGCCTGCTGAAGTTAGGAGAGTGGCCCTCAGAGAGGCTGTTTCAGAGCTCACAGCTGGGATCGGGGGCAGAAAGGGGAGGTGGCTGATTTGGGCCAAGTGAAGTCACCTGGCGGAGCTGTGGAAAGTACTACAGGCTCAGGGCAACACACTGGGACACTGCAGCTGTACACAACAGGCTACTGAACGTTAAATCCCTTCTAACCTCTAGTAAGCTACAAAACCAGGAAGCACATGCTTCTAAACCCTCCCTTTAGCCTTCTTTTTCTCTACATTAGAAATATGAAGAAATGACGAAATGAACTGTTGTCAACTTAAAATCTGTTTGCTATACAAAATTAACAAGTGTTTTCTAAAGTAATAATAACTGCCATCCACTAAAAGCCATTAATGTTTTCTTATGCAAATCTTACACAATACATTTTCAAATAATTATAAAAATTTATTATTAATCTATACGAAGTATTATGTTTGACACTTTAAACACTACCCCACAAATGCTCTAAAGCAGCTGTCTTTAACACAGTCATATGACATTCCCCCCAGTTCTTGCTCTTTCTGCTCCCACTACCAGGATTCCAGCAGCCTCATCCTCTCAACATTAACCTGCACTTCTCACCAGCTGGCCCCACCTCACATCTCAGATACACCACCAGGGGCATCTGGACTCCCAGAGGCCCACAGCCCCCCGAAAAACAGACTCCTAAAATGTTCTAACATTGGAAGGGTCCTTCCCCTCTGGCGCCAGTCTCCATCTGCTGCTGCAGAGGTTTTTTGTTGCCATTTTTGCTTTGCTCTCCTCCGACCATCATGAGAGTTGACTTGGTTTTCCTATGAGATGTGAGAGGTCACTAGCCTTAAACACAAAGCTTAACACACACAGCCCTCCGCATGTACATACATGCATGCATCATGTGTGTGCCTTGACTCACAGCAAGAGTTGATATAATACTCTATAAAACAATAATGCATAAACCCTTTGTGCCTCTGACAGAAAAACTCTTAAAATTCTTTTTTTTTTATATTAAGGTTTTGATATACACACTTATGAAGGTTTCACATGAAAAACATTGTGGTTACTACATTCACCCATATTATCAAGTCTCCCCTCACCCCATTAAAGTCACTGTCCATCAGTGTAGTAAGATGCCACAGAAACTCTTAAAATTCTTAAGTTGCAGAAGTGTTAATGTGATGCTAAAAAAGAAAATCCACTGGTACACCTCTTATACTACTTGTTTTGAGGCAGTTCATTCCCCAAACACATTTCCAACTGTTAAAATCATTTAAAGTGTTCATCCATGTGGCTTCTACAGCAATCTCCAAGTGTGAAAACAAATACACAATTCACAGAGGGAAAAAGTGCAAAGACTTAATCTACTGTAGTCCCATTTGCCAGGGTATAGAGTTGTGGGGCACAGCCACAGAAGTGCTTATAAATTCCAGTGGTCTAATGAACAGATACAGATTTCCTAATTTTTATTGCTGTACTACACAGTTGAGTGATTGTCAGGCCGATGCCAAAGTACAGGTTCCATTTGAATGACATATTGCTTCAGTCAACCAGAGAGATGTTACAACATTAAACAACACAAGTAGAAAGAACAAGAATACAGAATGCCAAATTAGCCCTTGCAGAACCAGATATGCTAGTGCACATGTCTGTCCTTGGAACAGGCTCTGTGAGTGGGTTATGTTGTCAACACACCTTTCTAAACCCCTCCCGGTGTCTGGCAGGCTGATGCTACGGGGACAGCCTGCCCCAGTGGGTGCTAGAGTCAGAGGGAGGGGGTCAATTGCCAGCTCTGCCTTAAACAGTTATACGTCCTTTCTCATTACCTCTTTGCCCCCTCCCCCATTTTCTTAACTCCATCCTTAAAAAATGTTATATCCTTCCACCTCATGGAATGAGATGTTAATATGAAAACTTCCTAAATGGTCAACCACTATGTAAATAATCACTTGACAATTACTTATGAGTGAAAACCACCTAAAGCATATCCAGTCCAAGTGGTGAAGCAGCAGTATGGGGAACACCTGTCTACCATCTGGCTGCCCAGACTACATACACTCTTGTGGTATTTGGATAATTCCTCACTTTATATGAGTCTGATAGGAGGCTCTGTGATATGGTGATTCATAATAAGAAACATATTTGGTCTTTATCCATGTTTCTGCCACTGAGCTCCTAAAACCCTTGGAATTTCCTAAAGGATGTAAGCCATAGCAGTTTCTTCCGTTACGTTAATGAAGTCATGTTCAGAACTCACCTGCAGGGGACTGGTGTCAGGAGAACCTATCATGTGATTAGAGGGTTGGAACTTTCACTCCCACCCCAATTTCCTGGGAGGGGAGAAGGGCTAGAGGTTGAATCAACTCCCAATAGACAATGATTTCACCAATGATGCCTATGCAATGAAACTCCATAAAAACCCAAAAGGACAGGGTTCAAGAGCTTCCAGGTAGGTGTGCATGTGGAGATTCCAGGAGAGTAGCATGCCCAGAGAGTAGGGAAGTTCTACGCCCCTTCGCTGTCCATCTCTTGCCCTATACATCTCTTCCATTTGGCTGTTCCTGCATTATATCCTTTTATAATAAACTATTAATCTAGTAAAATAATTCTCTGAGTTTTGCTAGAGCCACTCTAGCAAAAAAATTGAACCCAAGGAAGGGGTTATTGGAACCTCTAGATCAACAGCCACTGGGTCAGAAGAACAGGTACAGCCTGGACTTGTGACTGACATCGGAAGTGGGAGTGGGAGGGACGACTATTAGGACTGAGCCCTTAACCTGTGGGATCTGATGCTTTCTCTGCTAGAGGCTGTCAGAAAATTGTTGGCAGTGTAGAAAAAAAAAAACAACCCCACCTTGTAATTGGTCTCAGAATTGTAAAGGCAGACTCGGCCTCCTAAAAGAGGCTAAAAATGCCAGACACTTCCTTTCCCAAACTCACGGGCACCTAGGGTATTGGAATGTGACCCAGAATCAGCCAATCAGTGCACACGCCCTGGTCTTTGATGCATTGGCTAGTAAAACAAAGAAACAAGGACAGGAGGAATTTTTCTTGGCCGTATACACAGCAACACTTAGCTTCAGGTGTGATCAAGCGTATGTTACCAGGTCTCCAAGAGGGGTGACGACGAAGGACCAGCTGTGGCATCACTCAGTGGCAGTGAATGCCACCCCTGTCCTTGTGACCTGGTTTGGGCATCATCTCAGTATGATCTCCCTTGTGTCTGCCCTTCTCGCTGGCCCAGTTCTTCAGCCTCCCTGGCACTTCGGTGAACTTCCCAGTGGCCCGTCTATACTTTCTTGTGTGCTCAGATTGGCCAGACTCAGTCTTCACTATCTGTAACTAAGAATTCTGACTGATACAAGCAGTTTCTGAAATGGTAGTAAAGATAGGTAGAGAAGCTACAGAAGAACTTCAAAATGTGTAGTACTGCAGAGCAAAACCAGGAGACAGAACATGACACACAGCTGTCATGATACATGTGACAAAGGGGAATCACTTGATCAAGTCTATAGGACACGAACAAGAAAAGAACCAAGTTCTCCAAAAGGTTTTAGGTGACTAATCAAAAGTCAAGTATAAATATGGTTTTTATATGAGAAGGTCCACAGGTCGCATGTGACGGACTTTGAGAGGCAGGCAGTTCTGATGCAGCAAGTGAAGATCACAAGCTCAGTAGTGGATGCATTCAATACCACCCAAGAATTTTACTATAGGGAGAGAAGTGTTAAAAGTAGAATTTGACTAAATGTAGATGGGGGCCAGTGAGCAAGGAAGATTTCACAGAGAACATGACTTTGAAGCAAACAGGAAGGAGAAGGTTGAATAATTTCAGACCAAGTATGGAGTAAAACAATGCAGCATGGATTCTTGAACTGCAAGTATTTCAGTAAACTGAGGCATAGACACAGGAGGGAGAATTGGCAGGAGGTAAGGCTGAAAAGGAAGACAGACATCAGCTCACAAGGGCTCTGCCATCAGGCTAACAAATTTGGATTTTTTTTAAACAGGAAAACACTAAAGAAGTGAAAGCAGGAGAGCAATATATCAGATTTACATCTTATTTTAGCAAGACTACTGTAGAGGTCTTGAGGACTTCATGTAAACAAAAACTGGTTCTTAACCATTTGGGACTCATAGATCATTTAAGAATATAGTGACCAGAGAAATGCACCTTTACACAAAAAATCTTAATATTTAATTCCAAAGAGTTCACAGCCTCCTGCAGTCCATCTGTGAATACTCAGCGTTGTGGTCCTCAAGGCAAGAATGATCTAGAATTACCCAGAGCAATGATGGCAAAGAACTCAACTATGGTGAGGGATATGAAGACAGAGAGAGCAGAAAAGGGTTGACATAACCTGCAGGAATAAATGATCAGCTGGATATGAGTAATGAGGGAGGAACACCAAGCATGACTTCCAGATGGATGACTTAAGTGACTGAGCAAATGCCATGATTTTATGGGGGCAAAGGATGGACAGGGGAACAGAGAAGCCAATGGGATATTGAGAACTAAGCTGCCAGAGACATATCTGGGTAGAGATGCCCAGATGGCAATCAGAAATCAGTCTCAAGCTGAGCAAGCTACAGACCAGGGTAGAGTCACTGGACCAACAAGGAACAGCAGAGGCTACATAAGATATCCAGACATGGCAGGATCAAGAGGGTATGAATCAGGCCAGAGACCTCAAGGGGAAGCCAACACTCAACAGGAGGAACACCAGTGGGGTGAAGCTAGCAGGGCCACAGTTTCAGAGTCAAAATACCATCATAATATAATTTTACAAATAGAAACACAAATGTGTTGGTCTGCGCATGTGATTTATCTGTAGGTCACATCAGTGCTATCTACTCTAAAAAACACAGAACCTGGATAAACTTATTTAAATAACTCCATTCAGTGGCCTATAGGTATAAGAAGAAAATCAACAGTATCATCCAGAGATACAATTCTCAATCTTTTTAGCACCCTAACTTCAAAACAGTTAGTGTTTGCAAATCAAAGTCTTTAAGGATGCTTTTAAAATACCTATATAATTTGGAATATTTAATGGTACACTTCAGTAACACTAAAAATCTAGAAAGGAATTTGCAACCTCTTTTCAGAGCAGCAGTTCTTTCAACACAAGTATTTAGCATGTTATATAAGCATGTTATTCAGAGCATGTACAACATAGGGGATTTTCATCACATTTACTACATTTGTTAGCCAAAATGTAGCACTCTTATAATCACCAACAGAGCTGCAGTAAAGCCTCTAAATATTAAACAACAACAAAACATAGCAGTAAGCCATCCTTCTATTAAAAAAAGAAAACATTCTCAATATGTACAACTTTCTTTGTGACTTTTTTCCCCTAAGGAACTCATTTTAAACAATAGCTCACTGGCAAAAGCATGATACTGTTTAAATTGGGGCAGAATCTGGCCTCTTCACTTTGTGAGAAGTTGGCAGGAGAAAAACTATAATAATTTTAAGGTTCTATTATTCTCACACTAAAATGCAAAGTATGAAATAAAAATAATAAAAATATTAATCCAGAATACAATTCAGCTGCTTATATATCTTTTTTCCTCACTCAGCTTTTGTCACTGAGTATTACAAAAGTAATTAATTGTGAATAAAATGGTAAGTGGTTCTATACTTTACTATGAAACAAAATATAGATATCAGTAAATGGATTGAAAGATGGGCACAGACATAAAGAAAGCTTATGGTATTCAATTAACAATTTGTAAAGCTCTGAAATCTGATCATCCAGTACATATTCACAATCATTTCCTAAGAAACTAAAGAACTCTTTCTTTCTACATAATGGGTTTTCTTATACATCACATACTGCAGGGCAATGGTACTTAATGGCAAATTAAGGAAGGAATGAGGGAACAATGAATAAAGAGTGATCAGAATCAAATATTTATCAGGATACTACTCTTGATCTATATATTGAAAGAGACAATTTAAAGATGGTCTTTGAAAGTACACTGTAAATTTTAGCAGGTAAAAGGAGATATTATATGACAATTAAATTCAAATATTTAACTCATCAGTTACGTCAGGAAAGCTATTCTACTTTATGTCGTAGTCATAAAGTCAAGATAGGCTCCTGATCTTAAGGACCCTAGAGAAGCAAAGGACCAGTGCTCAAATTAACACCCATCAAGTTTTAACACACTATTTTACCATGGTGATACGTGCTCAAGGCACATTCTGGAAAAGGAGAGTCTCCACAAGGAAATTAAGGGTTGAGTTTGGAGGAGTGGACAGAGGTTCAGCAGACAGACATAAATAGGTAAAAAGATGAGACTTCCAAATCAAACAGTGGCACAAGGAAAAGTGGGGATCATATTTAAGAAGGCAGTTTGTGTAAGAGGGGAATGAGAGACAAGGACAGAGGCAGTAAGGGGACAGAACAGCACAGAGGGGACCACACAAGGGAGAGGCAGCACTGAAAAGGGTATTAGAGGTCTCTAAGAATTAGCTGATAGGATAAGTGACGGGTGGGGGGGTGGGGGGGGGTGGAATTCCAACCTGAAGATCTGCTGCATGCTGGTCACTAGACCTGTATGCAAGGACTTCAGCATGGTGCTTCACTCTCTCAACAACCCAGTGAGGTAGAGAGCATCATCCATACTTTATAGATATGGAGACCATGGCCGTGCAGGTGAGTAATGTCCATATCACAAACCAAAAAATAAACAAGTCAGATTGGAAATCTGGAGCACCTGAGGCCAGGGCCCCTACTCAATGCACTAAATGAACCAAACTTAAGAAGTTAACCAATACAGGAAATGACAGCAGAATCAAATATGATTCTTTGTGCTTTTGTTCCTATGGGACTGGAGATACGGTTTTGTTAAAAGAAACGTGAAAATCAGATGTAGGACTGGCTGTTTCTATGGAGGACTGGGAAAGTCTTTAGCTGAAAAGGCGAGCCTAAAGCTGGGAAACAGGGCAGGGCTAAGGATGACGATCCAGGACAGACCAACCTCAAAGAGGTCACTGAATGACCAAATGCCTGAGACTATCAATGGAGGGACTGTACAGGGACAAGAGTATTGAAGACCAGGCGTAACATTCAAGATACAACAAGTTAAGAAAAATCTTCAAAGTGCTTAAAATGTTACAGTAAATCATTGCACAATATTCCAATGCATTTGCTCAATAATGTGCATTAGGTATCAAGACTCTCTTCTGCAAACCAACTGTAAAGACACAGACTGTACCAAAGCAGATGGATTTCAAATGTATTGTTCTGGATCTTTGCTGACATATATTCATATTTTCACTTATCCTGGAAATCACTGTTTGACCCTTTCAAAAATCAATCTCTAATTTCTTACCAAAGTTCATAAAAATATTCACATCTAAATTTTTTAAACGTTAAAGTAGTAAAAATAGACTAGAATTAGTTACCATCTCCTTCAAGTATGATAATTTCTTCACAAAGATGTTTTCTAAGAGAAAGAAACTACTTACTTTGACTTATGAAATACATCAGTATCTTGAGTTGAACACAATTATAGTGACAGAAGATTCTTGAGTTGAACACAATTATAGCGACAGAAGATTCTATACAAGCAGCCTAACCCAGGCTACTGGATTTTCCAACTGTTAATCTAGACTGGTTTTGCATGGATTCCAAAATTCATGCCCAGGCCCCATTCATACAACACACATTCCCTAGGGGCTTTCTACTTGTCAGGCATTGCATGAGTTATCAGATACAAAGACTTGAAAAGCCAACTTCCCAGGTTTCTGAAGCACTTACAGTCCAACAAGAAAGAAAATTTCAATGGCATTTTTCATAAAAAGAGGGAAAAACACTCTGCTAAAATTTGTATGGAGCCATAAAAGATCCCAAATAGCCAAAGTAGTCTTGAGAAAGAAGAACAAGGCTGGAGCTATCACAATTCCTGCTTCTGAACTATAGTATAAAGCTATAGAATTAAAACATAATGGCACTCGCATAGGAATAGGCCACAGACCACTAGAACAGAGTAAGCCCAGAAACAAACTCATGCATATTCGGCCCCCTGATTTTTGGCAAGGGCACCAAGAACACACAACAGGGAAAGAAGAGTCTGCAGTAAACTGGGTCTCCACATGCAAAAGAATAAAGTGGATCCATAGCTCTGTAAAAGTGGACCCATAACAAAAATTAATTAAAAATGGATTAAGGACTTAAACATAAGACATAATACCATAAAATTCCTAGAAGAAAACACAAGGAAAAACCTCCTTGACATTGGTCTTGGCAATGACTTCTTGAGAAGAAGACAAGGGAGACAAAATCAAAAATAAACAAATGGAACCACATCAAACTAAAGAACTTTTGCACAGCAAATGAAACAACAAACTGAAAACCTAAGAATGGGATCTGCAAACCATGTATCTTGTAAAGCGTTAACATCCAAATACATAAAGAACTCATATAACTCAGCAAAAAGAAGCAAATAATCCAATTTTAAAGTGGGCAAAGGACCTGAAAAGACATTTTTCCAAAGAAGACACAGAGATGGCCACATTTGTATAGACACACAAAAAGATGCTCACCAGGGACTTCCAGGAAGATGGCGGTGTGAGCAGGGCGGCAGAAATCTCCTCCCAACACTATATTTATCTACGAAAACACAGAAAATACATCTATTCCTAAAAGAGAGACGAGAATACACAGGAAAGTGCACAGAGTGCAGCTAGACCCGAGAGGACTCGGCACCCCAAGAGGCGGGTAAGATACGGAGCCGCGACCCGGCGGGACCCGAGCCCTCCCCCACCCCAGCGCACCGGCGGGAGGAGAGGATTCAGAGCCGGGAGGGAGAGGAGGTGCACCCCGCAAAGTAGCCAGCCGCAGTGACCTGCGCGGGGAGTGCTGACCCACATTGCGCAGTGCAGCGGAGACTGGAGAGACAGGGAGGCAGGATCTGAGCGGGGAACGCGCCAGGGTGCTTGCAGCTAGCTCCCGGGAGGAAAAAAAAAAAGCGCGCGCTTTCTTCAGCGGTCTTAAAGAGACAGGAGGCCAGCGGAGGAGCCGGATCGCCCCAGCATACTCAGCCCAGTAGGCTGGGAGTCCTGGGGAGTTTCAGACGCCTTAGGTGGCAACTGAGGAAGTGTAGCCATACTTAACACTTCTCACTGAGATCAACAGCCTCCTATTCGTTCCCACCCCTGCCAGAGCGATAAAGGGCCCTGCGGAGCAGCACAGTCACAGCTGTGGAATAGTGGGGCAATAGCGCCACCTACAGCATTCCCACAGAATCTATGTCCGTGGGCATTTTCTTTTGTTTTGTTTTGTTTTGTTTTTTGTTTTGTTTTTGTTTTTTCTTTTCTTTCTTTTTTCTTTTTTTCTTTCTTTCTTTCTTTCTTCTTTTTTTTCTCTTTTTTTTTCTTCTCTTTTTAAAGTCTTAAAGAGCCCAGCTGACATACGTGGCAACTATCAGTGACCAAATTATACAGCCATGAAAAGACAGAGGAATATGGTTCAGACCAAAATCAACCAGACAACCCCAGAGAGGGAGTCTGAAGGGATGGAAATGCACAGCCTCCCTGAAAAAGAATTTAGAATAAAAGTCATAACCATGCTGATGGACCTACAGAGAAATGTGCAAGAGCTGAGGGAGGAAGTGAGGGAACTGAGGAAAGACAATACAGAAATCAGACAAGCAATCGACGGGCTTAACAGCAGAATGGATGAGATGCAAGAGACTGTTAATGGAATAGAAAACAGAGAACAGGAGTACAGAGCAGCTGAGGCAGAGAGAGATAAAAGGATTTCTAGGAATGAAAGAATATTAAGAGAACTGTGGGACCAATCCAAACGGAACAATATTCGCATTATAGGAGTACCAGAGGAAGAAGAGAGAGAAAAGGGATAGAAAGTGTCTTTGAAGAAATAATTGCTGAAAACGTTCCCTCGCTGGGGAAGGAAGTAGTCTCGCAGTCCACCGAAGCTCATAGATCTCCCAACACAAGGGACCCAAGGAAGACAACACTAAGACACATAATAATTAAGATGGCAAAGATCAAAGATAAAGACAGGGTATTAAAGGCAGCTAGAGAGAGAAAAAAGATCACCTACAAAAGGAAAACCCATCAGACTATCATCAGACTTCTCAACAGAAACCTTACAGGCCAGAAGAGAATGGCATGATATATTTAACGTAATGAAACAGAAGGGCTTCGAACCAAGAATATTGTATCCAGCACGATTATCATTTAAATATGATGGAGGGATTAAACAATTTCCAGATAAACGAAAGTTAAGAGAATTTGCGTCTCATAAACCACCACTACAGGATATCTTAAATGGACTGCTCAAGAGGGAAGCACACCTAAGGCTAAAAAGATGTCACCAGAGAAAAAAAAATCATAGCAAAGAAAGCAGACCATCCAAACACCAACTAAAGGCAAAGAATAAAACACCTATTATAGAAAGAATGGAGGAGGAGGAATAAGAAGGGAGAGAAAGAAAGAAACATCAGACTGTGTTTACAATAACTGAACAAGAAAGTTAAGTTAGATTGTTAGATAGTAAAGAAGCAACCCTTGAACCCTTGGTAACCACGAATCTAAAGCCAGCAATGGCAACAAGTACATACCTATCAATAATCACCCTAAATGTAAATGGACTGAATGCACCAATCAAAAGACACAGAGTAACAGAATGGATAAAAAAGCAAGACCCATCTATATGCTGCCTACAAGAAACTCACCTCAAATCCAAAGATATACACAGACTAAAAGTGAAGGGATGGAAAAAGATATTTCATGCAAACAACAAAGAGAAAAGCAGGTGTTGCAGTACTTGTATGTATCAGATAAAATAGACTTCAAAACGAAGAAAGTAGCAAAAGATAAAGAAGGACATTACATAATGATACAGGGGTCAGTCCAACAAGAAGATATAACCATTATAAATATATATGCACCCAACACAAGAGCGCCAGCATATGTGAGACAAATACTAACAGAATTAAAGGAGGAATAGACAGCAATGCATTCATCTTAGGAGACTTCAACACACCACTCACTCCAGAGGACAGATCAACCAGACAGAAAATAAGTAAAGACAGAGGCACTGAACAACACACTAGAACAGATGGACCTAACAGACATCTACAGAACTCTACACCCAAAAGCAACAGGAAACACATTCTTCTCAAGTGCACATGGAACATTTTCCAGAATAGACCACATACTAGGCCACAAAAAGAACCTCAGTAATTTCAAAAATATTGAAATCCTACCAACCAACTTCTCAGATCACCAAGGTATAAAACTAGAAATAAATCTTAGAAAGAAATCAAAAAGGCTCACAAATACATGGAGACTTAACAACAC
>JAVSCE010004868.1:0-24798 GCA_032199065.1 Smutsia gigantea | reverse complement strand
ACTGTGACAAACAGCCTGCCAAGCCTTCCTACTGGCCTGCAGGCAACTGCTCACAAACCTGCAGTCACTGCGCAGGCATCAGGCCAGCCAGAGGGAGGCCCCATCTACAACAGCTAGAGACGCAAAGCACAGAAGATTACCGGTGTGTGTTTGGCCCACTGCCTCTGACACTGGAGACAGGCAATGCACACGGGAAGCAGGAAACAGATCTTTCCTCCACCCAGGCACCAGCTCCACTCCCCTACATCCCCCAACCTCACTCTAGGGGCTGAGCAGCTCCAGAGACTGGAGTTTCTGCACATTAGTGGGCACCACACAGAAATATGAAATATCAAAAGAACATAGTTCAGACCAAAATCTCACAAACCCCAGAAAGAGGATCAAATGAAACCAAACTCACAAATCTTCCTGAAAGAGAGTTCAAAATAAAAATCATAAACATGCTTATGGAGGTACACAAGCATATTCAAGAACTCAGGAACAAATTTAAGTTAGAGATTCAATCATTAAGAAATACCATGTCTGAAATGCAACATACAATGGAGGGCTTTAAAAGCAGATTAGATGTAGTAGAAGAGACGGTAAATGGAATAGAAATTAGAGACAAGGAATACAAAGAAGCTGAGGCACAGAAAGAAAAAAGGACCTCTAAGAATGAAAGAATATTGAGAGAACTATGTGACCTATCCAAAAGGACAAAATTTGCATTATAGGGGTACCAGAAGAAGAAGAGAAAGAAAAAGGGATAGAAAGCGTCACTGAGGAGGTAATTGCTGAAAACTTCCCCAATCTGGGGAAAGAGATAGTCTCTCTGGCCATGGAAGTGCACAGATCTCACAACACAAGGGACCCAAGGAAGACAACATCAAGACATAATAATTAAAATGGCAAAGATCAAGGATAAAGACAGACTTTTAAAAGCAGCTAGAGAGAGAAAAAAGATCACATACAAAGGAAAACCCATCAGACTATCAACAGACTTCTCAACAGAAACCTTACAGGCCAGAAGGGAGTGGCATGATATATTTAATGCAATGAAGCAGAAAAGCCTAGAACCAAGAATACTCTACCCGGCAAGGTTATCATTTAAATGTGAAGGAGGGATTAAGCAATGTTCAGATAAGCAAAAGCTGAGAGAATTTACCTCCCACAAACCACCATTAAAGGACATTTTGGAGGGACTCCTACAGATGGGAGTAATCCTAAGGCTACACAGATGTCATCCAAGGGAAGACAAAGAGTACAGAATATGATTCATAACACACAAAGAATGGAGGAGGAAGAAAAAGGAGGAAAAAAAAAAGAACCTTTAGGTTGAGTTTGTAACAGTATACAAAATAAGTTAAATTAGACTGTTAGATAGTAAAGGAATTGCCCTTGAACCTTTGGTAACCAAGAATCAAAAGTCTGCAATGGCAATAAGTACATACCTATCGATAATCACCCTAAATGTAAATGGTCTGAATGCACCAATCAAAAGGCATAGAGTTACTGAATGGATAAAAAAACAAGACCCATCTATATGCTGCCTACAAGAGACTCACTTTAAACCCAAAGACATACACAGACTGAAAGGCATAGAGTTACTGAATGGATAAAAAAACAAGACCCATCTATATGCTGCCTACAAGAGACTCACTTTAAATCCAAAGACATACACAGACAGATGGAAAAAGACATTTCATACAACTAATAGGGAGAAAAAAGCAGGAGTTGCAGTACTTGTATTAGACAAAATAGACTTCAAAACAAAGAAAGTCACAAGAGACAAAGAAGGACATTACATAATGATAAAAGGGTCAATCCAACAAGATGATATAACTATTATAAATATTTATGCACCCAACACAGGATCACCTACATATGTGAAACAAATACTCACAGAATTAAAGGGGGAAATAGAATGCAATGCATTCATTTTGGGAGACTTCAACACACCACTGACTCCAAAGGACAGGTCAACCAGACAGAAAATAAGTAAAGAGACAGAGGCACTGAACAACATATTAGAACAGATGGACCTAACAGACATCTACAGAACACTCCATCCAAAAGCAACAGGATACACATTCTTCTCAAGTGCACATGGAACACTTTCAAGAATTGATCATATATTAGGCCACAAAAACAACTTCAGTAAATTTAAAAAGATTGAAATTGTACCAACCAGCTTCTCAGATCACGAAGGTATGAAACTAGAAATAAATTACACAAAGAAAATGAAAGAGCCTACAAATACATGGAGACTTAATAACATGCTCCAAAATAACCAATGGATCAATGACCAAATAAAAAGCAGAGATCAAACAATATATGGAGACAAATGACAACAATAATTCAACACCACAAAATCCGTGGGATGCAGCGAAAGCTGTGCTAAGAGGGAAATATACTGCAATACAGGCCTACCTCAGGAAAGAAGAACAATCCCAAATGAACAGTCTAAATTCACAATTAATGAAACTAGAAAAGGAAGAACAGATGAGGCCCAAATTCAATAGAAGGAGGGACATAATAAAGATTAAAGCATAAATAAATAAAATTGAGAAGAATAAAACAATAGAAAGAATCAGTGAAAGCAGGAGCTGGTTCTTTGAGAAAATAAACAAAATAGATAAACCCCTCACCAGACTTAAGAAAAAAAGAGAGTCTACTCACTTAAACAGAATCAGAAATGAGAAAGGAAAAATCACTACCAATACCACAGAAATACAAAGAATTATGAGAGAATACTATGGAAAATTATATGCTAACAAACTGGAAAACCTAGAAGAAATGGACAACTTTCTAGAAAAATACAACCTTCCAAGGCTGACCCAGAAAGAAACAGAAAATCTGAATAGACCAATTGCCAGCAAAGAAATTGAATTGGTAATCAAAAAACTACCTAAGAACAAAACACCTCGAACAGATGGTTTCACAGCTGAATTTTATCAAACATTTAGTAAAGACTTAATATCCATCCTCCTTAAAGTTTTCCAAAAATTAGAAGAGGAGGGAATACTCCCAAACTCATTCTACGAGACCGACATCACTCTAATACCAAAACCAGGCAAAGACACCACAAAAAAAGAAAATTACAGACCAATATCCCTGATGAACATAGATGTAAAAATACTCAACAAAATATAAGCAAACCAAAGTCAAAAATACATCAAAAAGATCATACATCATGATCAAGTGGGATTCATCCCAGGGATGCAAGGATGGTACAACATTCAAAAATCCATCAACATCATCGACTACATCAACAAAAAGAAGGACAAAAACCACATGATCATCTCCATAGATGCTGAAAAAGCATTCAACAAAATTCAACATTCATTCATGGTAAAAACTCTCAACAGAATGGGTGTAGATGGCAAGTACCTCATCATAATAAAGGCCATATATGACAAACCCACAGCCAACATTATACTTAACAGCGAGAAGTTGAAAGCTTTTCCTTTAAGATCGGGAACGAGACAAGGATGCCCACTCTCCCCACTTCTATTCAACATAGTATTGGAGGTTCTAGGCATGGCAATCAGACAACACAAAGAAATAAAAGGCATCCAGATCGGCAAGGTAGAACTAAAACTGTCCTTGTTTGCAGATGACATGATATTGTACATAAAAAACCCTAAAGAATCCACTCCTAAACTATTAGATCTAATATCTGAATTCAGCAAAGTTGCGGGATACAAAATTAATACGCAGAAATCTGTTGCATTCCTATACACTAATGATGAACTAGCAGAACGAGAAATCAGGAAAACAATTCCATTCACAATTGCATCAAAAAGAATAAAATACTTAGGAATAAACCTAACCAAGGATGTGAAAGACTTATACCCTGAAAACTACAAGGCACTCTTTTTTTTAATATAATTTATTTTATTATCATTAATTTACAATTACATGTGCAATATTACGATTATTAAACTACCCCTACAAGGCACTCTTAAGAGAAATTAAAGAGGACACTAATAAATGGAAATTCATCCCATGCTCTTGGCTAGGAAGAATTAATATTGTCAAAATGGCCATCCTGCCTAAAGCAATCTGTAGATTCAATGCAATCCCTATCAAATTACCAACAGCATTCTTCAATGAACTAGAGCAAATAGTTCTAAAATTCATATGGAACCACAAAAGACCCCGAATAGCCAAAGCAATCCTGAGAAGGAAGAATAAAGGAGGGGGAATTAGGCTCCCTAACTTCAAGCTCTACTACAAAGCTACAGTAATCAAGACTATTTGGTACTGGCACAAGAACAGACCCATAGATCAGTGGAACAGAATAGAGAGCCCAGATATAAACCCAAGCATATATGGTCAATTAATATACGATAAAGGAGCCATGGATATACAATGGGGAAATGACAGCCTCTTCAACGGCTGGCATTGGCAAAACTGAACAGCTACATGCAAGAGAATGAAACTGGATTATTGTCTAACCCCATACACAACAGTAAACTCAAAATGGATCAAAGACCTGAATGTAAGTCATGAAACCATAAAAGTCTAAGGAAAAATTTTAGGCAAAAACCTCTTGGACATAAACACGAGCAATTTCTTCTTGAACATATTTCCCCGGGCAAGGGAAACAAAAGCAAAAATGTACAAATGGGACTATATCAATCTAAAAAGCTTCTGTACAGCAAGGGATACCATCAATAGAACAAAAAGACTTCCTACAGTATGGGAGAATATATTCATAAATGACATATCCGATAAGGGGTTGACATCCAAAATATGTAAAGAACTCACGCACCTCAACAAACAAAAAGCAAATAAGCCAATTAAAAAATGGGCAGAGGAGCTGAACAGACACTTCTCCAAAGAAGAAATTCAGATGGCCAACAGGCACATGAAAAGATGCTCAACATCGCTAGTCATCAGAGAAATGCAAATTCAAACCACAATGAGATATCACCTCACACCACTTAAGATGGCCACCATCCAAAAGACAAACAACCACAAATGTTGGCGAGCATGTGGAGAAAGGGGAACCCTCCTACATTGCTGGTGGGAATGTAAATTCGTACAACCATTGTGGAAATCAATATGGAAGTTCCTCAAAAAACTCAAAACAGAAATACCATTTGACCCAGGAATTCCACACCTAGGAATTTACCCTAAGCATGCAACAGGCCAGTTTGAAAAAGACATATGCACCCCCATGTTTATCACAGCACTATTTACAATAGCCAAGAAATGGAAGCAACCTAAGTGTCCATCAGTAGATGAATGGATAAAGAAGAGGTGGTACATATACACAATGGAATATTATTCAGCCATAAGAAGAAAACAAATCCTACCATTTGCAACAACATGGATGGAGCTAGAGGGTATTATGCTCAGTGAAATAAGCCAAGCCGAAAAAGACAAGTATCAAATGATTTCACTCATATGTGGAGTATAAGAACAAAGAAAAAAACTGAAGGAACAAAACAGCAGCAGACTCACAGAACCCACGAACGAACTAATAGTTACCAAAGGGAAAGGGACTGGGGAAGATGGGTGGGAATGGAGGGATAAGAGGGAAAAAGGGGCATTACAATTAGCAGATTTAATGTTGGGGGTCATGGTGAGGGGTGTACAACTCAGAGAAGACAAGTAGTGATTCTATAGCATCTCACTACGCTGATGGACAGTAACTGTAATGGGGTTGGTGGGGGAGACCTGATGAAGGGGGTAGTTTAATAACCATAATATTGCACATGTAATTGTGTATCCTAATAGATACTGGCATAAAAGTTAAAATATATAGAGAAATATGTTAAAAGAATATAGAATATAATTCCAAATGGTTAAGGAAGAAAAGAAATTAAAAAAATTAATACATTAAAAAAAACAAGAAATAACAAGTGTTGGAAAGAATGTGGAAAAAAGGAACCGTCATTCACTGTTGGTGAGAATGTAAATTGTTGCAGACACTATAGAAAAAGACTATGGAGATTCCTCAAAAAATTAGAAATAGAAATACTATGTGACCCAGTAATCCCACTTCTACGAATTTACCCCAAAAAAACAAAATCACTGATTAGAAAAGATATATGCACACCTATATTTACTGGAGCATTATTTACAATAGCCAAGGTATGGAAGCAACCTAAGTGCCTACTCATTGTTGATTCGATTAAGAAGATGTGGTAGGTACATATATACAATGTAATACTATATTGACCATAGAAAATTTCTATGTGGTACATGTATACAATGCAATACTATATTGGCCATAGAAAACTTCTATGGCCATAGAAAAGAATAAAATCTTGCCATTTGTGACATGGATGGACCTAGAGGGTATTAAGTGAAATAAGGCAGACTGAGAAAGACAAATACCATATGACTTCACTTACTTGTGGAATCTAAAAACTAAAACAAATGAAAAAACAAACAAAACAGAAATAGACCCATAAACATGGAGAGTAAACTGGTAGTTACCATGGCAGAGGGGAAGGGGATATAGGTGAAATTCATGAAAGGGATAAAATAAATAAGTTACAGTGATGAGAAGTACAGCATAGGAAATACAGCCAATAATATTGTAACATCTTTGCATGGTGACAGTAGTAAGTACACTTCTCATAGTGAGCATATTGTAATGGATATTACTGTCAAATCACTATGTTGTACACCTGAAACCAACATATTTCAGTAAGATAATTTTCTTAAAAATCAGTCAAGAAATAGCACAATATGGGAAAAAAAGAATACAGAGAGAGAGAGAGAGCAATAAAGGGCAGCAATGATATGGCAGAAATTAATTTATATGTATTAATTGGATCTTATAAGGTTATCCTGAATTAATAAGTCATCCCTAAATTTCAGTGACTTATAGAATCTAAGGTTTATTTCTCACCCACATTACATGCCAGCTTTCAATTGGCTTTAGCTATTCAATTTGGGATCCAGCCCAAAGGAAAAGCTTCAGCCAGGAACACCACAGGTATTGCGGCAGAGAATAACTCAGAATAACATGGTGACTCTAAAATTTTCTACTCAGTGTAGCACATTTACTTCTCCTCATTTTTAATTGGTTTAAAAAAAAAAGTACATGGCTAAGCCTGTTAGTGGGCTTAGATGTTTATAGAGTTAGAAGTGTAACACTTTAACAGTTTTGGAAGAGAGGAGCCTTGTGAGGAGGAACTTTTAGGAAGGGTCAGTGAATATTTTGATAAGAAAATAATCTACCATACCAAATATAAAACTAATCCTAGTAAGTGGAAATCGTCTAAACTATTCAGTTAGAAGTCAAAGATTGTCAGACTGGATTAAAAATAATCCAACTCCGTTCTGTTTGAAATGCCTCACCTAAAGCATAGGGACAGCTAAAGTGTGAAAGTCAAAGCATGGGGAAAACAGACTAGGAAAATACTAAACAAAAAAAAATTGGTGTAGCTATACTAATATCATACAAAACAGACTAAAGCAAAAAGCATTTGTAGAGATAAAGAAGGCCACTACATAATGATAAAAGCCTCAATGCATCAGGAAAATATAACAGTCCTAAACTTTATGCACAACAGATTCACCATCATATAGCAAGATTTTAACTACTTTCTCATAGTAAATTAAATAGGCCAAACATAAGGGTATAAAGAACTGAGAAACACAATTAACAAGTTTAATAAAAAGAACATATATAGAAAGCTGCACTCAACAGCTGCAGAATATACGTTCTTTTCAAGCACAAAATATTTATGATAGTGTATAAAATAAGTCTCAGTTTCAAAAAACTGGTATCATACAGAACACTTACTTGACAACCATAAAATCAAATTAAAAATCAATAACAAAAAGACAAGTAGAAATACTTTCATATGTTTGAAAACTTAAAAATGTATTTTTTAAAAGTCATAATGGAAATCAGAAAATTCTTAGAACTGAGTAATAAAGTCATATTCAAATACTTGTGAGACACTGCTAAAGTCTTACTTTGAGGAAAATGGATAATTGTATATTCCTCAGTAAGCAAAAAAGAGGCTCAAAATTAATAAACTATAAGCATTCTAATTTTAGACAATAGGGAAAAAATACAGAACAAATTTTACAAAAGCAGGTAAGATCAAGTTCTTTAAGGGAGAAATGACATGAGAAATCTTGGGCTAAACACACCCCTGGGCTGACTGGTTTAGACCAATCAGCATGCTAACAGCATCTTTTAAGGTCCATCCTCAAACTGTATAAAAAGAGAAAAGAAAATTCTGCTAAGAGAATGAGGGGAAACAGAGGCGGCCAACGGAAAAAGCAAAGCAAGCCTGTGGTTTCAATTGGACCTAGCCTCAGCCTCAAATCTCCAGGAGCTCAGATGCGTCACACCACAGTCTCTCCCACCTGACACTAAGCTGGTGAGGCTCTTGTACCTCCAGATCAGGTATTAGGAAGTCATTCCTTAGAGGCTGTAACAGGTATGAGTAGGGCATAACTTCCAGACACCTCCTGGTAATGTTCTTCCAATCTACCAAGGGCAAGCCTCTTGAAAACATTACAGGTGTGAACCAATACAAGTGGCTATAGCACCACATGTGGCAGCTGGAGGAGAACTGGTACAATGAGCCAATAAAAGGAAGCCCAGGAGATCTGGACAGAGCACCAGCATTGCCTGTTATGCTCCACCCCTTGTATGACGTGGGTCCACTGGCTTTGCACATTAAGTTCACTCCATTCTTTTACAACTTCTCCAGGATCCTGGTTGCAGAATTCTGTTGAACACACTTTCTAGGAAAACTTAAAAGTTAGGGGTATCAAACTATAGCCTCCACAGCTGCAGCTGGTCCTGAGGTCAGAACTGATACTGATTACTCTTTCTTTCTTTCTTACTCATTCTAAACTCCCCTCACCCTGAGCCAGCACCTCTGGTTGAGGCAGCTTGCCTGATGCTGTCACTTCAGGGGTCTGACCTTCCATTGTCTGGCCATAGTTGAACTCTATTTGCCAATTTACAGTGAAAACTGGGGTTTCAATTATCTAGAGATACCCCAGTGGCTCACATGGGTGCTAAATACGTTCTTCCCTGCCACCATTATGTAGCAGCAACCCTACCTCCTCACCATTATCAATTACCCCTTCGAGTTCAGAAACTTTTCTGTTCTTGCTGTCCTCCTGGCAAAATGAGTCTATAATGATCAATGGTAGCCAAAGCCTTAAGTTTAGTGGAGCTATTGATGTGTCCTCTGGTGAAGTGTCCCCTTTCTCAGGACCAGGAGCTCTAGTTCTTAAACCAAAGAGCTGGAAGTTCCAGGGACTGGTAGCAAGTTTCCCAAATGGGTTGCTGGAACACAGCCATCCTCCTTCCCACTCCTTGGTTCCTAGTGGTAACACAGAACCACACATGATCATTGGTTTATGGCAAGAGTGGCAAACGTTTTCTGTAAAGGGCCAGACAGTAAATATTTTAGGCTTTGTGGACAAGTATTGACATAGCTACTCAACTCTGCCACTGTAGCATGAAAGAAGCCACAGACCTTACATAAATGGTGAGTGTGCTGGTGTTCCAATAAAATTTTGTTTGTAAAACAACAGTGAGCCAGGTTTGGTCTTTGGACCATAATTTGCCAACCTCTGCCTTAACACATATACTGCAACCTGAAGGATGGTACTCTATCTTTGTATCATCAAGTTGCTGCTTGAGCTCTCCAAGCTGTGTTTCCTAGAGGTCATTCCATGCTTACTGAGGTAGCACTTACAGATGATGTGGGAAGTAGCAGGACCAGTGAATCATGTAGGCAGGTGCCTGCTGCTGAACCTTTTTCATAAATTAGGTCCCTTGATCTGAAGTGACAGTATGTTGGAGAGACCCTGTCAGTGAATCAGATACTCTGTGAGTCCCTGAATAGGTGCTGACAGGTCAATGCAGGCAGGAAAGGTAAAACCACACATAGAAAACACGTCAGTCTTAGTCAGAATGAAATGCTGCCCTGTCAGAGTGGAAGGGTCTTATGCAATCAAGTGGTAATAAGTTGCTGGCTGGCCCCTTGGAGACTCGTGCACTATCAAGGGCTCAACACGTCATTGACAGGCAGGGTGGTAGCGGTAGCACAGAGCTTTGGGGAAGGATGCCATGCTTTTGTGTCCATGCACAGCCTTTCTCCCTCCTGGAATGGCTGCTCCACTCATGAGCCCGTTGCATCAGCAGTACAGGAGCCGATGACTGATTGAGAACTGCTCTACAGCTCTACTACTGGTGCTTTCTAGAGACCCTATGTCTCAATAGGCACCTCTAGGACCACCGTGGGGTAGGTAACTCTAAGTGCCTTCTAGTGAGGTAATTTCAACCAAATATGGACAAGTCTCCTGAGAATGATGTGGATGTGGGCTGTTACACCCATTGACCAAGTTGGTCTGTCTCAAGAATGGAGGACTGGATTAATATTAGATTTATGTAATTCACCGCATCAACTTTGTAAAGGAGAAATACAGAATAATCACCTCAATCACCTCAAAAGGAAAAAAATGCAATTATTCAATATCCATCACAGTAACTGCTGGCAAACTAGGATGAGGAGGTGAAAGCAAACACTACAGTGACATGTGGTATGGGCATTTGGGAAAGGTCTTATGTTTTTGTTTTGCTTTGTTTGGGAGGGAAACTTTGAACATTTCAGCACAAGACCTGATTCCTCCTTTTTCTCATAATCCAATGCAGAGATGAGCAGAGGCCAGAGAACAGCTGGAGAGAGCAGTGGCTCTGCCCTGGGGATGAGGGAGAGGTGCACTGTGTAGCCTTGCTACAAGGCTTATTATTGGGTAAGAGTGGGAGTGTCTTTCAATCAGGAAATACAGTTAGGACTTGGGTAGCAAGCAATCTGGGTTCAAGGGCAGCTGTTCTGTAATTTGTTTGCAACGATCTTCTGCCCCTTTGCTATCCTACCTTCCATGCAAGCATCAGACCAGCCTCTTATGCAGGGAATATCCAGTCAGGACCTAGACACCAAGAGGTCCAGGTTTAGATGCCAATCACTCAGATAACTGTCATGGAAGGAGTATCAGCTGCTTTTATTGATTTTTTAAAACAGTTTCACTGAGATATGGTTTACATATTATAAAATTCACCCATTTTTAGTATATAATTAAATGAATTTTATTACATTTATAGTTGTTCAACCATCACCACAACCTAAATTTAGAGCATTTCCTTCACCCTAAAAAGAAACCTCATGTCTATTGACAGCCATTCTCATTCTCATTCCCAGCTCTAGATAACACTAATCCACTTTCTATCTCTATATATTTGTCTTTTTTTGGACATGTAACATAAATGGAATCATACAATATGTGTTCTTCATGACTTCTTTTTTTCACTGAGTGTAATGACTTTGTAGTCAATCCAGGTTGTAGTATATATCAATACGTCATTCCTTTTTATTGCCAAATAATATTCCATTATATGACTAGACCATATTTTGTTTTTCCATTTACCAGCTGATGGACATTTAGGTTGGTTCCACTTTCTGGCTTTTGGGAGAAATGCTGCCTTGAACAATTGTGTTCAAGTCTTTATATGGTAATGTTTTCATTTTTACTAATGATCTTAGGGAAACTGGATTACAGCACCTCACGAAAGGAGTCTCCAGTCCTATGTGAAGTCAGTCTCAGGCGTAACGCCTCCTGCTGAGTTGAGAGAGGCAGTGTTCCCAGTCCCAGCTATTCCACTGTCCCACTCTCAGGATCACCATCATTCAGCACAGGGTATCTACAGAAGTCTACATACTTACTGGTGAAACTTCTCTTTTACAATCAGGAACAAGACATTTCTATACAACATTGTACTGAAGGCTCTAGCCAGTTAAAGACAAGAAGAAGTTGAAAGTTACAAGAACTAGAAAGGCAGAATCAAAACTGTTATTCAGAGATATAGAGAAAAACCAAAATAATCCATAAATAAGTTACTGGAATAACAGTGTTATAAGGTCACTGTATTTGGAATCAAAACCAAGATAAACAAGTCAGTGTCTTTTATATACACTACAAAACACAGCTTTTTAAATATAAAACCTAATTTAGATAAAGATTAAAATTATAATAGGATAAAAAATGAGATAGCTAGAAATAAACCTTACCAAAAATGCCCTTCCTGGGGAAAACTGTAATACTTTCTTGAAGGACCCGGAAGAAGATTTCTATCAGCAGGGAGTTACACCACTTTTACATATGTAGGCTCAGTACTGCAAAGATGTCAATTCTGAAACTGATTTATAGATTCAATTCAATCCCAATGAAAAGCCTAGCAATTTTTGCTTTTTATTTGTTTTGTCTGGAGACTCTTATAAGCTGTTTCTAAAATATCTATGGTTAGGATACTCCTGAAGAAAAATAATGGGAGTCTTGTTCTATTAGATATCAAGGCTCATAACTAAGCTATACTTATAAACCCAAGTTGTACAGAAATAGACAAAAACAGACTAATAAATAGATCAGACTAGAGAATTCAGAAACAGACCACATGTATATGCAAACTTGATTTATGAGAGAGGTGATAATATGGATCAGCGGGTTAAGAACCTTTCAATAAATGTTACTAAGAAAATTATTTATTCAAATAGTTAGGTATGAAATTGGAATGTAAATTTTTACAGTCACTTTGGAAATCAATTCATCATCATCAAATAGAGTTAAAACGTGGATGTTGTATGATGCAGAAATTCCACTTCTGGGCATACATGCCAGAAAAACTCTTACACATTTTCACCAGAGTTTATGTATAAGAATATTCATAGTAATATTATATGTAAGATCAAGAGATAGGGGGAAAAATCCAAATGCCCACTAAAAGAATTCATAAATTGATTATAATATATTCATATAATGTCCATACAATATAGTAGAGAAAAAATAATGGATAAAGCTACATAGATCAATATGAAGAAAACTTTCAAACAGTATCAAGAAAAAGTACCCAAATAGTATGTATAGTATAATTTCATCTATATTGAATTAATAAACGTGTAAAAGAAAACAATTATATAATTTAGGAATGCTTACATCTCTGGTTAAAATGCAAGACTAAAATAAGTGAAGTGAAAAATAATCAAATATCCAGGATAATTAACACCCTGATGAGTTAGGGTGGGGAACTGGTTTATGCAAGGTGAGGCATGAAATCAGGGAAAAGCTTCAAATATATTGGTAATATCCTATTTCTTAGGTTGGGTGATAAGTCTAGAACTTTAAATTGCTGGTCTTATATTTCAAACATATAAATATTCCTTTGTATGCATTAAGTATTTAGTAAAATTGTTGCAGGCACACCGTAGTGACCAGTCAGGATGGACTCCTTCTCAAATCTGGTTGAATGTATAAAAACACACACACCAAGAAAGTATGAAAAACTTATTCACATACTGAGGTATTCTGGGGAGAAAGGGGTGCCTCACTAGCAGGCCCAAAATAGCTTGAGAGATAAAGAAAAGATTCACTTGAGGTTTTTATGATGAATAGAGAGAGTGACTAGAGGGAGACTAGAGCACAGGTCCCCATGTCTGGTTTGACTTCCACAGGCACAAAGAAAGGATTACCTGGGCTTTCTTATCAGCTTGCCCACATGTGGGACAGAGGGGGAAGAAGGAGAGGTGAGGCTTGAAAGATGCCAAACATCAAAAAATACAGTCATGCTCTTTATTACAAAAATATTTTAAAGAAAACTGCATAGGAGGCAAAAGGGATATCCATAATATAGAAACATTAGGTCTTCAGAAAAAAGAATATCACATCTTCCTTTTAGAACCACTTCTCCCATTCTTTCTTCTCCCAGGAACACTCCATTAGAGGAATAACTATGGTCAAATTGTTAAATTTAGAGAAAGTTTAAGTTATTTACTATTTCACAGAAGGAAATGAATATCAAGATGGATTATTACAATAACATAGAGTTAGATATAAAGTCCTGTGGAGTGAAAAAAATGAGAATTACTCATGATGTTTAAAAGTTCCTGGGATTATACAGTGGAATAAATATTATTTGGGTCTCTTCGGCAACTAGTGATCCCCAAAGGAATCATTTGCTTTACCATCTTAGTAGTGAAGAAATTCTGAACTTTATGTCCACTAACTGCAAATGAACACCATGCTTAGGCCTGCTCCCAAATGAAAGTACTTCATTCCTACTGAAAAGATACAGATAATGAACTACAGGTGTACACCAATCTTGGCGCCACCTATTGGGTACTGCTGCAGATACAAAGATGAAAAAGATTCAGTCTCTGTTCTTTAGGGGCTCGTAGTCTCTTGTATTATTTTTGCAGCCTAAGATGTGAAAATGTAGATTTACAGAAAACCAACAGCCAGACTGATGGCTCAAGGATAAAGTAGTTAATTAATCAGATCACTTTCAACATAACTTCAATATTGACGAATTCAAGAGAACCACTAGGAACTGCATCTACTGCATGATATATGCTTATAGAAGAAGGAAACACCCATGCTTAAGAAAAGTCTTAGTAAACAGGGTGGGGGTGGCTGATGAGACCCTGAGAACACAGATCAGAAGAGCTAAAGGAGAAGGAACAGCTAATTTACTCCACATTGGTGAAGATGAGAAATGTGGGATGAGAGGAGAAGGAGAGGAGAGTAAATTCAAACTGGAAATATTGAGGAACTTTTAAGAACAGGACTGTATACCTTGAATTACAAGTTGTTGGCACAAATGAAATGCAAATTCCTACCCCAATCTTTAGTAAAGTCACACAAACATACATACAACCTACATACAGCCTTTGGAGTAGGGCTGTTTGGGGCTGAAAGAAAGGAGAGAGCCTGAGCTCAACATCTGGTTTGATGCATACGATCAGGACAGTATAATTAAAATATTGTAAAAATACTTATTATGTGCCAAGTGGTGTTCTAAGCTCTTTAAATACATTTAAATGTATTTAAGTGCTTTATAGGAATTAATTTATGTAGTAACACTCAAGGCAAACCTATAAAGTAAGCAGTAATATTTTCACCATTTTGTGAGGCACCAAAAGCACAGAGAAGTTAAATAATTTGTCTAAGGTCACACAGCAGCTAAAAGGCAAAACTGGATTCCAACTTAGGCAGGTTAGTAAACAGGGTGTGGAAATGATCTATAAACTATATGTGCTCAGTGGAGGGAGAAGTCTGGAGTCAGTGGGGGTCCTGAGGGACATGGACTCTTCTATAAATTCACAGAAATCTTAGAGATAGAAAATTTCCACAAGTCAGATATGGGGCTTTTTATCAGTCTTGATCATATCTCAAAAAATGGGATCACCCCAGTTTGTTCTCATTCTCTCTCACACACACATACACACCACCACACCCCCCATACACATACCACACTTACTCCAATTTTGAGTTTCTTGATTTTCAATCCTCTGAGGGTTAATAAGCAAATACAAAGCTTAGTATCTGCACTTTATAAACACTTCTCCGTCTACCCAGAGCTCTGGCTCTATTCATCTTCCTCTTGTTAAGTTAGCCCTATTCGGTGAGGCTATTTGGTGCTGTTTCCTTAGTTACATACTTTTTTTAGGTCTCTCCTGCATAGGGGTCTCTTGCTGTGTGCCATAGATGTCAGCCCACCTTTTAAAGCCCTCATTCCTCCCACCACTTGGTGTCCATGTGCAGAAAGCAACCTTGCAGATGAGGTACACAGGGATCTCATCAATCCAAGGCTATATGCATTCAATTTTCCCCTGCCTCTCCTCAGCAAGCTTTCCTGCCCCAAAGTTCCTTGCTTTCTCTCTTCTGGTGAAGATAAGTACAGAATCTTCTGTAGGCAGCACTCAGACTCTGGGCCCCAGGAAGAGAAAACTAAATGAAAGCGAGGAGAGGCCACATCTGGGACCATTTTCCCTTAACTCCAGCTTCACTTTTGTAAGGATTTTTCCATTTGAAGTGGCTGTGCATGTAGGTAAATGTTTGATAAGAGGCATACAAATATGACTATACACATAAACACACCATTATTTGGATCAAAGCTGAGATACCTATTCTGAATAAGATGTATCATTCTAGGGGCTTTATCTATATTTACTTTATTCACGTTTGTCAGATAAGGAAAATAAGGTTAAGTAACTTGCCCTGGGTCATAGACTACTGTCCAGTTAGAGGACACTTACCAACAAAGCTTCTTTTAACTGTCACTGAATTGAAGAGGACATATAACACAGGTCTACCCACATTCTTGGGTTCATTTATGGCTTGAAGACCTATGGGAAATAACTTATTGAGATTTATACTTGGAGTTGGGTATAGCCATACCTACTGAAGCTGTAGGAAGGGAAAGCAGTGATGAAGGAATGAAGCAGACATGTGGGTTGCCATCAGCAGTGATGCCTGCATGGCAGTAGCAGTGAGTTTCCTTGAACATGCCTTCTTCCAGCAACCCCCAGTCCTTTAAGTATCTGTGCACCCAGGGGGAGGGGGACTGTGGGAACATCTAAGTGCTGGGCCACCACACCCTAAGCCACTCCCCTTCCAACAGAGCTGAATACAAAAGAAGTGTTTCCTTACAAACAGAGCTGATTTTTATTGTTCTGGATGGCAGCAATATGGAGAGCAGGTGCTCAAATCCTAACAGCAAACCTGCACCACACTAGGAATGTCACGACAGTTGGTCAACTGAGGACTGTAGATATGCAGAGCAGAGTAAGAGCTGATAGACTCAAGATGACCACGGAATAAAAATGCAGGGGAAAGCCCATAAGCCCAGCAGTCTAAGCTGATATACTCCAGAGCATAGGCCAATTCTGATCATGTACCATGGCCCGGCCCTGTCGGGAACATGTAAAAGACAGGAATAAGGGAAGCCTAAGGTCCTGCCATTTGCCAGATAGAGGCTGTGGGAGATCAAAGAGCGAACTGCTCAGATAATCTTACCCAGGACCCCTAACTGGGATGTCCTCAGGTATATTTATGTCTGAATGCATAAATGTATAATTTATGTGTTAACATTTAACATAATTTATTTCCTATAAGACAAATGCTTCAGCTCCTTCTTTCTTGGGTCTCTGTTTCCTCTTCTGTAAAGATCTATACTTAGATAGCCTATCTGCTCCACTGCTTTGTCTCAACTAAGTGATTTGGGCATTTTGCTGAAACAGCAAAATTCAGTAGTCTATAACGGCCCTCACTGTCAGCTTCCATGCTAGCGGCCACCAGCAAGGCTCATAGCCTTCTCCCCTTATTTCTGGACTGTCTGCTCACAAGTTTTTCAACTTTACCCTCTCCTTCAAGTTATTACTGTCACATTCCTCTTCTCAACCCTACACTTTCAATGAATTTTCTGATTTTGAACTCTTCCATGGTCCCATTGCCAATGAAAAAGGTTCTCCATAACATGACTAACCAATTTAGCCTTCTCTCTCCAGTGACCACTCCTTCTCTACCTCCCTTAACTGAAAAATATCTCGCGGAATTTTTCCGTATTAGCTGTTTTCATTTCCTTACTTCCCATTCTCTCTTCAATCACCCCAATTCAGTTTTATCCCTATCTTCTTCTGAAATCACTTTCATAAATTCTGATGACCTCCAGGTTGCCAAACTCAATAATCAGTTCACTATTCTCTTCAAACATAAAGTCTCAAACATTTGACAGAGGTGGACACTCCTTGAAAAACTCTATTCCCTTGACTTCTATGTATGTCATTCCATGATAAAACCTATTTGTGTGGGGTGTTGTTTTGTTTTTATTCTGATTTTTTACCTGGCCTCCTTTGGAGCATATACTCATTTGTCTTATATCTTCTTCGGACTGTCACCTTAAGAATGGATATTGATTTTGCCTTATGTATCAACATGGTCCTCTATATACTAATATAACCACGTGAACAGCAAGGTCTCAGGAAGCTTCCCCCAACACAATAGATTTTTTTTGGCTCTCTAGCTTAGTTTAAGCTGTTACCTTTCCTGAATACCTGCTCAACTGTCCTAAAAGCAACACTCCCTCTTCTCAAGATAAAATTCCAAGAGAACTGACCACTTCCTTCTCTGTGCTATGTTATGTCTTTATGTCTTGTAAAGCCCCAAACTCTCCATTTCACTCACTGGCTTATATATCTGCCTTTATGCAAATGACTGAGAGTTCCTTCAGGGCACAGAATGTGTCTAGTTTTTCTGTGGTTCTAACACCTTGCTCAGTTTCTACCACTTGGTAGTCATCCAAGTAATACATGGGAAATATATGAATAAAGGCTTCTGCTTTTCCCAGACCAGAAAAAGCAGGAAGAGAAGTTGATGATCGCTACTACAGAAGCCAACCATGGAACAAGTTAGTGGGCTAGTGGGCACTGCCTGCCAGCCACCCTGGAAGCCTGACTGGGTCACAGGGAACACACCACGCTGTTTGTGTGTCTGAGTCTCTGGCAGCTCTGGGGTGGGGAAATGTGCACCTCGGAGGCCTTGTACAATGTTCCCATCCCCATCTCATCCTGTTTGGCTGAAGAAAAAGCCCTGAGGCAAAGAGACTTGAACTGAGTCCCAGATTCACCATTAACTATGAGGACATTTTATGCCTCGAGAACCCAGGTGTCAAATGCAAATAATTGTCTGGATTCAACAGGGCTCTTGCGAACCTCAAATGAAGATCAGCTGACTGTACTCACTCACATCTGAATTTCCAGAGCCTAGCAGAGTGCCTAGGACACAGACAGTGCTCAGTGACTTTTATTAAATGAACAAAGTAAGATCAATCTGCTTGTCTCCTATTTCCCCTACATGGGTGACCAGCACAACTCAGAAACCTTGGAAACTCACTCAGAGTGCCCTCTTCCTCACTGCCACATCAAATCTGTCACCATACTTGGTCAGATCCATTTTCATATCTTGAATCTCCCTCTCCTCTATTCTGTTCTGTCTCTACTTCCCTCAGTTAACATCCTCACCATTTCTCACCTGTTGTGTTGTAGGTTTATTTTAACCAGAAAGGCCTGGTGGGAATACTGCCTGAGGGAGGGTGTGTGACCGGAAGGTCTTGATGGCCAGGTTAACCCTGGAGTAGTGTTACCCAAGGTAGCTAGTGGCTAACAAGAGTCAAAGCCATATTTGAGAAGTCAAGATCACGCATCAAGTCTGAGAGGCAAGGTAAAGATTATATGCTGAATGAGTTACGATCCAAACTGAGCACGATGTGAGGGATGGATTAGATAAACAGCCAGACCACCACCAGCAGACACAGTAATAGCAGAATGCAAAAACAGCTTTCAAATGGCCTTGGCATGTGCTGCAGGGGTAGCAGCCTATTAAAATTGCTTTTTTCTGGGCAACACAGCAGTCCTCTAGCTGCTTTCCCTATGACACCAGTCTTGTCCTCTTCCTACCCATCCATTCTATACTGTTGCCAAAATCATCTTAACACAATGAAATTTGAGTTTTTCACATCTCTGCTTGATGACCTTTAGTCACCACCACCTCCACAAAGTCAGTTCTAAACCTTTAGTCACAATGTACCCCACCATATGCCCCATCACCAGCGGTCTCTTCAGCCTCATTTCCAGGCCACCTTACCGAACTACATCTGTTCTACAAAATGTGCTCTCTGCCCTCACATCTTTTGCCTTCTCACGCTTTGGTGCCTGTGCTGCTAATGTCCTTCCCCACTTCAGGCACCTGGAATGAGCTCATTCATGCTTCCAGACTCAGCTTCAAAAACCACTTTCATGGAACTCCTCATATTCTCATGCCTCAGAGTTCTGACCCCCTTGCTGTGCTTCCACAGAGATTTGGAAATGTTTGCACTAGAGCATTTAATACATCTCATGGCTTATCTTTTTAACTTAAAAAAACTGTGGTACATAAAATAAAGAGAAGTATGCATGCCAACACTGTACAGCTCAATGAACAATCACAAAGGACATTCATGTAATTATCACCAAGAGCAAGGGTTAGCAAACATTTCCTGTAAAAGGCCAGGTGTGAATGTTTTAGGCTTTGCAGACTAAATATGGACTCTGTCACTATATTTTGTTATAGCGAAAGCAGTTATAGACAACAGTAAACAAAAAGACAAAGATGTGTTCTTATAAAACTTTGACAAAAACAGGAGGCAGGCCAATTTGGCGTGTGGGCTGTAACATGCCAACCCAACCTATATCAATCCCATATAACCCATAATTAATGACTATCTCCTACCTCTCTCAAAAGATAAACATTATTGTGACATTACATATAATTGTTTCTTCAGAATTTTTTTTTGTATTTTTTTTAATATAATTTATTTTATTATCATTAACTTACAATTACATGTGCAATATTACGATTATTAAACTACCCCTTCATCAGGTCCCGCCCACCAACCCCATTACAGTCACTGTCCATCAGCGTAGTGAGATGCTATAGAATCACTACTTGTCTTCTCTGAGTTGTACTGCCCTCCCCGTGCCCCCCCAACATTACATCTGCTAATCGTAATGCCCCTTTTTCCCTCTTATCCCTCCCTTCCCGCCCATTTTCCCCAGTTCCTTTCCCTTTGGTAACTATTAGTCCGTTCTTGGGTTCTGTGAGTCTGCTGCTGTTTTGTTCCTTCAGTTTTTTTCTTTGTTCCTATACTCCACATATGAGTGAAATCATTTGATACTTGTCTTTTTCGGCTTGGCTTATTTCACTGAGCATAATACCCTCTAGCTTCATCCATGTTGTTGCAAATGGTAGGATTTGTTATCTTCTTATGGCTGAATAATATTCCATTGTGTATATGTACCACTTCTTCTTTACCCATTCATCTACTGATGGACACTTAGGTTGCTTCCATTTCTTGGCTATTGTAAATAGTGCTGCGATAAACATAGGGGTGCATCTGTCCTTTTCAAATTGGGCTGCTGCATTCTTAGGGTAAATTCCTAGGAGTGGAATTCCTGGGTCAAATGGTATTTCTATTTTGAGTTTTTTGAGGAACCTCCATACTGCTTTCCACAATGGTTGAACTAATTTGCAGTCCCACCAGTAGTGTAGGAGGGTTCCCTTTTCTCCACATCCTCGCCAACATTTGTTGTTGTTTGTGTTTTGGATGTTGGCCATCCTCACTGGTGTGAGGTGATATCTCATTGTGGTTTTAATCTGCATTTCTCTGATGATTAGCGATGTGGAGCATCTTTTCATGTGCCTGTTGGCCATCTGAATTTCTTCTTGAGAGAAGTGTCTATTCATGTCCTCTGCCCAATTCTTAATTGGATTATTTGCTTTCTGTTTGTTAAGGTGCATGAATTCTTTATATATTTTTGATGTCAACCCTTTATCAGATACGCTTTTTATGAATATATTCTCCCATACTGTAGGATGTCTTTTTGTTCTACTGATGGTGTCCTTTGCTGTACAGAAGCTTTTCAGCTTGATATAGTCCCACTTGTTCATTTTTGCTTTTGTTTCCTTTGCCCGGGGAGATATGTTCATGAAGAAGTCACTCATGTTTATGTCCAAGAGATTTTTGCCTATGTTTTTCTAAGAGTTTTATGGTTTCATGACTTACATTCAGGTCTTTGATCCACCTTGAGTTTACCTTTGTGTATGGGGCTAGACAGTAGTCCAGTTTCATTCTCTTATATGTAGCTGTCCAGTTTTTCCAACACCAGCTGCTGAAGAGGCTGTCATCTTCCCATTGTATATCCAAGGCACTTTTATCAAATATTAATTGACTGTATATGTTTGGGTTGTTTGGATTTTCTATTCTGTTCCACTGGTCTGTGGGTCTGTTTTTGTGCCAATACCAAATTGTCTTGATTACTGTGGCTTTGTAGTAGAGCTTGAAGTCAGGGAGTGTAATTCTCCCTGTTTTACTCCTCCTTCTCAGGATTGCTTTGGCTATTCGGGGTCTTTTGTGGTTCCATATGAATTTTAGAATTATTTGTTCGAGTTCATTGAAGAAAGCTGTTGGTAGTTTGATAGGGATTGCATTGAATCTGTAGATTGCTTTAGGTAGTATAGCCATTTTGACAATATTGATTCTTCCTAGCCAAGAGCATGGGATGCATTTCCATTTGTTAGTGTCCTCTTTAATTTCTCTTAGGAGTGCCTTGTAGTTTTCAGAGTACAGGTCTTTCACTTCCTTCGTTAGGTTTATTCCTAGGTATTATATTCTTTTTGATGCCATTGTGAATGGAATTGTTTTTCTGATTTCTCTTTCTGTTAGTTCATCAGTAGTGTATAGGAAAGCAACAGATTTCTGTGTCTTAATTTTGTATCCTGCAACTTTGCTGAATTCAGATATTAGTTCTAGTAGTTTTGGAGTGGAGTGTTTAGGGTTTTTTATGTACAGTATCATGTCATCTGCAAATAGTGACAATTTGACTTCTTCTTCACCAATCTGGATGCCTTGTATGTCTTTGTTTTGTCTGATTGCCGTGGCTAGGACCTCCAGTACTATGTTGAATAACAGTGGAGGGAGTGGGCATCCCTGTCTTGTTCCCGATCTTAGATGAAAAGCTTTCAGCGTCTCGCCATTAAGTATAATATTAGCTGTGGGTCTGTCATATATAGCCTTTATGATGTTGAGGTACTTGCCGTCTATACCCATTTTGTTGAGAGTTTTAATCAGGAATGGATGCTGAATTTTGTCAAATGCTTTTTCAGCATCTATGGAGATGATCATGTGGTTTTTGTTCTTCTCTTTGTTGATGTGGTGGATGATGATGGATTTTCGAATTTTGTACCATCCTTGCATCCCTGGGATGAATCCCACTTGATCATGGTGTATGATCCTCTTGATGTATTTTTGAATTCGGTTTGCTAATATTTTGTTGAGTATTTTTGCATCTACGTTCATCAGGGATATTGGTCTGTAATTTTCTTTTTGGTGAGGTCTTTTTCAGGTTTTGGTATTAGAGTGATGCTGGCTTCATAGAATGAGTTTGGAAGTATTCCCTCCTCTTCTATTTTTTGGAAAACTTTAAGGAGAATCGGTGTTATTTCTTCTCTATATGTCTGGTAGCATTCAGAGGTGAATCCATCAGGCCCAGGGGTTTTGTTCTTGGGTAGTTTTTTGATTACAGATTCGATTTCGTCACTGGTGATTGGTCTGTTTAGTTTTTCTGTTTCTTGCTTGGTCAGTCTTGGAAGGTTGTATTTTTCTAAGAAGTCCATTTCTTCTATGTTTTCCAGCTTGTTAGCATATAGATTCTCATAATATTCTCTTATGATTCTTTGTATTTCTGTGGGGTCCGTCGTGATTTTCCCTTTCTCATTTCTGATTGTGTTTATGTGTGTAGATTCTCTTTTCTCTTAATGAGTCTGGCTAGGGGTTTATCTATTTTGTTTATTTTTTCAAAGAACCAGCTCTTGGTTTCATTGATTTTTTTCTATTGTTTTATTCTTCTCAATTTTATTTATTTCTTCTCTAATCTTTATTATGTCCCTCCTTCTGGTGACTTTGGGTCTCATTTGTTCTTCTTATTCCAATTTCAGTAATTGTGTCTTTAGACTATTCATTTGGGAATGTTCTTCTTCTTTAAATAGGCCTGGATTGCAATATACTTACCTCTTAAAACTGCCTTTGCTGCGTCCCACAGAAGTTGTGGCTTTGTGTTGTTGTTGTCATTAGTCTCCATATATTCTTTGATTTCTGTTTTGATTTGGTCATTAACCCATTGATTAATTAGGAGAGTGTTAAGTCTCCATGTATTTGTGAGCCTTTTTGATTTCTTTCTGAAATTTATTTCTAGTTTTATAACTTGGTGATCTGAGAAGTTGGTTGGTAGGATTTCAATATTTTTGAAATTACTGAGGTTCTTTTTGTGGCCTAGTATGTGGTCTATTCTGGAAAATGTTCCATGTGCACTTGAGAAGAATGTGTATCCTGTTGCTTTTGGGTGTAGAGTTCTGTAGATGTCTGTTAGGTCCATCTGTTCTAGTGTGTTGTTCAGTGCCTCTGTGTCTTTACTTATTTTCTGTCTGGTTGATGTGTCCTTTGGAGTGAGTGGTGTGTTGAAGTCTCCTAAAATGAATGCATTGCTGTCTATTTCCTCCTTTAATTCTATTAGTATTTGTCTCACATATGCTGGCACTCCTGTGTTGGGTGCATATATATTTATAATGGTTATATCTTCTTGTTGGACTGACCCCTTTATCATTATGTAATGTCCTTCTTTATCTCTTGCTACTTCTTCGTTTTGAAGTCTATTTTGTCTGATACAAGTACTGCAACACCTGCTTTTTTCTCTTTGTTGCTTGCATGAAATATCTTTTTCCATCCCTTCACTTTTAGTCTGTGTATATCTTTGGATTTGAGGTGAGTTTCTTGTAGGCAGCATACAGATGGGTCTTGCTTTTTTATCCATTCTGTTACTATGTGTCTTTTGATTGGTGCATTCAGTTCATTTACATTTAGGGTGATTATTGATAGGTATGTACTTATTGCCATTGCTGGCTTTAGATTCATGGTTACCAAGGGTTCAAGGGTTGCTTCTTTACTATCTAACAATCTAACTTAACTTTCTTGTTGTTATTGTAAACACAGTCTGATGTTTCTTTCTTTCTCTCCCTTCTTATTCCTCCTCCTCCATTCTTTCTATAATAGGTGTTTTATTCTTTGCCTTTAGTTAGTATTTTGATGGTCTGCTTTCTTTGCTATGATTTTATTTTCTCTGGTGACATCTTTTTAGCCTTAGGTGTGCTTCCATCTAGAGCAGTCCATTTAAGATATCCTGTAGTGGTGGCTTATGAGAGGCAAACTCTCTCAACTTTCGTTTGTCTGGAAATTGTTTAATCTCTCCATCATATTTAAATGATAATCGTGCTGGATACAATATTCTTGGTTCGAGACCCTTCTGTTTCATAACATTAAATATATCATGCCATTCTCTTCTGGCCTGTAAGGTTTCTGTTGAGAAGTCTGATGATAGTCTGATGGGTTTTCCTTTG